>SJYB01005803.1:366559-430143 GCA_006408585.1 Antidorcas marsupialis | reverse complement strand
TGCCGCATCAGGGATACACCTTCAGACACACACATGCTTGCAGGACCCCAGCTCAGAGCTGACAGCAGGCAGTCCCTGACGCCCGCAGAGGAATCTATAGACACACGCAGGACTCCTTAGGACAGAGGAAGCAGGGTGGGGGGCGACAAGAGTGTCAGTGGGGCCAGACCTGCCCCAAAGCAGGGGCCCCACCCCCCCGGGTCCCACCCCCACACTCTGCTGGGATGATCGTCTGCGTCAGAGCAGACGGAATCTGCCCGTTTGCTTGGCCAACTTTTGTCGACATCTGTAATGTCCGTCTTTTCTGTCCTGCTGTCTTTCTTTATGCTTTTTTAAAAAGTGTTGACTCATTTGGCTGGGCTGGGTCTTCACTGCAGTGCCTGGGAGGTTTCATTTCAGCATGCCAACTCTAATGCGATCTAGTTCCCCGACCAGGGATGGAACCCAGGCCCCCTGCGCTGGGAGTGTGGACTCTTAGCCACTGGCCCCCCCGGGAGGTCTTCGTTGCTGTTACATTGATGCTGGTGTGACCCTAGGTATTTGGTGTCTTCAGGCAAGGAGGCCAGTTCACTCCCTCCAGCCAGTGTGGATCTCGTGGGCTTCCGAGGGACCACCGTTTACGGCTAATGAGTACATGCCGGAAGGTCCCTGGGCTGGAGGTCTTAGCCCTCCTGGAGTCTAAAGTTGAAGTCTCAAGACCAGTCATGGAGTTCTTTGAATATCCTAATATAAATATATGTATATTTGCGATTTCAATGAATGTCCTGAAATACATATTTTTTTGCTTTTCAATTCTGCTCAGTCGTGTCCGACCCTTTGGGACCCCATGGACTGCAGCCCGCCAGGCCTCCCTGTCCATCACCAACTCTCGGAGCTTGCTCAGACTCACGTGCCTCGAGTCAGTGCTGCCATGCAACCATCTCAGCTCTGTTCTCACTCTTCAAATACTCATAAGCCGGGAACTTCCCTGGAGGTCCAGGGGTTAAGGCGCCTTCCTTCCAGAGCCGATGGCATGGGTTTGATCCCCGCTGGTTGGAGAACTAAACTCCCACACACTTCTAGGCCAAAAAAAAAAAAAAAAAAAAAGATTGATTACTCTAACGAAATAATCTCTTTTAC
The DNA here is from genome assembly GCA_006408585.1 of Antidorcas marsupialis. Taxonomy (NCBI): domain Eukaryota; kingdom Metazoa; phylum Chordata; class Mammalia; order Artiodactyla; family Bovidae; genus Antidorcas; species Antidorcas marsupialis. The sequence goes on along the minus strand of SJYB01005803.1, from coordinate 429,024 downwards.
TTTTTCAGGTCTTGGTGGTGGTTGTTATCATTCGAGTCAACAAAGTCGTGTCTCAAGTCGGGTCTGGCGCTTTGAGTCCTTGCCCCACCGGGCTCCTGTCCGTGGGATTCTCCAGGCCGGAATGCTGGAGTGGGTTGCCATTTCCTCTCCCTCCTCCTGACCCAGGGAACCCCAGGGTCTCCTGACTTGGCAGGCAGAGCCTTTTCCATCTGAGCCACCTGGGAAGCCCCGAGTGTTTGCGACTCGGTCGTAAGAAAGGGTTCGGTCTCACTGAGGCGTTGTCTTCTTTCTGTCTTAGTCTCCGAGGAGATGAAAGCAGGGCTTCCGTTAGTAAGCATGCTTGGACAACAGGAATGTGTCCCGTGTGGCCCAGCGCTGGAGGCCTTGTTTACTGAACAATGTATGTGTCACCATATGTCCCGACTTGTCTGTCATCTGTGGGCATGTCTCTGTGGTGTGATGCAGATGGAAACTGTCTCTTAAAAAAAAAAACACACAAGCCCCCAAACAGTGAGAGCGATGAAAGGCTTGTGGAGGGCAACTGTCTGCCTAAAAAAAAAAAAAAATCCAGTGTTTGAATATTGTAATTATCCTCCAATTAAAATAATTAATTAAAGGGCTTCCCTGGTGGCTCAGCTGGTAAAGAATCCACCTGCAATGCAGGAGACCTGAGTTTGATCCCTGGGTTTGGAAAATGTCCCTGGAGAAGGGAAAGGCTTCCCACTCCAGTACTCTGGCCTGGAGAATTCCACGGACGGCGGGGTCGCAAAGAGCCGGACACTTTTTTTTTTTTTTTAAGTCTGGTTAAAAGCAGAACCGCAGACATCCAGAGAAAATGAAGGCACATTTTTCCATCTTGATGCTGCTTGTTCTGTGGGGAGGTTTAACAGCCTTGATGAACAGGTTCTGCCAAATCCGTAATGTGTTCTTTACGACCGAGGGAGGGAAATGGTGCAGAAAATCACTGTGACATCCCCAGGAAGATGATAGTCATTACCGAGAGGATGCTGAGACCACGGTCGTGATTGCAGCTTCAGGCTCTGCCCACGGAGGCGGGGGGAGGCGTCCGACGAGAACTGGGGCGCCCGGCAGGGTGTGGGGGTGTGGTTTGGAGCAGGAGAAAGCAGGAGTGTTCCCTTCTTTCCCTCCATGAGACACATACGGGCTGCAGAGACAAGAAGTGTGTTCACCTCCTTCAAGAAATGGTCTTGTTGCTTTTCAGTCCCTCAGTCATGCCCAGCTCTTTGCGACCCCATGGACTGTAGCATGCCAGGCCTCCCTGTCCATCACCAACTCCCAAAGTTTCCTCAAACTCTTGTCCATCCAGTCGGTGATGCCATCCAACCATCTCGTCCTCTGTCGTCCCCTTCTCCTCCTGCCTTCAATCTTTCCCAGCAGTGAGTCAGCTTTTCGCATCAGGTGGCCAAAGGATTGGAGTTTCAGCTTCAGCATCAGTCCTTCCAGTCAATATTCAGGGCTGATTTCCTTTAGGATGGACTGGTTGGATCTCCTTGCAGCCCAAGGGGCTCTCAAGAGTCTTCTCCAACAGCACAGTTCAAAAGCATCAATTCTTCAGTGCTCAGCCTTCTTTATGGTCCAACTCTCACATCCAGACAAGACCACTGGATCAACCATAGCCTTGACTAGACGGGCCTTGGTTACCAAGGTGGTGTCTCTGCTTTTCAATATGCTGTCTAGGTTTGTCATAACTTTCCTTCCAAGGAGCAAACGTCTCTTAGTATCATGGCTACGGTTACAGTCTGCAGTGATTTTGGAGTCCAGGAAAAGTCTTGAGATACTGCCAGAAGAGAAAATTGCAGGCCAACATCTTTGACACTCAGTCGTGTCCGACTCTTTGTGACCCCGTAGACTGTAGCCTACCAAGCCCCTCCATCCACAGGATTCTCCAGGCAAGAATACTGGAGTGGGTTGCCATTTCCTTCTCCAAGGGATCTTCCCGACCCAGGAATCGAACCCGGGTTTCCCGCATTGGAGGCAGTTGCTTTAACCTCTGAGCCACCAGGGAGGCCCATAACATCTTTGATGAGTATTGTTATTTTTTGGTCGCTCAGTTGTATCTGACTCTTTGCGACTCCATGGACTGCAGCATGCCAGGCCTCCCTGTCCTTCCTTCACCAACTCCTGGAGCTTACTCAAACTCATGTCCATCGAGTCGGTGATACCATCCGACCATCTCATCCTCTGCCATCCCCTTCTCCTCCTGCCTTCTGTCTTTCCCAGCATCAGGGTCTTTTCCCATCAAACCTATATTTTTGATGAGTATAGATGCAAAAATTCTCAACCAGAGACCAGCACACTGAATCCAAGAGCACATCAAAAAGATGGTACTCCACTGCCATGCTGGATTCATGCCAGAATCACAGAGATGCTTCAGCATATGCAAACCAAATCAGATTGTTGATTAAGGAAAGTACAGTCACCACCTGAAAGCAGAGAGGTGTTTTACTGGGTAGGACTTTGAGCCCAGGAACGCATCTCGGTAGCTCTGAGAAATCTGCTGTGAGGAGGCGGGAGGGGGAGTCAGGCTGCATAGTTTCCAACAAGGGAGCAGGCGGTCTCAACAGCAAAGATGAGATATCAAGGGAAGGAACTGAGCATTGTACGCAGGGGAGGGTGCAAGTCTCTGTTCTCACCAAATTCCCTCCTTTCATATGCACCTCAGCTGTCTGGGGTCCAACTCATTTCGTTGTTCCTCTTAAGGAGAGATAGGTGTCTGATTCGCGCATCTTNCAGCAAAGATGAGATATCAAGGGAAGGAACTGAGCATTGTACGCAGGGGAGGGTGCAAGCCTCTGGGCTCACCGAATTCCCTCCTTTCATATGCACCTCAGCTGTCTGGGGTCCAACTCATTTCGTTGTTCCTCTTAAGGAGAGATAGGTGTCTGATTCGCGCATCTTCCCGGCCTTCAGCAATCACTGTCCAGGGAGGCAGCACCTTCTGCATCACAGCTCTGGGAGCCCTCCTTCACGGACGCCAGACCTCCCTGCTGATGGCTTTGACATTTCTCATTTGTTGATCTCGTTGATTGTCATTTTCATTTGACGACATCTACAGAGGAAAAGAGGATCACAGGACCATCTCAAAAAAAAAAATAGTAATTTATTTTTTACTAGTTTATTTGATAAAACAAGGTGAATGAAGAGACAGAAAACACTGGCACCCTCCTCTGCAATCGCCATCATCAAAATCTGAGCAGATGAAAAGAATTCTTCTGTGTTAAAAAGAATCCAAGCCCAGGGGGTTCCTGTTCACAGTGAAAACGCAATAATGACACATTTCCTTCTCCTGTCTTCTTTCTTCCCTGTCTCCCTTCTTTGCTTCCTTAAAACAAATATACCCCAATAAAAATTCTAAAAAATAAAAAAAGGACAGTGAGTACAGCACACCTTGGGTGTCTTCTGTCTGTTACTGGAGGGACGCATGTAGCCAGAGACAAAATGAACCAGGAAGCTTCCTGTTCTTGTGTGTTACTGACTCAGCCGTGTCCGACTGTCTGCGACCCCATGGACGGCAGCCCACCAGGCTCCTCTGTCCCTGGCATTCTCCAGGCAAGAATACCAGGAGTGGGTTGCCATTTCCTTCTCCAATTCTTGTTCTTGGGTCATGTAGAAACATGAAAACCTTGTATTGAGTCGATCCCAACTCCGGTTTTTAGGAGATCCGCCCGAGAACTTTCTAAAAGTGCAACCTGGATGGACCGTAGGCACCGTTTATGAAGGCACGGCATTCTACAGCTTTGCTTGATGCCCAAAGCATTTTTATAAATACTGAGCTATTTAGAGGGCTTCGTTCCAGTCTTTTCCCAAGTCAGTTACCACAGCGTGTTGAGTAGAGTTTCCTGTGCTATACAATAAGTCCTGGCTGGTTATCTAGTATATTTAATTTAGAGGATGATGTATATTGTTCATGGAATTCTTGAATGCAGGAAGGAGAAGGGGACCACAGAGGATGAGAGGGTTGGATGGTATCACTGACTCAATGGACGTGAGTTTGAGCAAGCTCCGGGAGTTGGTGATGGACAGGGAGGCCTGGCGTGCTGCGGTCCATGGGGTCGCAAAGAGTCGGACGCGACTCAGTGGCTAAACAGCAATATTAGCGTGCACCTGTACATCCCAAATTCCTAGTTTCTCCCACCTCCACTTTCTCCTTTGGTAAGCATTCGTTTGCCTTCCATATCTGTAAATCTTTTTCTGTTTTGAAAATGAGTTCACTTGTATATTTTTCAAAATCAGATGCCACATATAAGTGGTATCATATGGTGTCTGTCTTTCTCTGTCTGTCTTACTATGATCATGCCTGGGTCCATCCACGTTGCTGCAACTGGCATTATTTCATTCTTTTCGTGGCTGTGTAATATTCCACCGCTGGCTTCCCAGGTGGCCCAGTGATAAAGAGTCTGCCTGCCCATGCAAGANGTGTCTGTCTTTCTCTGTCTGTCTTACTATGATCATGCCTGGGTCCATCCACGTTGCTGCAACTGGCATTATTTCATTCTTTTCGTGGCTGTGTAATATTCCACCGCTGGCTTCCCAGGTGGCCCAGTGATAAAGAGTCTGCCTGCCCATGCAAGAGGTGCAGGTTGGATCCCTGGGTTGAGAAGACCCCCCTGGAGTATGAGATGGCAACCCACTCCAGTGATCTTGCCTGGAGAACCCCATGGACGGAGGAGCCTGTTGGGCTGCAGTCCATGGGGTCGCACAGAGTCGGACACGACTGAGGGACTTCACTTTCCCTTTTCCCTTCCATGCATTGGAGAAGAAAATGGCAACCCACTCCAGTGTTCTTGTCTAGAGAACCCCAGGGACGGGGGGAGCCTGGTGGGCTGCCGTCTATGGGGTCACACAGAGTTGAACACGACTGAAGCAACTCAGCAGCAGCAGCAGCAGTGAGCATCCCATTTTATTTATGGACCTCGTGTTCTTTGTGCATTCAACTGACGATGGGTTGTTTCACACTGGCTATTGTGATCAGTGCTGGGGTGCACTTTGGGGCGCACATTTCCCTTTGTGTTTTCTCTGGGTGGACACCCAGGAGTGGGATGACAGGGTCATTCGCGTCACTCTATTTTTAGCTTCTTACAGAACCTCCCTCCTGTTCTCTGCGAATGCACGCATGTGTATCCCACCCACAGTGTAGGAGGCCTCCTTTCTCTCCACCCCCCTTCCCTCGCTTGCTCTGTGTCATCTTCCTGAGCATAGCCGTTCTGACAGGTGCGAGGTGATACGTCAAGGCAGTTAAATTTGCATTTCTCCTGTGATTCTGTGTGCAAGCTCACTGGGGTTGACGGTGGGGCCGTGCTGANGCGAATGCACGCATGTGTATCCCACCCACAGTGTAGGAGGCCTCCTTTCTCTCCACCCCCCTTCCCTCGCTTGCTCTGTGTCATCTTCCTGAGCATAGCCGTTCTGACAGGTGCGAGGTGATACGTCAAGGCAGTTAAATTTGCATTTCTCCTGTGATTCTGTGTGCAAGCTCACTGGGGTTGACGGTGGGGCCATGCTGACTTCATCTGGGTGTTGTCATCCATACACAGTTGGGGGGAAGAGATTAAGCCTACACTAATTAGGGGCTCTGATCATCTGGGCTGGGCGGAAGCTTCTTTTCGCCCTGCCTTGTCGATGGAAGAAGTAAATAAGATCCCCAGGAGAAGCATTTACCTCCTGGGAGTAGGAATTGCTTTTAAAGCTCTTTAAAAATCACCGTTTCCAAGCATGACGCGGATTGCCTTCTAACCGGCCGGCTTCTGAGTCAGTCCAATTTCAGTGTTTCCTCTTTACTTGTGAAGTGCTCTGGGGACATCTGTTACGTGCGTTGGGGTCAGTTAGCGTCAGTCGAGAATGTTCTCATTTTAAGCTCATCTTCCAAATACACTTGGGGGTCAGAAACATTGGAATGGTCTGTAATCTGAAAGTTGCACAAATGGTAGCAACTTTTACAAAGTTTTTTTTTTTTTTACCTGTACTGTTGGCTTTTTTGGGCGGTGGTCATTGTTGAGTTGCTGAGTCGTGTTTGAGTCTCTGTGACCCCATGGATTGTAGCTTTTTTGGGCGGTGGTCATTGTTGAGTTGCTGAGTCGTGTTTGAATCTCTGTGACCCCATGGACTGTAGCCCACCAGGCTACCCTGTCCCTGGGATTCTCCAGGCAAGAAGACTGGAGTGGGTTGCCATGCCCTCCTGCAGGGGATCTGCTCACCCAGGGATCGAACCCGGGTCTCCTGCATTGGCAGGCAGATTCGTTGCCCCAGAGCCGCGTGCAAAGCCCACGATGAAATACTATATGCGTGCTCAATCACTCAGTCGTGTCCGACTCTCTGCGACCCCAGTGNAGGGACGGGGAGAGCCTGGTGGGCTGCCGTCTATGGGGTCACACAGAGTCGGACACGACTGGAGCAACTCAGCAGCAGCAGCAGCAGCAGTGAGCATCCCATTTTATTTATGGACCTCGTGTTCTTTGTGCATTCAACTGACGAAGGGTTGTTTCACACTGGCTATTGTGATCAGTGCTGGGGTGCACTTTGGGGCGCATGTTTCCCTTTGCGTTTTCTCTGGGTGGACACCCAGGAGTGGGATGACAGGGTCATTCGCGTCACTCTATTTTTAGCTTCTTACAGAACCTCCCTCCTGTTCTCTGTGGCGAATGCACGCATGTGTATCCCACCCACAGTGTAGGAGGCCTCCTTTCTCTCCACCCTCCTTCCCTCGCTTGCTCTGTGTCATCTTCCTGAGCATAGCCGTTCTGACAGGTGCGAGGTGATACGTCAAGGCAGTTAAATTTGCATTTCTCCTGTGATTCTGTGTGCAAGCTCACTGGGGTTGACGGTGGGGCCGTGCTGACTTCATCTGGGTGTTGTCATCCATACACAGTTGGGGGGAAGAGATTAAGCCTACACTAATAAGGGGCTCTGATCATCTGGGCTGGGCGGAAGCTTCTTTTTGCCCTGCCTTGTCGATGGAAGAAGTAAATAAGATCCCCAGGAGAACCATTTACCTCCTGGGAGTAGGAATTGCTTTTAAAGCTCTTTAAAAATCACTGTTTCCAAGCATGACGCGGACTGCCTTCTAACCCGCCGGCTTCTGAGTCAGTCCAATATCAGTGTTTCCTCTTTACTGGTGAAGTGCTCTGGGGACATCTGTTACGTGCGTTGGGGTCAGTTAGCGTCAGTCGAGAATGTTCTCGTTTTAAGCTCATCTTCCAAATACACTTGGGGGTCAGAAACATTGGAATGGTCTGTAATCTGAAAGTTGCACAAATGGTAGCAACTTTTACAAAGTTTTTTTTTTTTTTTTTTTACCTGTACTGTTGACTTTTTTGGGTGGTGGTCATTGTTGAGTTGCTGAGTCGTGTTTGAGTCTCTGTGACCCCATGGATTGTAGCTTTTTTGGGTGGTGGTCATTGTTGAGTTGCTGAGTCGTGTTTGAATCTCTGTGACCCCATGGACTGTAGCCCACCAGGCTCCCCTGTCCCTGGGATTCTCCAGGCAAGAAGACTGGAGTGGGTTGCCATGCCCTCCTGCAGGGGATCTTCCCCACCCAGCGACTGAACCCACATCTCCTGCATTGGCAGGCGGATTCGTTGCCCCAGAGCCGCGTGCAAAGCCCACGATGAAATACTATATGCGTGCTCAATCACTCAGTCGTGTCCGACTCTCTGCGACCCCAGTGNCCCAGGGATCGAACCCGGGTCTCCTGCATTGGCAGGCAGATTCGTTGCCCCAGAGCCGCGTGCAAAGCCCACGATGAAATACTATATGCGTGCTCAATCACTCAGTCGTGTCCGACTCTCTGCGACCCCAGTGGACTGTAGCCGTCCAGGCTCCTCTGTCCATGGGGTTTTCCAGGCAAGGACGCTGGCGTGGGCTGCCATTTTGGTGGTGGTGGTTATGGTTTTATGCTTGAGGTTCTAGGGCTTGAGCTTTGCTGAGATGGCTCTGTGGTGGGGGTTAGGAAGTGGGAGCCTTACAGAAATGAACTTTCCTGGAGGTTGACGCATGTGTCCTGACCATATGGCTCTGCGTGATTCTGAGGACCCAGTAGTTGCTTGATAGGGGTAAGCCTGAGGCTCAGGTGGGCACAGAGGGACGGCATAAGAGAGGTTTGCCCAGGTGGCTCAGTGGTAAAGAACCTGCCTGCCAGTGCAGGAGACTCAGGAGACCCGCATTGGATCCCTGGGTTGGGAAGATCCCCTGGAGGAGGGCAAGGAAACCCACTCCAGTGTTTTTGCCTGGAGAATCCATCCCATAGAGGAGCGTGGCGCGCTACAGTCCATGGGGTCACCAAGAGTCTGACAGAGCAAATAACGCGTTCTCTTGCACTTTTCACTCTTCTTTTTATCCCAGTGGAAACGTTTTAATTTGCCTTTTCATTCCTGGTTTTCTTTTCTCATCTGTAGTTATTAATGTGAACTCTGTCTCCCCGTTCTGTTGTGTGCTTTTTTTTTTCATTCTCTTCCCCTCCATTTTTAAAGTCTTTATTGAATTTGTTACAATACTCCTTCTGTTTTATGTTTTCGTGTTTTTGGTCGCAAGGCATATGGGACCTTGGCTCCCCAACCAGGGATCAAACCCGCACCTCTGGCATTGGAAAGCAAAGTCTTAACCACTGAACAGAGGTGAAACCTTCTGGTGCGATTTCTTGGCAGCTTTTTGTATCAGAAAAATGCACACGTCATAAAGAGAATCAGGTCAGGCTCCCCTCCACCCACTGTATTCTAAGTCAGTCAGTTTAGAGGTGGGGTTGTCTGGTTTTTGAAAGTAGGAAAGGATTTGATCAAATGCCATCTGACACCCTCCCCTGTTTTTTCTGAGTGTCTTTGCTTCATGAATTTTTTTCTATTTATCCCATATTCGTTGGTCTGATTAGTCCTAATTTGCTTGATGAGATCGTAACAGTCAGTCCTTTTCTCAATTAAAGTACTCATTTCCTTGAGATGTTCCTATTTTACTTGTAAATCGAGCCTATTATTCATTTGGTTAGAAGTACACACCTATCATTTTAAAATCTTCTTCCTATCATAGATGCGTCCCTGTTTGTTACTTTGCATTCCCAGCCTTGTCAGACGTATCATCCACACTCTTCTCCAGGTCCTTGTTTTTGGGGTTCTTTTTTTGTCTGTCCATTCCTCAGATGCTCAAAGATACACATGGCGTTCTCCCAGAACCATTTTGGTTCTGCCCGCCTCTTCCTGCGTTTCTAATGGGTTTTGACAAAGAGCCCGTGATGTTGTGTTGTTAGACATCTTCTGATGAAGACCTGGCAGCAGACGATTTCGCTGCTTAACTATAACCATCATGGCTTCAGCATTTTTTATTAATCTCTGTTGGGATATAGTTGCTTCGTGATGTTCTGCGAGCTTCTGCTGTGCAGTGAGGTGAGTCAGCCATATGTAGTGCCCCTTTTTGGCTTCCCTTCCCATTTAGGTCATTACAGAGCACTGAGTAGACTCCCCTGAGGTATGCAGTAAGTGCTCATTTCTTATCTATTTCACACAGGGTATCAACAGTGTATACGTGTCAGTCTGAATCTCGCAAATTCTTCCCACCTGCACTCCCCATCTCGGTGTCCACACACATGTTCTCTGCGTCTGTGTTAGGCCTGTGCGTTGCCTGAACACCAGACCCACAGGTAACGATCCACGTTGTCCCATTGGTATTTTAGCCCTGAAACGCCTCTTCTTTGTCTCAAAAGGGCCAGCCCCATCTGGTGTTTCCTTGTTTGCCTGCCACTTCTCAGCCTTTTAAGTTTTAATCCCTGCCTTGAAAAAACTCCGTCATGAGCATACAGAAGAATCCTCCTATTTCCTGTCCTCAGCGTGGTCTCCCAGTGGGAGGCTACCATCTTGGTTTGGTATCGTGACCAGCCCCTCCTGTCATTCAGTCTCGCTCTTTCCTGCATCAGGATCAGACCCTTGGCTTAACTCTTTCCAACTTCACCCCATACCTGTTACCTGAGTTTCCGGCTTTTTTGCTACCCGGACAACTGGTATACCTTCCGTGTTCCAGTCGCCTACGTGATAGATGTTCTATTTCTTGTCCTCTAGGGGGTGCCTTGAATATTCTCGGAGCATGGCAGCCTTCTTTTCTCCATAATCATGTGGCTAGAAATGAAAGGGTAGGTTAATGGCACCTAGTGAAAAATGTCAGCTATGGGGGTTCCCTGGTGGTGCAATGGTTAAGACTCTCTGAGCGCCCAATGCAGGAGGCTCGGGTTCAGTCCCTGGTGGGGGAGGTAGATGCCCCATGCCCGCAACCTAAAGGTCCTGCATGCCGCAGGCAAGACCCACGGTAACCAAATAAAGAATTGGAGAAGGAAATGGCAACTCACTCCAGTCTCCTTGCTTGGAGAATCCCATGGACAGAGGAGCCTGGCGGGCTACAGTCCACGGGGTTGCAGAGAATCGGACACAACTGAGCGACTTCACTTTCACTTTCCCCCAAATAAAGAGAAGACAGAAATATTGTTTACCTGTCACCTGCTGCCTCCTCCCCGCTAAGATCCCCGCTCACCGTGTCCGTTGTTACAGATATGCAAGCCCTAGTTGCATGTTAGGGGAACCCCTAACACGTGTGAGTGCCTTGCCCTCCCAGTGGTCAGTCCTGGGGCCTCTGCTGGACGGGAGGTAGGGGTCACATGGCGTAATCTGTCTTCTGTACTGCTCTTCTCAAAGATGGAGCTCTTCAAGCATTCTGGTCTGCGGGGAGCAGTCTGCCCTCCCCAGCAGCAGGAACTTGATTTAGGGGCTCCTCTTCCTCACTGGAAAAGACCCCGATGCTGGGGAGGATTGAGGGCAGGAGGAGAAGGGGACAACAGAGGATGAGATGGGTGGATGGCATCACCGACGCAACGGACATGAGTTTGAGCAGGCTCCTGGAGACAATGAAGGACAGGGAGGCCTGGTGTGCTGCAGTCTGTGGGGTCACAAAAAGTCGGACACGACTGAGCGACTGAACGACAGACCCCCCTGAGCAGTATCACCCCTTCCTTCCAGTGATGCTGCTGTAAAGGTGAGAGACAGGGGCGGCTCCTGTGTGGAAACTGGTGCTGATGACGAGACTGGGCATCTTTCCGGGCATCCCAGTGGTTAGGCCTTGGCGCGTTCACTGCCAGGGCCCTCATCTGATTCCTGGGTGAGGAACCGAGCTCTAGCAAGCTGTGCAGCACGGCTATAGAAAAGGAAAAAATTCAAACCGGTGGGTAGAAAGAAAGCAAGAGGCAACACGAAGCGTCAGTGCCCATGTTGCTTGTCAATTATGCTCCTTTTGGGGCTTCCCACGGGGCAGGTGGTAAAGAACCTGCCCGAGAGTGCAGCAGACTCAGGAGACTCGAGTTCAACCCCCAAGTCAGGAAGACCCCCTGCTGGAGGGCATGGCACCCCGCTCCAGTACTCTTGCCTGGAGAATGCCATGGACGGAGGAGCCTGGTGGGCCACAGTCCATGGGGTTGCAGAGAGTTGGACAGGACTGGAAGCTGTGTGTGTGGGTCCACACATCCTTTTTTTACCATTGGTTGTAGTTATTAGCAATCTTGTGGGTTTCCCTCTTTTTTTTTTTTTTTTTAAACATTCTTGGGAGTGTTTCAGGGGAAAATTAGAACAGCGTGTTGGGAATTCCTGTGCAGATGGCACCGACTTCTAGAGCAGAAATTCCCAACTCCCTGCGGCAAAGCTCCGTCTTCCGCAATCTGCCACAACCTGCTGCCATTGAGAACAGAAACAAAAGAGCAAAAAAAACAAAAAAGTGCATTTAAGAAACATGCAAGGGACTTCTGCTTTACAATGCAAGGGGTATGGGTTTCATCCCTGGTTGGCGAGGTAAGAGCCCACAGGCCTCTTGGCCAAAAAGCCAAAAGAATAAAACAAAAACTGTATTGTAACAAAGTCATTAAAAACTTTAAAAGATGGCCCACATTTTTAAAAAAATGTTAAAAAAAAACATGTAAAAGGTAAGTGCCTAATGTTGCTTTTTTTAAAAAAAAAAAAAAACCTCTGGGCTCAGCCGACATACAACTATTGATTTTTATTTATTTTTTTAAAATTTCTAAATGCACCAATGCAGGAGATGTATCCTGTACTTTGTGACCTCATGGACTGTAGCTCACCAGGCTTCTCTGTCCATGGGGCTTCTCCAGGCAAGAATACTGGAGTGGGTTGTCATTGCCTTCTCCAGGGGATCTTCCAGACCGAGGCATCAAACCGGGGTCTCCTGGAGAATCCTCATGGACAGAGGAAGCATGCTGAGCTCCTCTTCCACGGCGTCGCAAAGAGCAGGACACGACTGAGCGACTAACACTTCGACTTTTCAAATGCATCCTCACCTTCCCAGTGTGTCTTCCGGCGAAGGGGTCACCCACAAATCGCAGGATAGTGGTTGTGCCGAGTAACTGATCCTGGACTATGCCCTCCCCTTACACACGCTCCCTTTGTTATTTTTTTTGTTTTAGGGAAAGCATTGAAAACGTGCCCTCCCTTGTGCTCATGGGCTGGGTGACTTGGCACACACAGCTCCTCTCTGTCTGTACTTAAGAATATCTTATCATGTCCCTTCCGAGTGAACACTGATGGACTGTAGTTTCTGCAGTGGAATGAAAGCTCAACTCGTTTCTTTGTCGTCCTCCAGTGGAGTTTCTGTATTGCGACCTGGCGTCCATGAGGTCTATCCGGGAGTTCGTCCAGACATTCAAAATGAAGAAACTGCCCCTTCACGTCCTGGTGAATAACGGTGAGTGATGCAAGGCTGTTCTTCGCGTCTGCACCTCTGTCTCTTCCCTGAAATAGACTCATCAGTACCGTTTTTATAGAACCCATATATATATGTTCATATGTGATGTTTGTTTCACTCTTTCTGGCTTGCTTTACTCTGTGTAACAGACTCTAGGTCCGTCCACGTCCCTACAGCTGAGTCCGTCTCATTCCTTTTCGTGACTGAGTGATATGCCCCCCATTCTTCACTCTGACTCTGAATCTAGAGGGTGGGATGGCGTGTGGAGGGGGGAGGCTCAGGAGGGCTGTATGTATAATTATCGCTGCTTCTTGGTGTTTACAGAAAAAAAAGCAGCACCGTAAACTAATTTTCCTGCAAGTAAACAATAAATGTTTTTGCCAACAAAGGTCCGTCTAGTCGAAGCTATGGTTTTTCCAGTGGTCATGTATGGATGTGAGAGTTGGACTATAAAGAAAGCTGAGCGCTGAAGGATGGATGCTTTTGAACTGTGGTGCTGGAGAAGACTCTTGAGAGTCCCTTGGACTGCAAGGAGATCCAACCAGTCCTTCCTAAAGGAGATCAGTCCTGAATATTCATTGGAAGGACGGATGCTGAAGCTGAAGCTCCAATCCTTTGGCCACCTGATGGGAAGAACGGACTCACTGGAAAAGACTCTGTTGCTGGGAAAGACTGAAGGTGGGAAGAGAAGGGGACGGCAGAGGCTGAGATGGTTGGATGGCATTGCTGACTTGATGGACATGAGTTTGAGCGAGCTCTGGGAGTTGGCGATGGACAGGGAGGCCTGGTGTGGTGTGCTGCAGTCCATGGGGTCAGAAAGAGTCAGGAATGACTGAGCAACTGAACTGACCTGAAACAATACATTGAAAAAATAATGCTGTGGTCTGGTGAACTCCAGAGGTTAATTCAGGCACAGAGAGGAGCTCTGGCTGTCCTTGGGGAAAGTGGGATTACCATGGAAATATTGGGGAAGCTGTGTTCCACTGATGTGTTTGGCCTTCGCTATCAGGATAATCAATTTTAAGGTGTTGCTTTAAAATGATGTGACGTGTNGAGAAGGGGACGGCAGAGGCTGAGATGGTTGGATGGCATTGCTGACTTGATGGACATGAGTTTGAGCGAGCTCTGGGAGTTGGCGATGGACAGGGAGGCCTGGTGTGGTGTGCTGCAGTCCATGGGGTCAGAAAGAGTCAGGAATGACTGAGCAACTGAACTGACCTGAAACAATACATTGAAAAAATAATGCTGTGGTCTGGTGAACTCCAGAGGTTAATTCAGGCACAGAGAGGAGCTCTGGCCGTCCTTGGGGAAAGTGGGATTACCATGGAAATATTGGGGAAGCTGTGTTCCACTGATGTGTTTGGCCTTCGCTATCAGGATAATCAACTTTAAGGTGTTGCTTTAAAATGATGTGACGTGTGCTCTGTGCTTTCCTGTGGCTCAGACGGTAAAGAATCTGCTACATTCAATGCAGGAGACGTGGGTTCAATCCCTGGGCTGGGAAGATCCCCTGGAGAAGGCAATGGCAACCCACTCCAGTGTTCTTGCCTGGAGAGTCCCACGGACAGTCCTGTCTGACTCTCTGCGACCCTGTGGACTGCAGCACGCCAGCCTTCCCTGCCTTCCACTCCCTTCCTTCCTTTCTCCCCTAGGATCGTCGTGATGGTGTATGATCCTTTTAATGTGTCCCTAGATTCTGTTTACTACAATTTCGTGGAGGAATTTTGCATTGAGGTTCATGACTGACACTGGCCTGTAATTTTCTTTTTTGTGTGAAGTCTTTGTCCGGTTTTAGTATCAGAGTAATGGTGGCCTCGTAGAATGAGTTTGGAAGGGTTCCCCCTTTCCCTTTTAAATATAGCAGTGTGTGCATGTCCACCCCAAACTTCCTAACTATCCTTTTCCCATATCCTTCCCCCCAGTAATCATACGTTTTTTTCTCTAAGCCTGTGTGTGTGTGTCTGTGTGTATGTGTGTGTGTGTTAGCTGGTCATTCGTGTGCAACTCTCTGTGACCCCATGGACTGCAGCCCATCAGGCTCCTCTGTCCAGGGAATTCTCCAGGCAAGAATCCTGGAGTGGGGTGCCATTTGCTTCTCCTCTATGCCTGTGAGCCTTTTCTGTTTCATAACTCAGTTCAATTGTATCATTTCTTTTTAGACTCTGCATATAATTGATATCGTATGATGTTTCTCAACTGTATCATTTCTTCTTAGACTCTGCATATAAGTGATATTGTATGATGTTTCTCCTTCTCTGTCTGACTAACTTCACCCAGTATGACAATCTGGAGGTTCATGCTTGTTACTACCAAAGGCGGTCTTTCATCCTTTTTCACGGCCAAGTAATATTCCATTGCACATATGCACCACATATCATTTGTCTGTTCCTCTGTCGATGGACATTTAGGTCAAACCACAACTCTAAAGGGAACCATACTGGGAATATTCTGAGTCAGCAGCTGCAAACCCATTTCCTGACTCCACGAGTTCTCGGACCGAGGCCCTGTCCATGGTACTGATGGTGTTCAGTAGAGTCTGCTGAATTTACCAAAGCTATGTGCCCGGGACCCTTCTCTGGGATAGTAACTCCTCCTCTCAAGGAGATTGGCTCAAAGGAGTTGGCTTCAGACTCCCCTGGTGGTCCAGTGGTTAACAATCCCCCCCCGCCCCCAACCCAGTGCTGAACACAGAGGTTTGATCCCTGGTCTGGGAAAAATTTCACATGCCCTGGAACAGCTAAGCCTGTGTGTTATCAGTCCTGAAGCCCTTACACCCTAGAGCCTGTGATCCGCAATGATAAGCCTGAGCACTGCAGCTAGAGAGTAACCCCCGCTCAGTGTAGCTGGAGAAACTCAAGCAGCAGCAAAAACTGTGTGCAGCAAAAAATAAAAAAATGAAATTTTAAAAACGTGGGGAGGGGGGAAGGTCTTGTGTTCATAGGACCAGCTCCTGTTAAACCACCCCAGGCATCAGCTCTCACAGAGAACACCCCCAGCTGCGTCCCACGGGAAAGCTGTCTGAGGGTCATGGCAGGCTAGTGGTCCTCGCTAGCTTTGCATTTTAAAAATTTATTTATTTGTTTTTATCACCATTCTTGATGGCGATCACTTCTCTAGTCTTTCTAAAATTTGTTACAGTGTTCCTTCTGCAATATCTGTCTGAGGAAAGTATCATGTTCTAAAGAAAGCAGTTCTGTTCTGTAGCTGTAAATTATGTCCATGAAAGGGGTGAAGAGAAAGTCGCTCAATTGTGTCCAACTCTTTGTGACCCCCATGAGTCCGTGGAATTCTCCAGGCCAGAATACTTGAGTGGGAAACCTTTCCCTTCTCCAGGGGAATCTTCCCAACCCAGGGATCGAACCTGGGTCTCTGGCATTGCAGGCGGAATTTTTTTATCAGCTGAGCTACCAGGGAAGCCCAAGAATACTGGAGTGGGTAGCCTTTCCCTTCTCCAGGGGAATCTTTCCAACCCAGGGATCGAACCCAGGTCTCCTGCATTGCAGGCAGATTCTTTACGAACTGAGCCACCAAGGAAGGCCACACTGACAGGAAAGTCCCTAAAATTTATTATTAAAGAGAGCAATCAGGATTTTGCAGATGCTCGGCATTCCAGTCGGGGAATATTTGCGCGTGGGTTAGCATGGCACTGATGGGACGAGACCGCCTCTCCGCCGGTAGGGGAACTCATGATCGAGGCTGGGGCTTCGTCCACCCCGAGAATGATTAATAGTCAGTGTCTTGCAGAGTCGGTCAATATTCATCATTTATTTCCATCCAAATTTGATGGACCTCGTTTCCCATTCTCGTGCCAGAACTTGGACGGGTTTGTGTTCACTGCTCAGAATTTATGGTTTGTCCTTGCAGAAATAATTCCCATCACTCTTCTAGATGAATCTCCCAACATCAAGGATTACTAAAAATTCTGTGTTTCCTGCGCCAAATAAATGTGTCAGTGGTAACTCTGAGAAAGAACAAAGACGGCTTGCCTGGCTAGATACACATGAACCCAGTTTTCACTGTAGATTTTCATTAGTTTAGGAACTCATGGCATGAATCAGCTTGCGGACCAAGGACCGTTAGAGCCGGTCTTCCGGGCACTGGCCGTGGGGGCCTTGGTGTCCAGAGCAGTCGGGAAAGCGGGGACTGGGGTCTGATTCTCGGGGAGCAGGTGCCCAAATGTTGTCATTGTTCAGGCGCTCAGTCGTGTCCGACTGTGCGACCCCATGGACTGCAGCACGTCAGGCCTCCCTGTCCTTCACCACCTCCCAGAGCCTGCTCAAACTCCATCCAGTCGGTGACACCATCCACCCATCTCATCCTCTGTCGTCCCCTTCTCCTCCCGCCTTCAATCTCTCCCAGCATCAGGGTCTTTTCCAGTGAGTCAGCTCTTCTCATCAGGGGGCCGAAGGATTGGAGCTTCAGCATCGGTCCTTCCAGTGAATATTCAGGATTGGTTTCTTTTGGGATGGACTGGTCGGATCTTTCGGCTTTGGTAGTCATCGTTTTGTTCTCTGCATCTGTGACTCGGTTTTGTAAATAGGTTCATTTGCACCATGTCCTTAGATTCCGTGTGTAACTGATAACATGCATTTGTCTTCCTCTGTCTGACTTATTTCACTTAATACGATAATCTCTAGCTCTCTCTGTGTTGCTGCAAAAGGCATTATGTCATTGTTTTTCATGGCCAGGTAATATTCCACGGTATATATTGTGTGTATATATATATATATATATATATATCACACTTTCTTTATCCATTTTTCTGCAACATTTAGGTTGCATCCGCGTCTCAGCTCTTGTAAACGGTACCATGCAAAAGCCGTTCACAGAGCTGGGTGTTTCCGATCCCGCCGACCCCAGGCGTCCTGGGTGTACATACATCAGAGGCTGGGAGGTGCTTCCAGCCAAGAGTAGCTGCTTGTTGGAGAAGCGTGTCTGCCCTGCTCCTGGGGCCTGGGGCGGGCACGGTGGGTCTTCCCTCTGTGGTGACAGGCAGACGATGTTATGGGGAGCACGGTGGACGCAGGGAGCTGTGGACCCATCCACACGGCACTCTCATTACTATTTTCCCCATTGACTTATGGTAGATTCTGGACACCGTCATTTGCTTTATGAATGTCTACATTTTCCCCTGGTCTGTGGTGAGACCGTGTGCCTACTACCCCCCCACCCTGGGGTCACTCAGNCCATCTCTGTTACAGCAACTGGGATTAGTTCGTTCCGTTTTTAGGACTGAGTGATATTCCGTTTGACTGAGTAATATTCCACGGGCTTCCCTGGAGGCTCAGCTGGTAAAGAATCCGCCTGCAATGCAGGAGACCTGGGTTCGATCCCTGGGTCGGGAAGATCCCCTGGAGAAGGGAAAGGGCCCCCCACTCCAGTCTTCTGGCCTGGAGAATCCCAGGGTCTGCATGGCCCGTGGGGTCGCAGAGAGCCGGACACGCCTGAGCGCCTTTCACTCACTCACTCAATATCCCGTTGTGTCTGTGTCCACGTCTTCATCCGTTCGTCTGTCGACAGACACTGAGGTTGCTTGCCTGTCTTGTCTGCACTTGAGTATTGGGGTGCATGCGTCTTTTGAAATGATTTTCTCTGGCTATATGCCCAGGTGTATGAATGCCTGCTTCGAGATGGAGATTCTAGCTGTAACGTATAAGTGATCCTACGTGGTATTCGTCTTTCTGCTTATAGCTTACTTAGCTTAGTATGATCATCTCGGAGTCTATCCATGATGCTGCCAATGGCGCTGTTTCATTCTTTTTCATGGCTGAGTAATAGTCCATTATATATATGTGTATATATATGGTCTCCCGCATTGCAGGCGGATTCTTCACCAGCTGAGCCAGCAGGGAAGCCCATGGAATATCACTCAGTCAAATGGAATATCATTCAGTCATAAAAAGGGAATGCGGGAATACATACACACACACCCCCCCCCGACATCTTCCATATCCATTCACTGTCAGTGGGCAGTTAGGCTGTTTCCACGTCGTGCCAGTTGTAATTAATGCTGCTAGCAACCTGCTCTTGCCTGGAAAACCCCATGGGCAGAGGAGCCCGGTGGGCTGCAGTCCATGGGGTCGCTAAGAGTCGGACATGACTGAGCGACTTCACTTTTCACTTCTCACTTTCATGCATTGGAGAAGGCGATGGCAACCCCCTCCAGTGTTCTTGCCTGGAGCATCCCAGGGACAGAGGAGCCTGGTGGGCTGCTGTCTATGGGGTCGCACAGAGTCGGACACGANACATGACTGAGCGACTTCACTTTTCACTTTTCACTTTCATGCATTGGAGAAGGCAATGGCAACCCCCTCCAGTGTTCTTGCCTGGAGCATCCCAGGGACAGAGGAGCCTGGTGGGCTGCTGTCTATGGGGTCGCACAGAGTCGGACACGACGGAAGCGACTTAGCAGCAGCAGCAGCAGCAGCAGCAGCAGCAGCAGCCTGCTCCAGTATTCGTGGCTGGAAAATCCCATGGACAAAATGAACGTGGTGGGCTACAGTCCACGGGGCTTCAGAGAATTGGGCATGAGTGAGCAAGCAAGCAAACAGACGTATTGAAATAACCACAGTCCTTTGCCTGCATTTTGGACCGCTGTCGTGGGGTTGCACCTGGAGCTGCTGTTATCGGAACGTTCCACAAGGGTCTCGTGTCCAGAGCGGCTTTCTCCTGTGGTATGAAGTTGTTGTTATTATTGAGTCACTCAGTCATGTCCGACTCTTTGCGACCTTGTGGACTGCAGCACGCCAGGCCTCCCTGTCCATCACCATCCCCTGGAGCTGGCTCAAACTCATGTCCATTGAGCTGGTGATGCCATCCACCCATCTCACCCTCTGTGGTCCCCTTCTCCTTCCGCCTTCAATCTTTCCCAGCATCAGGGTTGTTTCCAATGAGTCCGTTCTCTGCATCAGGTGGCCAAAGGATTGGAGCTTCAGCTTTAGCATCCATCCTTCCAGTGAATATGCAGGGTGGATTTCCTTTAGGACTAATTGGTTTGATCTCTTTGCGGTCCAAGGGACTCTCAACAGTCTTCTCCAGGCATGGCACCTGGCCTCCGCTGGGCTGGTTGAGATCCCCATGTGTGGTCTCTGCGCCACAACGGTGGTCTTAGGAGTGCCAGCCTTCTCTCAGGAGGCCAGCTCTGCCCCGAGAGACAGAATGCTGAAAACTGGGGTCTTTTCTGAGCGTGCCCTCCAACGCTCTATGACCTTGTCACTGCCACCAACTTCCACTCATGACAGCAGAGTTTGAGAGGCCACCGCAACGCAGGAAATGTGCTGTAGAGTCCATCTCCCGAGGGAACGTGTGTCCAGACAGGGAGCAGCTGGCTCTCCCTCTGCCTGGAGCCCTGTGTCCTTTCCCGACCGGCCTCACGTGAGCCGCGTGCCCCCAGAATGTATGAGTCTGTCACACGCTGAGTACCCTCCCTGCTGCGGGCATGCACACAGCTCACTGAACACAGCTTCATCCCATCCACCTTCAACATCACTCACTTACTATCTGCAGAGAACTGTCCACATTGTCTCCAAAATGCATCTTGACCCCCTCTGCCTGGATTCTTCCAGACAGCTTCTGAAGGGCATCCCTGACACACTCCTCAGAAATGTTTTTATCATACACCTTACTTTTCATCACATGTAAAACAGATACCCAGTGTGAGTTTGGTGCATTCTTAAAATTTTTTTTTTGTTGGGCTATAATTGATTTTCCAATGTTGTGTTTCTTCCTGCCATACAATGAGGTGAACCAGCCGTGGGCTGAGTTCAGTCGCTCAGTCGTGTCTGACTCTTTGTGACCCCGTGGACTGCAGCCCGCCAGGCTCCTCTGTCCATGGGATTCTCCAGGCAAGGATACTGGAGTGGGTAGCCATTCCCTTCTCCAGGGGATCTTTCCAAACCAGGGATGGAACCCAGGTCTCCTGCATTGCAGGCAGATTCTTTACCGTCTGAGACACCAGGGAAGCCCAAGAATACTGGAGTGGGTTGCCATGCTTTTCTCCAAAGGCATCTTCTTGACCCAGGGATTGAACTCAGGCCTCCTGCATTGCAGGCGGATTCTTTACCAGCTGATCCAGCTGGGAAACCCAGATGAGCTAGAAGTATACATATATCGCCTCCCTCTTGAGCCTCCCTCCCCAGCCCCCAGCCCCCCATCTCGGTCATCACAGAGCGCCAAGCTGAGCTGGGCTATACAGAGCTTCCCTCTAGCTGTCTGCCTCACACACGGTCATGTATATATCAGCCCTTTATGTTGGTGCGTTTCTCTTCTATTCCTCCCATCTTCTCCGTCCTCAGCATCCCCCAAACTGTTCTCTGCGTCTGCGTCTCTATTAGTGCCCTGAAATTAGGTTCCTCTGAACCGTTTTTCTAGATTCCACATAGATGCGTGAATACTTGTTTTCGTGACTTACTTTGCTTTGTATGACAGATTCTAGGTCCGTCCACACCACTGCATCTGACACAATTTCATGCCTTTTCGTGGCTGAGTAATATTCCACGGTGGGCTTCCCAGGTGGCTCGCCGGGTTATGAATTTGCCTTTGATGAGGTTCGATCCCTTGGTCTGAAAAATCCCCTGGAGGAGGGCTTGGCAACCCACTCCACTGTTCTTGCTTGGAGAATCCCATGGACAGAGGAGCCTGGTGGGGCTGCAGTCCATGGGGTTGCAAAGAGTTGGACACGACTGAACACACATTCATTACATATTCCATTGTATATATGTTACTTTTTATTACTACTCTTCCCTGGTAGCTCAGACGGTAAAGCGTCAGTCTACAATGTGGGAGACCTGGGCTCGAGCCTTGGGTTGGGAAGATCCCCTGGAGAAGGAAATGGCAATCCACTCCAGGACTATTGCCTGGAAAATCCCATGGACAGAGGAGCCTGGTAGGCTACAGTCCATGGGGTCGCAAAGAGTCGGACAGGACTGAGCGACTTCACCAGCAATACAGGACAACATTTTAGAACATCTTTGAGCTTAACATCGTATAATTACAGCAAACTCAGTTGATACGTGAAAATTGCAGCAAAGTTTCTCATTTCAGAACCACTCATGTTTAGATACCTGATCATTGTGGAGAAAACGTCTCTAGTTGAGGAAACCTGTTTTGTTTACGTAGAGGTCTTGGGAAGAAAGACAATCAGTGGATATAGTCTTAAAATAATGGACGTTGGTTCTAGGTCTGTACTTTACTTATGTGAACTTTGCCAAGCCCCTTGATTTTTTTTTAAAAAATATTTAAAAGGCATTTTATTTTAAGGAGGCTTCTCAGGGCTTCCCTTGTGGCTCAGCTGGTACAGAATCCGCCTGCAATGCAGGAGACCTGGGTTCCATCCCTCGGTTGGGAAGGTCCCCTGGAGATGGGAAGGGCTACCCACTCCAGTCTTCTGGCCTGGAGAATCCCACAGATGGTATAGTCCACGGGGTCGTAAAGTCAGAGACGACCGATCGACGTTCACTTTGACTTCTCACCTTCAGGTGGTAAAGACTCTGCCTGCCAGTGCTGGAGACGCAGGTCCAATCCCTTGGTTGGAAAGATTTCCCTGGAGAAAGGAATGGCAACCTACTGCCATACTCTTGCCTGCAGAAATCCCACGGACAGAGGCGTCTGGTGGGCTGCAGCGAAATAGTCAGAGATGACTGAGCAACTTAGCACAGTTTAAAGCACATTTTATTTTAAATATAGCTGTGTGTATGTCAGCCCCGAACTCCCAATGTATCGGGTTGGCCGAAACATTCTTTNGACGTTCACTTTGACTTCTCACCTTCAGGCGGTAAAGACTCTGCCTGCCAGTGCTGGAGACGCAGGTCCAATCCCTTGGTTGGAAAGATTTCCCTGGAAAAAGGAATGGCAACCTACTGCCATACTCTTGCCTGCAGAAATCCCACGGACAGAGGCGTCTGGTGGGCTGCAGCGAAACAGTCAGAGATGACTGAGCGACTTAGCACAGTTTACAGCACATTTTATTTTAAATATAGCTGTGTGTATGTCAGCCCCGAACTCCCAACGTATCGGGTTGGCCGAAACATTCTTTTGAGATTTTCTGGAAGGTCTTACAGGAAAGCTAAACAATCTCTTTGCAAACCCAGTGTTTTGCTCATCGGGTTTTAGGTGCTGTATGAGCGGTCCCCAATTTGGCACCAGGGACAAATTTCACAGAAGCCAGTTTTCCACAGACTGAAGGCAGAGGGGGGTGGCGATGGTCTCGGGAAGATTCAAGTGCAATTGCATTGATTCTACACTTTATCGCTGGTGTCCAGTGGCTGTGTTGTGTCGGATACTGTGACCCCAGGGATGGCAGCACGCCAGGCCCCCCTGTCCCTCACCATCTCCCAGAGCTTGCTCAAACTCATGTCCATCGAGTCCGTGAGGCCATCCAACCGTCTCATCCTCTGCCGTCCCCTTCTCCTCCTGCCTTCAGTCTTTCCCAGCATCAGGGTCTTTTCCAATGAGTCAGCTCTTTGCATCAGATGGCCACAGTATTGGAGCTTCAGCTTCAGTCCTTCCAATGAATATTCAGGACTGGTTTCCTTTAGGAGGGACTGGTTGGATCTCCTAGCAGTCCAACGGACTCCCAAGAGTCTTCTCCAACACCACAGTTTGAAAGCATCAATTCTTTGGCGCTCAGCTTTCTCTATGGTCCAACTCTCACATCCATACATGACCACTGGAAAAACCATAGCTTTGACTAGATGGACCTTTGTCTGCAAAGCGATGCCTCTGCTTTTCAAAACGCTCTCTAGGTTGGCCATAACTTTCCTTCCAAGGAGCAAGCATCTTTTAGTTTCGTGGCTGTAGTCACCATCTGCAGTCATTTTGGAGCCCAGAAAAATACAGCCTGACACTGTTTCCACTCTCCCCCATCTATTTGCTGTGGACAGAGGTGGACACTGAGGCGGGAAGGAGTGCTGGGAGTTAGGACCAGAGTCACTGTCCTCGAGTTTGGGGGCTTCTCCATCATCGAGGGGATGGTGTAGAATCTCGTCTCTTTCCACTCCACCCCCCTACTCGTTTCTGACTCTCCTGAGCACCCCCTTTGTCCCCAGCTGGTGTCATGATGGTGCCCCAGAGGACCACGGAGGACGGCTTTGAGGAGCACTTCGGCGTGAACTATCTGGGCCACTTCCTGCTGACCAACCTCCTCCTGGACACCCTGCAGGAGTCGGGCACCCCTGGCCACTGCGCCCGGGTGGTGACCGTGTCCTCGGCCACGCACTACGTTGGGGAGCTGAACCTGGACGACCTCCAGAGCAGGTGAGTCGGGGAGGCAAGGCAACCTGTCACCGCGACGCTCTGCACAGGGCGTTTGTCCCAGGCGACGTCGCTTCCCACCTCCTGGTCTGCAGCTCAGCCTCCCTCGTGGCAAAAAAAAAAAAAAAAAACACTGCAGGCACCAGTGCAGGTAGGCCTGGGAGGGGCTGTGCGTTTTGGTTCCAAACCTTAGTGATAAAGGACATATCGCATGAAAGCGGGCGGCACAAATTGGTTTTTCTTTCTGCTGCATCTGAAAGTGATGCTTCCTCTAGCCTGTAATTTCTTAGATGTGCAAGAATAGCATCGTGTCTAAAATAACAGGGTACAGACCTTCATTAAAAAAAAAAAATCCTTTATTGCTGAAGAATGCTAACTGTCCTCTGAGCCTTGAGTGTTCAGTTCAGTTCAGTCGCTCAGTCGTGTCCGACTCTGTGCGACCCCATGGACCGCAGCACGCCAGGCCTCCCTGTCCAGCACCAGCTCCCAGAGCTTGCTCAAACTCATGTCCATCGAGTCAGTGAGGCCATCTGACCATCTCATCTCAGTGGCTTGTAACCTTTTTGTAAGAGTTCTTGTGTGGTCAGTACTTTATAGTTGTCTATTTTACGCATATGTATCGAGTGCCATCTCTTAGTTCATCCCGCCCCGACATCCCCCTTTGGCGTCCGGATGTTTGTTCTCTTCGCCTGTGTATCTATTTTTCTTTTGCAAATAAAAGCGTCTATACCATTTCTCTCCCTGGAGAAGGAAATGGCAACCCTCTCAAGTATTCTTGCCCGGAGAATCCCGTGGATGGGGGAGCCTGGCGGGCTGCAGTCCATGGGGTCGCAAAACGTCGAGCACGACTTAGCAACTGAAAACCAACCTTTTCTCTACGTGTCGCCTAAGTGTTAATAAGTGATATTTGGTTTTCTCTTTCTGACTTCACTCTGTATGAAAGTCACAACCTTTTTGCAGTAGTCACATCAAAGGTCACTCATCACAGCTCAACATAACAAATATGATCATGCAAAGATTTGAAACAGTGTGAGAAAGCAGGCCTTTCATTTAGACTCGGCTGGAAATACGTCGCTGAAGGAATAACAATATGAATCTCCTGCCTGTCTAAACTTTTTATATTACTCGTTTCCATCTTGTGTACACCTTGTTTATCATCTAGCAACTTACAGCTGAAAGTGTTGTGTCAGAACTTCGGAGCACCATTTTCAACTGGCCCTTCACGTCTATTCAGGATTACGGCACTCTGAAATAAAAATTCTGCCAAATTTAAAATTTAAAAAAAGCATATGGCGAGAATTGCGGAAAAGTGACACAGAGACGTGAGGTGAACAGACGCTGTGTTTAAACACGGTGCCAGTAGCTTTACCCGCCACGGAGCTCCCCCAGACCTTCCGTGTGAGCAGAAACGCAATATCGCTGACGCGCAGCAAAATGAGGTCTGCCCGGATTAGGAACCGTTTGCCGTCTTGCGGTCACACATGTAAGCACTGTCTGCATATCAGTCTATTTATATTTTCACTTTGAGGCAAATCCTATTACATTCTTCAACACGTGGGAAAACCGTGAAGAATAGTTAACATTTAGTCTATGAGGCGTAGCTGGCGTACAGTGTTGGCATGTCCACCCTGGAGCAACGGGACTTCTGTATACACGTATACGTATAATACACGTATATCCATTCTCTGCTCTTTTGTCCTTTTCCTTGACGGTTTATCAGGACTTCCCTGATAGCTCAGTTGGGAAAGAATCTGTCTGCAGTGCAGGAGACCTGGGTTCGGTTCGGTTCCTGGGTCAGGAAGATCCGCTGGGGAAGGGCTAGGCTACCCACTCCAGTATTCTTGGGTTTCCCTGGTGGCTCGGCTGGTAAAGAATCTGTCTGCAGTGCAGGAGACCCCGGTTCGGTTCCTGGGTCTGGGAAGATCCTCTGGAGCAGGGAACGCCTTCTACATACACATATTATATGTTATTATATATAATCATATATGTTACACATTAAATATATGGTGTTTCCCCGGTGGCTCAGATAGTAAAGAATCTGCCTATGATATGAGAGTCTGGGTTCAATCCCTGGGTTGGGAAGATCCTCTGGAGGAGGAAAATGGCAACCCAACCAGTATTATATCGTTATATATTACATATATTAATTTATATATACAACAATATTTACATAAGTATATAGCTACTATATATCTAATCTTAACAGATTTATATTTACTATATTTATGTAACAACAGGTAAATGTAATATTGTATAATATTGCATATATTATATAATATATTAAACATGTATTTGTTAAATGTGCATATATTATATAATGTATTAAATGTTTTAAATATATAACTTTTACACTTGAACAGTTAAACTTATCTCACTTAAACAATTGTGTTGATATTTATATAACTGAATGTATAAGCATAATTATACTTGTACAGTCACATATATTATCATATTTATATCATTATTTGCACACGTGTTAGTTGCTCAGGACTCTTTGCAACCTCATGGACTGTAGCCCACCAGGCTCCTCCACCCGTGGGATTCTCCAAGCAAGAGCACTGGAGTGGGTTGCCATTTCTATATTAGTATCAGTTCAGTTCAGTTCAGTTCAGTCTCTCAGTCGTGTCCGACTCTTTGTGACCCCATGAATTGCAGCACGCCAGGCCTCCCTATAAATTAAAAGATTGTGTTGTATTTATTGTCTAATATTGGCTAAATTCCTCATGCTGTAAAACATATCCTGGTTCCTTATTTAATGTTTTTACTTTCTGGACACACCCTGCGACATGCACGGATATTAGTTCCCTGACCAGCAATCAAACTCACATCTGTTAGGCTGGAAGGTAAAGTCTTAAGGACTGGAACACCAGCTCAGTCGTGTCCAACTCTCTGTGACCCCAAGGACTGTAGCCCGCCAGGCTCCTCTGTCCATGGGATTCTCCAGGCAAGAACACTGGAGTGGGTTGCCATTTGCTCCTCCAGGGGAGCTTCCGGACCCAGGGATCGAACTCAGGCCTTCTGCATTGCAGGCAGATTCTTTACCACTGAGCCACGGGGAAAGCCCTTTAGACGGTACCTATTTTTTCTCTGATGAGAAGTTGAAAATCTTTTTTTTTTTTTTTTTTAGTGCAAATGTAAGATCTAGTGCATTCCTGGCGTCTTGCTAGCAATGCTGCCCTTCCTCGCTCTGTAGACTCAGCACCTGCTCTCGGGTGTCCCAGGATCCTTACTGCGGTGGGCTTAGATTGGCTCTGAGTTCAGTGCCAAACCCAGACCAAATGTAACACCCAGCCTTGTAAACACCACTTACTGCTTGCATCAAATGCAGGAGNGGACTGGAACACCAGCTCAGTCGTGTCCAACTCTCTGTGACCCCAAGGACTGTAGCCCGCCAGGCTCCTCTGTCCATGGGATTCTCCAGGCAAGAACACTGGAGTGGGTTGCCATTTGCTCCTCCAGGGGAGCTTCCGGACCCAGGGATCGAACTCAGGCCTTCTGCATTGCAGGCAGATTCTTTACCACTGAGCCACGGGGAAAGCCCTTTAGACGGTACCTATTTTTTCTCTGATGAGAAGTTGAAAAACTCTTTTTTTTTTTTTTTTAGTGCAAATGTAAGATCTAGTGCATTCCTGGCGTCTTGCTAGCAATGCTGCCCTTTTGCTGTGTAGACTCAGCACCTGCTCTCGGGTGTCCCAGGATCCTTACTGCGGTGGGCTTAGATTGGCTCTGAGTTCAGTGCCAGACCCAGACCAAATGTAACACCCAGCCTTGTAAACACCGCTTACTGCTTGCATCAAATGCAGGAGTCAAGGTCCAGTTTCTTCTTCTCAACTGAGAAAACCACGCTGCTGCAATTTGGGATAAGATTTCCCATCTCTAAGTAATGCTTTCCTAGGTTGTTCATCAAGAACCAACACTTTAGAGAATCATCGAGTCTTTGATCCAGTGCACAGATTTGCGTATATTGTGTTTAAAATACCTTCCTTCACCTTTCCTTCTTTTGCCTTTAAGATAGAGAAAATGACAGGGATCCGAACATGCCAACTCAAAATGGGCCACTTTGATACACGGATTATTTTGAGCCGAAGGCCACTGCAAAGCAACGGATGCAGAAAGATGCCATTCTGGAACTTCCCTTATCTAACTAAAAACAGAAACTTCTGAGAAACGAGGACTTCCCAAGTCTTTGCAGTCCTCCACACCTGGGAAATTAGAAGTGAAATTCATGTGTTCCTCTTGTTAATCTGACAGTTGTTGGTTTAATTTGCATGCCCTCATCACGGAACGTAAAAGTATGGAAGAAACTTTTTTTTTTCCTTTCCAACAAAAAGGCTACCGCAGTAATATCTCTACCTCTGTTTTAGACTGACCTTCAAATTATTTATGAGGTAGTTATATTAACAAGTTACTGTTTATTGAAAACAGGTATATTTATGGTTTCAGCTCTACTTTTTGAGGCCGTGTATTACGAAGGATATTTACTAAAAGTCTCGTGTTTCGAAGCAAGTCGTGTAGACATTTTATGAATATCTTCTGCCTGCGCTTTAGTTTGTAGGTCGACTTTCCCTTTTGGCCGCCTTCTAGCTGTTAATGTTGTAATCATCTCTTCATTGTTTCCAATACCAAGTGTGTGTGTGTTGTCCCCCTTTACTTAGAAACTCTAATGGGAATCCTGTTCTCCGGTGTATCAGCTCTGATTCTTTTCCATTTCCACCCTGGATGTTTCTTTGTCTTTCAAACCCCCAGGGAACCACTCCTGAAATTGCTTGTACTCTTGTTTTTCCTCCTTTTTTTTTTTTTTTTCACTTTCCTGCATTGGAGAAGGAAATGGCAACCCACTCCAGTGCTCTTGCCTGGAGAATCCCAGGGACGGGGGATTCTCCTTTAGAGAAAAGCATCCTTTAGAGAAACTAAACTAAACTAAAACTCCTTTAGAGAAAAGTATCGACTTTGTCCATTGTCTCTTCTCTGTGCTATTGCAGAGAGCCATAATTCTTCTTTTCAAAAAGTTTGAGCATACTTATTTTTCCCCTGGAGTATGATTGGCTTATAACGTGTTAGAGTCTGCTGTGCAATGGAGTGAGCCAGCTGTACGCATACGTGTAATCCCTTCCCTCTTGAGCTTCCGTTGCGTCCCCCATCCCACCGCATCAGGTCATCGCAGAGCACACAGCTCACCTTCCTGCGCTTTTCAGCAGCTTCCCATGAGCTAGCTATGCTAGGCGTAGCACCACATAGATGGAAGTGCTCCTCCCCCAGTTCCTCCCACCCTCTGCTCCCCCCACCAGATCCCCATGTCCGCACGTCTGTCTCTACAGCAGCGTCTGTCTTCCTGCCCTGAAGATAGGTTCCTCAGAACCAGTTTTCCAAATTCCCTGCTGCTGCTGCTGCTGCTAAATCACTTCAGTCGTGTCCGACTCTGTGCAGCCCACCAGGCTCCCCCATCCCTGGGATTCTCCAGGCAGGAACACTGGAGTGGGTTGCCATTTCCTTCTCCAGGGCATGAAAGTGAAAAGTGAAAGGGAAGTCGCTCAGTCGTGTCCGACTCTTCGCGACCCCATGGACTGCAGCCCACCAGGCTCCTCCATCCCTGGGATTCTCCAGGCAAGAGTACTGCAGTGGGGGGCCATTGCCTTCTCCGTCCAAATTCCCTATACATGCATTAATATGCAGTACTTGTCTTTCCGTTTCTGACTCACTGCAATCTGTATGACAGATGATTCTCTGGGTCCATCCACATCGCGACAAACGACCCAATTTCTTCCCTGCTTTATGGCTTAGTAATGTTCCTTGTCCATATCACCACACTCTCTTCATCCATTCATGTCTGTTGATGGAATCTAGGTTGCTTCCAGGTCCTGGTTACTGTCAACATTGCTGCCGTGAACATCGGTATGCACGAGCCTTTTTGAAGTGTGCTTTTCTCTCGGGATAGATGCTCCGGAGGGGGGTTGCTAGTCATACCTTAGTTTTCTTTTTCATTTTTTTTAAAGAACCTCCGTACTTGTCTCCACAGAGGTAAGCCAGAATTCTGTCATGCGTCAGTTTTCCTTTAAGGAACCTGCATATTTCCGGTGCCTTCTTTCGTAACTTCACGCCTGCTCTTCCCTCCCAAACAGCCCTGTTGATTCAGGAGCAGACGGATGTGTGTGTTGCTGAAACGCTCCAGTGCCAACAGGAAAGTTGAGCCTTTACCTCTCCGTACTTAATAACCTCCTCATTCCTGGAGCTTTCTCCTCCCCTGCTGGGAAGAGAGAGGAGCAGCTTGCCAGAAGCAGGCATCTTGACTGTAATTGGGGGGCTGTCACGGATCCGGGGGAGGGAATTTCTGCTTGGAACTCTGCCGTATTATCATATCCCTGCCTCCCTCCAACCAAAGATGTGTGTGGAGTTCCTCTGGCAAAGGCTCTGCGGGAGCTCATCCTGCGTCACCCTTGGCCGACCTGCCCTTACTCATCCCTGAGACAAAGGACTTGGGGTTTATGCTCCAGCTTAAATTGCAGGGGCCCCGTGACAGAACCTCAGAGTTTGCACGTGGCCTCTTGTGACAAGTGGCTGTCTGCCGGCCGGCGCCGCGGGGTCGGGGGGGCTGCTGAGAAGGAATAAAGTTGCTGCCCAGGGAAACGGCAGGAGGTGGAACGGAGTCCCCAAGGGTGTTGACGTGGTTGTCACATTTTGACAGCCGAGAACCCACGTGTGCAATTTACAAAACAGCTTGAGGTGGTTTTTTAAATTTATTTTTCCAGAAAGCCTCACTCGGCAGTGATGCTTACGTGGCTTCCTTGCTCAGTCTAATCATTGCTTGTCTTGTTTTCTGCATTTAAATATTTCCCCTTTCCCTTTTGTCATTTTTTTTTTCCCCTCTTACGTGTTTTTCTTTGGTCACATTTCCTGGTTTTGCTTTTCTGAATCATTGAGTCCATTTAGTGCATTTAATGCAGTTTTCAATTCCTCTTTTGTAACAGCCTCTGTGCATAAGAGGCATTGAATTCCAGCGAGTGCTTTTTTTTTTTTTTTTCTCTTCTCATGTCAGGATGGGTTTCTTTCTTTTCAGTCTTTGACTGCGTTAAATTCCCACAAGGGTGAATTCCGTGTATGGATTTTGTCCGAATGTTAGAGTCACCGCTGGACTTGAAAATGTAAAATAACGTAGACTCTGGGGCACGTTGAACACAAGAGAAGAAGAGACANCTCCAGCTTAAATTGCAGGGGCCCCGTGACAGAACCTCAGAGTTTGCACGTGGCCTCTTGTGACAAGTGGCTGTCTGCCGGCCGGCGCCGCGGGGTTGGGGGGCTGCTGAGAAGGAAGAAAGTTGCTGCCCAGGGAAACGGCAGGAGGTGGGACAGAGTCCCCGAGGGTGTTGACGTGGTTGTCACATTTTGACAGTCGAGAACCCACGGGTGCAATTTACAAAACAGCTTGAGGTGGTTTTTTGAATTTATTTTTCCAGAAAGCCTCACTCGGCAGTGACGCTTACGTGGCTTCCTTGCTCAGTCTAATCATTGCTTGTCCTGTTTTCTGCATTTAAATATTTCCCCTTTCCCTTTTGTCATTTTTTTTTCCCCTCTTACGTGTCTTTCTTTGGTCACATTTCCTGGTTTTGCTTTTCTGAATCACTGAGTCCATTTAGTTCATTTAATGCAGTTTTCAATTCCTCTTTTGTAACAGCCTCTGTGCATAAGAGGCATTGAATTCCAGCGAGTGTTTTTTTTTTTTTTTTTCTTCTCACGTCAGGATGGGTTTCTTTCTTTTCAGTCTTTGACTGCGTTAAATTCCCACAAGGGTGAATTCCGTGGATGGATTTTGTCCGAATGTTAGAGTCACCGCTGGACTTGAAAATGTAAAATAACGTAGACTCTGGGGCACGTTGAACACAAGAGAAGAAGAGACACAAATGGGGCTGCACTCATATCCACAAAATTACAGAAAAAGAACCTCTGACAGGAAGAAAATGGCCGATCCTCAGTGGCTCAGATGTGAAGTATTTTGCCGGGAAGCCTTCCTGGGTTTTCTTTATTTTTCAGACTTTTTTTTTTTTTCCCCATGTGGGCCATTTCTGGAGTCGATATTGAATGTGTATACAATCTTTTTTTGTGGATAGTTGAATTGTCATGTTTTAATGTACCTTGGCACCCCACTCCAGCACTCTTGCCTGGAGAATCCCATGGAGGGAGGAGCCTGGTGGGCTGCAGTCCACGGGGTCGCAAAGAGTTGGACACGACTGAGCGACTGCACTCACTCCACTTCACAATTTCAAGTGCTAGCTTTTCTTTTTAAACACAAATCACTTGGGTTTTTTATTTGTAGATTTATTGTTGATGACAAAAAAAAAAAAAGGGTGAAAGCCTCAGAACTGGTCCTTGTTATTTATTCTTTTTAAGTTTTATTGGAATGTAATTGCGTTACACCATAGTCTCTTGTGTGTTGTTTTCTTTAGCCGTGAGGCATGTGGGATCTCGTCTCCCTGACCAGGGATCAAACACCCGGCCCCTGTATTGGCAGGTGGATTCTTAGGCACTGGACTGCCAGGAAAGTCCCCAGTGGAGATATTAACGAGCTCTTCATTTTACGCAGGCTGTGTAGCTATGCATAACATTACTAGCTAAAAGACTCTGATGCTGGGAGGGATTGGGGGCAGGAGGAGAAGGGGACGACAGAGGATGAGATGGCTGGATGGCATCACGGACTCGATGAACATGAGTCTGAATGAACTCCGGGAGTTGGTGATGGACAGGGAGGCCTGGCGTGCTGCGATTCATGGGGCTGCAAAGAGTTGGACACGACTGAGGGACTGAACTGAACTGAACTGATCTGAACTGAAGACACCACAGTTAGTTTGCCTGGAGTGATATTTTCTCTGCAGTGAATTCTTTTCTACATTCCAGGAGCGCTACTTTCTGGGAAAGGCTAGGTATACGTGAGCAACCATTATGTCTTTATTTATTTATCTAAAGAATTTTTTTTTATGGGAACTGTTTTTAAAGTCTTTATTGCATTTCTTATTAATGCCATATTGCTTCTGTTTTATGCTTCGGTATTTTCGCCAGAAGGCATGTGGGATTTTAGCTCCCTGACCAGGGAGCTAAACACCTGTTGCATTGGAAGGTGGAGAAGTCTTCCCCACTGGGCCGCCAGAAAAAAGCCCTGTGGTTTTCACGAAGGGGTGCCCACGTCCAACCTCATAAAATAGTCCCTGCTGGTGGAAAGCCAAAAAAGGAGTGGCTGGAGGTGATCGTTGTGTGCTGCTGCTGCTGCTGAGTACCTTCAGTTGTGTCTGACTCTGTGCGACCCCACAGATGGCAGCCCACCAGGCTCCGCCGTCCCCGGGATTCTCCAGGCAAGAGCACTGGAGTGGGCTGCCATTTCCTTCTCCAGTGCAGGAAAGTGAAAAGTGAAAGGGAAGTCGCTCAGTCATGTCCGACTCTTAGCGACCCCATGGACTGCAGCCCACCAGGCTCCTCCGTCCACGGGATTTTCCAGGCGAGAGTGCTGGAGTGGGGTGCCATCGCCTTCTCCCATTGTGTGCTAGAGGAGGACGTCTGTCCTGGCATCTTTCCCAAGCGTTGAGCATTCCAAGGAGAAAATAAAAAGTGGTGTGGAGCCCCATAGCAAGGTCACAGGTGTGGAGCCCTGCTCCAGAATCACCGGATAAACATCTCTGGAACTGACCGAGCCCCATGGCAACTGTTGCCACGAGCCTCTGGATCGAAACCAGCCAGGTCCCTGACCCTTTATTAGGTGAAATATCCACCCTAGTCTCCACCCTGTAGCACCCTAGCAGAGCTCCACAGCGCAGGTAACACACGTGGGCGCCCCTGATGACTCAGTTGGTGAAGAATCCGCCTGCAATGCAGGAGACCCAGGTTCGATGCCTGGGTCGGGCAAGATCCCCTGGAGGAGGGCATGGCAACCCCATTCCAGTCTTCTTGCCTGGAGAATCCCACGCACGGAGGAGCCTGGTGGGGTACAGCCCACGGGGTTGCAAAGCGTCGGACATGACTGAGCGACTTGGCACAGCCCGCTTGACCTCGGGCACGTCTCTAGGTGCCCTCAACCCTTGGCTGGCGCTGTCGTCCACGGCTGGGCGAGGGCAGCGTCGACATCCAGACGCCCGCGTCTCACAGCCTCTCCTCTTTACCCCTGCAGCACCAGCTACTCAGCACACGCAGCCTACGCCCAGAGCAAGCTGGCCCTGGTGCTGTTCACCTACCACCTGCAGAAGCTGCTGACCGCCCGGGGTGTCCCCGTGACCGCCAGCGTGGCCGACCCCGGCGTGGTGGACACCGACCTCTACAGATACGTCTTCTGGGGCACCCGGCTCGTCAAGAAGCTCCTGGGCTGGTGGGCTTTCAAGGTAAAGGCCGCGATGCTCGGCGTGTTGCTACGCTCTGCAGGAAGATCTGCCTTTAACCTCCTCGACGCCGCTGTGCTACTGATTCCAGGCTCCACATCTTTCTCCGTTCATCCGTTGATGGACATCGAGGTTGCTTCTGTGTCTCAGTGATTGTAAACAGTGCTGCAGTGAACCCTGGGGTGCACGTGTCTTGTTTCTAATTCTCATTTTCTCCAGGTATAGGCCCCAGCAGCGCGCTCACAGGATCGTATGATCGCTCTGTTTCTAGTTCTTTGAAGAACACCCCATACTCTTTTTCCATAATGCCTGTGCATGTATACATTTTCCACCAAAACTGCTGTGAAGGTTGAGTTACAGCTACCTTTTCGAAGCATGGCTTTCTTCAGATATATTCCTAGCAGTAATATTGCAGGTCAGATGGTGGATCTATTGATAGTGTTTTTTTCTTTAAGGAACCTCCATACCGTTCTGGTAAAGAACCCGCCTGCAATGCAGGAGACCTGGGTTAGATCCCTGGGTTGGGAAGATCCCCTGGAGAAGGGAAAGGCTACCTATGGAGAATTCCAGGGACCGTATATTCATGGGGCCGCAAAGAATCGGACAGAGCTGAACAGGTTTCACTTCATTTCCGTCTGACCAGTGTGAGGGGGCCCCTGATTGGCGTTTTGATTTGCGTTTCTTTAATAACCAGCGGCGTTGAGCGTCTTTTCACGTACCCGAGGGCCGTCTGTATGTCTTTCTTTGGAGAGATGTCTGTTGGGATCGTCCGTGTGATTTTCTCTTTAGGATAAATGCTCGAGAAGGAGCTTGTTTAGCTAGAGGATGTGCTCTGTGTGTTAGACGCTCAGTCGTGTCTGACTCTCTGTGACCCCATGGACTGTAGCCCGCCAGGCTCCTCTGNGGCCGTCTGTATGTCTTTCTTTGGAGAGATGTCTGTTGGGATCGTCCGTGTGATTTTCTCTTTAGGATAAATGCTCGAGAAGGAGTTTGTTTAGCTAGAGGATGTGCTCTGTGTGTTAGACGCTCAGTCGTGTCTGACTCTCTGTGACCCCATGGACTGTAGCCCGCCAGGCTCCTCTGTCTGTGGGATTCTCCAGGCAGGAATACTGGAGTGGGCTGCCGTGCTCTCGTCCGGGGGATCTTCCCCACCCGGGGACCGAACCCAGGTCTCCTGCGTTGCAGGTGGATTCTTTATAGTCTGAGCAACCAGGGCAGCCCCTAGCTAAAGGACACGGACATGGAAAACGTGGACCCCGACCTCCCACAACACACACCTGCTGATGTCCATGTAGAATGGTGTCCCCAGCCCATCTGCAGTTCGTGTAAGTCCCCATGTTGGTTGCTATTACCAGTCACATTGTATCTTTGCTACAGTCATCAGGCTTCTTGCTGGAGTTACATCCCTCCTCCAGCCGTGATCTTTTCCGTGGGAGGTGCTGACTCCCTGAGGGGAGTCGGGTAAATCACCCACCTCCACAGTCTTGGCAGGACTGCAGAATTCATTTTGTCCTCTCTGTGGGATCTCGGAGATTAGCAACCGCGATGGCCACACCTCTGGAGGGGTGGGGTGGACGCCGTCAATAACCGTGCTTGTTGCCAGTTCTCCGCCTCTGGGTTCCCCTCGGTCCAGAATTCTGGGACCACCCACGGAACCCAGATTCTGGCAGATGTAAACAAGCAGAGGTGACTGTCCCCAGCAAGCAGCCAGCAGCAGCAGCTATAATCACATGTCCGTCACTGGGACAGGAAAACCCATGTCTCCTGTTATCACCCGGGTCCCCTCTCTGGTTTCATTTAAAACCTCATTTCTTCTTGTGAATGAGACGTGGGTGTTGTACTGCGTCGCTCAGTGTGTCGGACTCTTTGTGACCCCGTGGACTGTAGCCCGCCAGGCTCCTCTGTGCATAACAATACCGGAGTGGGTTGCCATGTCCTTCTCCAGGGGATCTTCCCGACTCAGGGGTGGAACCTGGGTCTCTCGCACTGCAGGCAGATTCTTTACCGCTGAGCCACCAGGGAAGCCCCGGTCTCTCTGTCTTTACTCTTTATCAGCAACACACTGGCAGTTGCCGTGGGCGTCTTCTGTCCACCTCTGCAAGGATTCAGTCAAGCGCTGCTACGGCTGCAGACCTTCCGCATTCCCTGAAAGGGGCTCAGCGTGGGCAGCAGGCAGGAGGCATCTGCGCTGCGGGAAAGCCTGGCAGCACAGGTCTGCAGAGGGCTGGGGATTCTCGGGAGCCCACTTCGTGAGCCCGATTATTTCATCTCCTCATATCTAGAAGAGCACGGAAGGTCCTGCGTGCTGGTGACCGCTCCCCGTGACGAGCAGAAACCTTTCGTAAAATAATACGTGTTTCACTGCACGTACTTCCCGTTCAACAAAGTCACTTATACGCCAACCATCCCCCTCTTGGCTCTTTGGAGCAGTCTCTGAGAGCTATCTCAAGTGCTGTCTGCTGGCCGGCAGTCCTCATTTTGCCCGAAATAAAGCTTAACTGCCAGTTCTCACATTGTACATTTCTTTTTTTGAGTTCAGCACTTCTTGACTGACCAGATTCTATTTCTCAACCACCTTTTAGATGATTTTTACAAATAGGGGAAAAAACCCTTTGTAGGATGAAGAGGTCTCCTTCTGCTTAATCATTTGCTCGTATTTCTCTATGTTTAGGTGATGATTACGTTTTTACAAGTGGTATCTTATTGTTGTTCACTCGCNATCATAGCCTTGACTAGACGGACCTTTGTTGGCAAAGTAATATCTCTGCTTTTCAATATGCTGTCTAGGTTGGTCATAGCTTTCCTTCCAAGGAGCAAGCGTCTTTTAATTTCATGGCTACAGCCACCGTCTGCAGGGATTTTGGACCCCAAGAGAATAAAGTCTCTCACTGTTTCCAGATGGGTTGCACCTTCTTTATGCACGTTAAGTGTTGGAATGTTTAATCTTTGCCAGCTTGAGTCAACTGCTGGACGCTTGCATCCTGAGCAGGAAGTGGGGTTAGCTGTGTTTTAATTAGCATTTTCTGAAATACCCTGTGGTTCAGTAGTCTGCGTGGGATTACTTGGCATCTGAACGTTGCTTTTTGGAAAGGTCTGGTTGTTTAGGGGGTGTCTATTTTTCTGTTGTTTGGTGACTAAGCCTCGTGTCCGACTCATTGTGACCCTAAGGAATCGCAGCGTGCCAGGCTCCCCTGTCCTTCACTGTCTCCTGGAGTTTGCTCAAACTCATGTCCAGTGAGTTGGTGATGTTTAGTCTTTCTCTTCTTTTTTTTTTTTATAAAATTTTATGTATTTGTTAAAATGTTGGAGCTGTAAGTTGATTTACAGAGTTCTGTTAGTTCCAGGAGTATGACAAGGTGAACTGTTTATGAATATGCACGTGTCCACTGTCTCTTTAAATTGTCTGGCCATCTAGATCAGTACAGAATGTCCAGTGGAGTTTCCTGTGCCACACAGTAGGTGCTTTGTAGTTATCCGTCNTTTTTTTTATAAAATTTTATGTATTTGTTAAAATGTTGGAGCTGTAAGTTGATTTACAGAGTTCTGTTAGTTCCAGGAGTATGACAAGGTGAACTGTTTATGAATATGCACGTGTCCACTGTCTCTTTAAATTGTCTGGCCATCTAGATCAGTACAGAATGTCCAGTGGAGTTTCCTGTGCCACACAGTAGGTGCTTTGTAGTTATCCGTCTCATGCACTCTCTTTTTAGACTGTCTGGCCATGTAGATTGGTACAGAATGTCGAGTGGAGTTCCCTGTGCCGCACAGTAGGTGCTTTGTAGTTATCCGTCTTATATATCCCAGTGTGTATACGTCAGTTTCCATCTCCCAATTCATCCCACACTCCTTTACCCCCTAGTAACCGTTACTTTGTTTTCTGTGTCTGCGACTCTATTTCTGGTTTGGGAAAATGTTCATTTGTACCCTATTTTTTTAAGGTCCCACATATACGTGGTATCGTATGGTATTTGTCTTCCTCTGTGCGGCTCACCTTACGTATTTTCGCAATCTCTGCATCCGGCCATGCTGGTGCAAATGGCATGCTCTCATTCTTTTTCCTGGCTGACTGATACTCCATTTGTGAACACACACCACATCTTCTTCATCCATTCGTCTGCCGATGGATATCCAGGTTGTTTCCATGCATGTGGCTGTTGTAAGTGTTCAGTTCAGTTCAGTTCCGTCGCTCAGTCATGTTCGACTCTTTGTGACCCCGTGAACTGCAGCACGTCAGTTAGTGACATTTTTAGTCAGTCCCCTACGTACGAACGAGTTCCATTCCAGGAGCACGTGTGTAAGTCCTCTTTGTGAGTCCANCGTGAACTGCAGCACGTCAGTTAGTGACATTTTTAGTCAGTCCCCTACGTACGAACGAGTTCCATTCCAGGAGCACGTGTGTAAGTCCTCTTTGTGAGTCCAACAGAGTTAGCCTGGGTGCCCAACTAACCCAGTCGGCTGTCTAGTTTTATACTGTCTGAGGTTGATAGTACTTTTCACTTTCAATCTTATGGTATCGCACTGTGAGAAGTACAGTCGTCCAGGGCAACAGCTGGCACAGAGGGGCTGGCATTGACGGAATCGGGCAAGAAGAGTCACTGAGCAGGGAGAGGAGGTGGGAGACGGCAGAGCTGAGGAACTGTCAGCAATAGTGGACGGAGGGCCAGGTGCGGCGTCAGTCTCGCCTGACACTGGTGGAACACAGCTTCAGCTCTTGGCGATGGTGCGCCTTGAGAGTGCGCGTGTAGAGGACTTCCCTGGTGCATCACTCTGAAACCTCTGTTCTGCGCCTTAGCAAAAACCGTGGACTTGATTCCAAGTTCAGAGCCAGTTCCCGGAGTACGGCAGTTTTTCCCTTGGGAAAAAAAAAAAAATGACAGGTTGATGCATTTATGAAGATGAGATGCTTAACTGGTTTTTTAAAAGTAGTTTTCTTTACTTCCTGGCCGCGCTGGGTCCTCATTCCTGTGTGGACGGTTCTGCGGCTGCACAGAGCGGGATAACTCTCTAGTTGCGGTGCCTGAGGGCTTCTCAAGGTGGTGGCCTCTGTTACTGCCGAGCAGAGGCTCTGAGACCCAGGTTCAGTAGCTGCGGCAGCTTAGTAGCTCTGCGGCATGCGGGATCTTCCCAGAGCGGGGATGGAGCATGAATATCTTGCATTGGCAGGTGGATTCTTTACCACTGAGCCAGCGGGAAAGCCCTTAAGTGGTTCTTTCCACAAGCGGATCGAGACGGTTCCATCGATCACTGCCTGCAGCTGGGTGACGTCTCACGCACGCCGTCTGCACAGAGCGCCGAACACAGTTAATAAGGCGAGGAGCAGGCGTGTCCCGTGATTGTACCAGGAACTCCCGTGCTCCTGACTCCGTTGCTTCCTCAGCCATCCTCTCGAGCCCTAAGAGGAGGAATGTGGCGGTAATGATCTGCGCTTGTGTTGAGGGCAGAACGCAGACAGTGCGGCCCTCAGAGTGGACCTGAAGGTTGAACTTGGGCCACAAAGGAGGCTGAGCGCCGAAGATTTGATACTTTCAAACTGTGGTGCTGGAGAAGACTCTTGAGAGTCCCTTGGACTGCAAGGAGATCCAACCCGTCCATCCTAAAGGAAATCAAGCATGAATGTTCACTGGAAGGACGGATGCTGAAGCTCCGATACTTTGGCCACCTCGTGTGAAGAGCCAACTCATTGGGAAAGACCCTGATACTGGGAAAGGTGGGAGGAGAAGGGGGCGACAGAGGATGAGGTGGTTGGATGGCATCATCAACAATGAACAGGAGATTGAGCAAACTCCAGGAGACGGTGAAGGACAGGGAAGCCTGGCGTGCTGCAGCCCATGGGGTCACAAAGAGTCAGACACAACTGAAGAACAATTCAAGGAGCCTGAGTTAGGCTCTGACCATTGGTGATGCAGAAATAGCTCAAGATGGGGGTGGTCCTACTGTCACTGCCTCTTCTCATTGGGGTCCCATCTGAACCCCAGATCCCCTGATAATGATCTTATATCTCCCTTTCTCGAGTCTCCTCAGGACACCTGGTTCCAGCTCCAGTCTGGACATGAGAGAGCCCAGGCTTGTCATTGCCCACTTGCAGTGAGTGGCTTAGATTTAGGGGCTGCACCCTATCCAGGGATGCCACAACTTGATGCCAACAGTGACGTAGAATCAGATGTTTCCAGCCTCTGGATCATCCCATGGACCACAGCCCACAGAGCATCCCATGGACCACAGCNCTGAAGAACAATTCAAGGAGCCTGAGTTAGGCTCTGACCATTGGTGATGCAGAAATAGCTCAAGATGGGGGTGGTCCTACTGTCACTGCCTCTTCTCATTGGGGTCCCATCTGAACCCCAGATCCCCTGATAATGATCTTATATCTCCCTTTCTCGAGTCTCCTCAGGACACCTGGTTCCAGCTCCAGTCTGGACATGAGAGAGCCCAGGCTTGTCATTGCCCACTTGCAGTGAGTGGCTTAGATTTAGGGGCTGCACCCTATCCAGGGATGCCACAACTTGATGCCACCAGTGACTTAGAATCAGATGTTTCCAGCCTCTGGATCATCCCATGGACCACAGCCCACAGAGCATCCCATGGACCACAGCTCACAGAGCATCCCATGGGCCACAGCCCACACAGCATCCCATGGACCACAGCCTACAGAGCATCCCATGGACCACAGTCTACAGAGCATCTCGTGGACCACAGTCCACAGAGCATCCCATGGGCCACAGTCTACACAGCATCCCATGGACCACAGTCCACAGAGCATCCCATGGACCACAGTCTACACAGCATCCCATGGACCACAGTCCACAGAGCATCCCATGGCCCACAGTCTACAGAGTATCCCATGGCCCACAGCCTACAGAGCATCCCATGGACCACAGCCCACAGCATCCCATGGACCACAGCCTACAGAGCACCCCATGGGCCACAGCCCACAGAGCATCCCATGGGCCACAGCCCACAGAGCATCCCATGGGCCACAGCCTACAGAGCATCCCATGGGCCACAGCCTACAGAGCATCCCATGGACCACAGCCCACAGAGCATCCCATGGACCACAGCCCACAGCATCCCATGGACCACAGCCTACAGAATATCCCATGGACCGCAGCCCACAGCATCCCATGGGCCACAGCCTACAGAGCACCCCATGGACCACAGCCCACAGCATCCCATGGACCACAGTCTACAGAGCATCCCATGGACCACAGCCTACAGAGCACCCCATGGGCCACAGCCTACAGAGCATCCCATGGGCCACAGCCTACAGAGCATCCCATGGACCACAGAGCACCCCATGGACCACAGTCTACAGAGCACCCCATGGACCACAGTCTACAGGGCATCCCATGGGCCACAGTGTACAGAGCATCCCATGGGCCACAGCCCACACAGCATCCCATGGGCCACAGTCTACAGAGTATCCCATGGGCCACAGTCTACAGAGCATCCCATGGACTACAGCCCACAGAACATCCCATGGACCACAGCCTACAGAGCATCCCATGGGCCACAGCCTACAGAGCATCCCATGGACCACAGTCTACAGAGCATCCCATGGACCACAGTCTACAGAGCATCCCATGGACCCCAGTCTACAGAGCACCCCATGGAGCACAGTCTACAGAGCATCCCATGGGCCAGAGGGCATGATCCTAAGGGGTGAACCCAGGGTCTGGTTAGAGGCCATTGAAAGCATAAATAGAGACAGAAGGAGATTGTTTTGAAGACAACTCCAGGATGTCCCTGGTGGTCCAGTGTCTAAGATTCCACACTCCCAATGCAGGGGGCCTGAGTTCAATCCTTGGTCAGAGAATTAGATTTCACACACCACAACCTCATTCATGCGCCACAACAAAAGCTGCCCCGTGCCACAAGTAAGACCTGGCACAGATGAATAAATAAATGTCTATGTGTGTGGGTGCACACAGGTGTGCGTGCACTCAGTCACTCAGTTGTGTGCAACTCTGTGTGATCCCATGGACTGTAGCCCACAAGGCTCCTCAGTCTATGGGATTCACCAGGCAAGAATACTGGAGTGGGTTGACATTTTTTTCTTGAGGGCATCTTCCTGACCCAGGAATCGAACCCACGTCTCCTGCATTGACAGATGATTCTTTAGCACTGCGCCATGGGGAAGACCAAATAGATAAATACGAAAAAAAAAAAAAAAAAAGACCTTTCCAGAGAGCACATCATGACGTCTTGACTCATTGACCTTGGATGGTGAAACAAGGAAGTATCAGGAGTCATTTGGGGTTTCTGATGCAAGAATACCAGGCTGTGTGTTGGTGCCTGTCTGCAAAATAGGGTACCAGGCAGATGAGA
The DNA here is from genome assembly GCA_006408585.1 of Antidorcas marsupialis. NCBI lineage: Eukaryota > Metazoa > Chordata > Mammalia > Artiodactyla > Bovidae > Antidorcas > Antidorcas marsupialis. Next base: position 386,362 of record SJYB01005803.1, on the reverse strand, counting down.
AGGAAAGATGGTTTGACCCTGAGGTGTGTCTGTGGGGTATCCGCCTCCAGTGCCAGCTGGGCTGCTGAGAGCGTGTGTCCGCAACTCAGAGGAACACACAGAAAGTGCAGCTTTCAGGGATTCTGGCAGAGACGCAGGGGACTTGTCAGGCCAGGAGCTTGGGGGACATGCCCCTCCTGATTCAGGAGGATGGTGGGGAGGGTTGGGGTCTCCGGAAGAACCAAGATCTGGCCATCCTGTGTACCGTCCCACTCCCTTGCCCTCTGTCTAGTCTGCCCCTCATTTTTTGTAATTTCTTAATTCTGAATAATGGCATCTCCTAAGATTGTTGTGAGCGGCACTGACATGATATGTGGGAAAGCGTTTCCAACCCTGCAAAGGGCTGTGGAATTATGTAATTATAACACATTCATCTTTCTCTGCAGCACACAGCTCCCAGCTCTGCTGAGCACAGCTTCAATCCCACCCTCTGCTCTCTTTGCTTTTTATTTTGGTTTCTTTTTTCCATGCACATGTACCCAGCCATTGACCCAATGCCCCTTCCTGTTGTGAGCTCCAGGTGCCCAGGGCCTCTTATCTAAACTATCCTTCTTGGTACTCGGGGCCACAAAAATATTGTTATTCTCTTAAAGTTGCTCAGTCACGCCTGACTCTTGGCGATCCCGTGGGTTGCAGCACGCCAAGCTTCCCTGTTCTTCCCCAGCTCCTGGAGTTTGCTGAAACTCATGTCCATCGAGTCAGTGATGCCATCCAACCGTCTCATCCTCTGTCGTCCCCTTCTCCTCCCGCCTTCAGTCTTTCCCAGCATCAGGGTCTTTTCCAATGGGTTCATTCTTCGCATCAGGTGGCCAAACGATTGGAGTTTCAGCTTCAGCATCCGTCCTTCCAATGAATATTCAGGACTGATTTCCTTTAGGAGGGACTGGTTGGATTTCCTTGCAGTCCAAGGGACTCTCAAGAGTCTTCTCCAGCTCCAGCACTACAATTCAAAAGTATTATTTCGTCAGCGTTCCACCTTCTTTATGGAAACACGGGTGACTCTCAGCGTCTCAGACCTCCTCCCTTTCAGGCAGGTGTGAAGCAGGCGTGAGACCTCCTCCCTTTCCTCACAGCTGAGACTTAGGACTGCGACGTCAGACGCGGGGAAGAAGAAATTCATAAAACCGTCCGTTTCATGAGCTGTCAAAACATTTGGGAATTAAAACCTTACGAATGAAATCGCATTTCCTTCCTCTCTGTCATCCGCCCGAGGCCTGGAAATGTTCTGTAGGTGATCGAGGGCGGCTGTTTTTAGCCCAGCATCTATCATGTGCTTAAGTGGGATAAGTGGATGTGATTAATCCTCCACGAGATGTGTCAGCACTGAGAATGGCTCCTTTTCAAAACACTTTCCCTTTTCTGTGTCAGAGAACTCTCTGGATGGTCAAGACCACCTTGGGTGAATGTTGTGTGTGTGCACGCAAGGGTAGGCGTATGTGTGTGTGAATGTGTGTCCATGAGGGCATCAGTTCAGTTCAGTTCAGTCTCTCAGTCGTGTCCGACTCTTTGCCACCCCGTGAGGTGCAGCCCACCGGGCCTCCCTGTCCATCACCAACTCCCGGAGTTATGTGTGTGTAAATGAGAATGTGTGTGTCTGCATGTAAATGCTTGTGTGTCTTGTATGTGTGTGCATGTGAATAGTTGCATGTGTGTGAAAATGCATGTGTGTGCCTGGGGAAATGTGTCTGTGTGTGTGTGTGTGAAGGCATGCATGTGAGTGTGTGTGGTGCATGTGGATATTTGTGTGTCTGTGTGAACATTCGTGCATCCATATAAATACATTTGTGTGCTTATGGGTTTGTGTGCATGTGAGTGTGTGCATCTTGAGTTCAGTTCACTTCAGTTCAGTCGCTCAGTCGTATCCGACTCTCTGCGACCCCATGAATCGCAGCACGCCAGGCCTCCCTGTGTGTGTCTATCACCAACTCCCGGAGTTCACTCAGACTCGCGTCTATCAAGTCCGTGATGCCATCCAGCCATCTCATCCTCTGTTATCCCCTTCTCCTCCTGCCCCCAACCCTCCCAGCATCAGGGTCTTTTCCAATGAGTCAACTCTCCGCATGAGGTAGCCAAGTACTGGAGTTTCAGCTTTAGCATCATTCCTTCCAAAGAAATCCCAGGACTGATCTCCTTCAGAATGGACTGGTTGGATCTCCTTGCAGTCCAAGGGACTCTCAAGAGTCTTCTCCAACACCACAGTTCAAATGCATCAATCCTTCAGCGCTCAGCCTTCTTCACAGTCCAACTCTCATATCCATGCATGACTACAGGAAAAACCATAGCCTTGACTAGACAGACCTTAGTCGGCAAAGTAATGCCTCTGCTTTTGAATATGCTGTCTAGGTTGGTCATACATACATATGAATATTTCTGTGCCTGGGTTATGTGTATCCATGTGAATGCGTGTGGGTGTGTGTGCCTGTGCTCATAAATGCATTTGTGTGCATGGGTGTGTGTGCTGTGAGTGTGTGTGCATGTGAATATTTGTGTGTGCATGTGAATATATGTGGGTACTTGGGTATGTGTGCACTGAGTATTTCTGTCTGTGCATGTGAATATCTGTGTGTCCATTTACATGCATTTGTGTGCATGGGGGTGTGGTGCATGTGAGTGTGTGAGCATGTGAATATTGGCGTGTGCATGGGTATGTGTGTATGTGCCTGTGAATGTCTGCGCCTGGGTGTATGTGAGTGTGTACACATGAGGGTGTAGTATGTTTGTGCCTGGGAGTCACATCAAGAGACAGAATCCCATGACATCTCATCCCTCCTGACTGTACCTGAGTTTCTTGCAAAATGTGCATCCTAAGTTCATGTCCAGCACACCACAGGCACCATCTGCTAAAACAGCCATCCTTGTGTTCCACTGGACATGCCAGTCACAAGGACTGTTACCCAGATAAGAAGATTTTCAAGGTGTAGGGGAAGTGGACCCCTTCCTCCCCAGACAGTGCCCGCTGGATGAACCGAAGGAGGCATCCTCTAAAGACAAGAGCGGACGCCTCTCAAGACAGCAGAGCCCTGTGGCTACATTAAAGAGGGTCTTTCTCGTGGAGGTGACTCACTCCAGGGGTGAGACAAAGTGGGGGTTCTGGGCACAGACTCCTGGGATCTCAGCCTGGAGAATGACCGACTTAGGAAGCAGGCTCACTCCGGGAGCTGATTTAACCACGTTTTTGCTGCAGAGGTGCAGCACTCCCTGGAATCCATCTGACCAAAAACAGCAGGATATTCGTCACTATGACTACCCAGGAGATGTTCTCAGCCTATCTCCATCTAGAAAATGTGACTATGAGGTTGTCCCCTGGCCTGAATCTGGTTTTGGTGGTGCTTCCAAAGACAGACTCTTAGAGGCACACGAGAAGGACCAGGGTAGGCCGAGTTGAGTGGATTTTCCAAAGTTTAACTGACAAGCTCCAGAACGACTGTTACCTTGACAATAAGATAAGGGAGTTTTCTTGATTCCTAGGTGGCTCAGCGGTAAAGAATCTGCCTTCTAATATAGGAAGGAGATGCAGGTTCAGTCCTTGAGTCGGGAAGATCCTCTGGAGGAGGAAATGGCAACCCTCTCCAGTATTCTTGCCTGGAGAATCCCATGGATGGAGGAGCCTGGTGGGCAACAGTCCATGGGGTCACCTAGAGTCACTAGGTCCTTGTTTCTCTGTTTCATATATAGCAGTGTGCACACGTTAATCCCAAGCTCCTAAGTTAGCGCTCTCCCACCCATTTCCCCTTTGGTGGCTCTAAATCTGTTTTCTGTGTCCGCGAGTCTATGTATGCATTGGGAATCAGCCCATTTGCATCATCTCTGTTAGACCCCAAGCATAAGCAAGGCCATCCCATATTTTCTTTTCTCTGACTTGTGTTTCTGAGCATAATAGTGTCTGGGTGCATCCGTCTTGCTGCAGATGGCGTCATTCCATCCTTTTTGATGGCTGAGTAGTGTTCCATTATATATGTGTGGACACACACACACCACATCTTCTAATCCAGTGATCACGCCCAGGCACCAGCCCTAAGCCCAGAAGCTCAGCATGTGTTACATTCCAACCTTCCGCCTTCCACCCGGCATCCACTTTTCTCCTTTCAAGCTCCTTTTCAGACTTTTCAGTTCTCATACCATAACTCCTCCCCTGCTTGGAAAGCAAGAACCTCTCTGCTGTCTGAACATTTCCTCTAAAATTGCTAGGTAGCACGCATTCAACCCCAAGGCTGAACCACCATCTGCTTTCACCCAGTGAGCTGGCATTCTGGTTTCACAGAGCCTGCGCTGCATGGCAGGAATCAACCCAACCTTGTAAATCAACTCTGCACGCATGCTAAGTTGCTTGAGGTGGGTTCAACTCCTCGCGACCCCACAGACTGTAACTTCCCAGGCTCCTCTTCCGTGGGATTCTCCAGGCAAGGATATGGGAGTGAGTAGCCATGCCCTTCTGCAGAGGATCTTCCCAACCCAGGGATCGAACCTGCATCTCTTACAGTCTCTTGCATTGACAGGCAGGTTCTTCACCACGAGTGCCACCTGGGAAGCCTCGTAAATCAACTTTACTTCAACAAAATGAATTAAAAAAAAAGAAAAAAGACTGGAGACCTGAGTATTTAAGCTCAAGGTCTGTGCCCAGAACCCACACTTTGTCTCACCCCTGGTGTGAGTCACGTCCATGAGAAAGACCTTTTTTATTGCAGCCACAAAGCTCCGCTCTCTTGAGATGTATCCAGCCTTCTCTTGAGAGGCTGCTTCCTTTGGGTCATCCAGAGGAATGGGGGTCTTTGTACATGTGTGTGGGAATGCACGAAAACAACGTGGAAACACAACCCACAAGGGTGCACCATCGTGAGGTCACAGAGTCCAGCTCCCCCAGCCTTGGCTAGGCAGGCTTGAGTTGATGAGTGGATGGGCCCCCAGTAAGGGGCCCTGTGTCTCCCTCTTGATGTCTGTGGACTCCCGAGACCCCACATCCCTGCTCTGACAGCATCTTCCTCTGCATTCCTTCTCCCTGCAGACCCTAGACGAGGGAGCCTGGACCTCCGTCTACGCCGCGGTCACCCCAGCCCTGGAAGGTCTCGGTGGCCGCTATCTCTACAACGAGAGGGAGACCCGGTCTCTGGAGGCCACGTATGACCCGGAGCTTCAGCGGCAGCTCTGGGCCAGAAGCTGCCAGCTGACAGGCATCACCGACGTGACCCGGGAGACCTTCGGCGAGTAGCGGGCTGCCGGGAAGACTGTGGTCCGAGCCAGGGGACATCACGGTTGGCGCCGCACTCGCAGGTCTGTTTGTGCTGGACCACATCTCTCCATCACCCTCATCCCCCCGATGCTCCAGGCCCTGTATCCCCGTAGCATCTCCCATCGTGACCTGGGAGACCTTCGGTGGGTAGTGGCCCACCAAGAAGATGGTGGTCCAACGGGGAACACCACGGTCTGTGCCACCCTCACAGGTGTGTTTGTGCTGGACCACATCTCTCCATCACCCTCATTCCCCTGACCCTCCAGGCTCTGTATCCCCCACGGGTTTCCTTTCGGGACCAGGGCGGAAACTCACAGGAGAGAGGAATGCTGAGTGGACCCCTGAGCTGGTGTGGTTCTCAGCCATGAATCCTGTGATCCCTGCTAAGTGTCCAATTGTACTGGGTGCTCTGAGTCATTAAATCCTGCAAGCCTCATGGGCGATGTTCCTTCCTTAAGCGCAGAGGTGCTTGGGACTCTGGGGTAGACACGTTTTGGGTGAAACAAGCACTTTCAAAGGAAGTCTGGAAGGTTCAAGGATGTTCCACGTTCCCGTCTGTCTCACTCACGAATCGTGCCAGAGATGTGTCTCTGATTCCTGGCTCCCAGAAAGGGAGATGCTTTGAGCCTTCCTTCTTTACTGTCTTGATCAAGGGTCATGTGACCCCGCATCATCTTCAGGAGGACCAGCTCCTAGGGGCTAACCTGTGGCCCCCAAGGCTCCCACCAGGGGTCTCACCCCATGACTCATGGAAGGACTGTCTCCTGAGAGGTAGGTAATTCTGTAGGACACGTGATACCAGGGGAGCCCAGAACACCAGTCCCCATGGGGCTCTCTAGGACACAGATGTGGGCAGGATGTGGGTGTCTGGACCACCTCCACCACCTTTTAGGGTCTCATTTGTAGAATGGCAGCTTTGCAGTCCACTCACCCTTCAGTGGGCACACGAAACCTCTCTCCTGCTCTCTGCCCTTCCGTTTGTCATCTGTTAATATGGGCATATCCCTCTCCTGGAGGATGGGTTATACCACAGGACGTGGGTTATCCTTCAAGCCAGAATGTGGTGGTCGTTTTTCAGTTGCTCAGTCATGCCTGACTCTTTGCGATCCCCTGGACTGCAGCCCCCCAGGCTCCTCTGTCCATGGGGATTCTCCAGGCAAGAATACTAGAGTGGGTTGCCATTTCCTTCTCCAGGGGGCCTTCCCGGCACAGGGATTGAACCCAGTCTCATGTCTCTTGCATTGGCAGGCAGATTCTTTACCACTTTCCCACCTGGGAATGTGCAGATGTGTGCATATTTGGGACAAGAATCATTGCCAATAATAATGAAGGTCTTCAGATAGGAGGTTGTTCTTGCCTACTAGTGTGCTCGTGAGGTTGTTTATCAGATAGGTAGAGGGAGATTTGATTACAGAAGAGGAGGGGGTTATGGGGCTATGGAGGCAGAGACAGGAGGGAGCAGACACCAGACCAGGGACGGACGCCTGGAGCCCTCAGAAGCTGGAAGAGGTGGGAAGGACCCTCCCCTGGAGACTCTGGAGGGAGCTCAGCCCTGGGACCCCTTGACCTCAGACCTCTGGTCTCCAGGACTGGGGGATGATGGATGGTTGGTTGTCAGGACTGGGAGAGGATGGATTCCTATGGTTTTAAGCCAATCAGTGAGAAGGCTGTGTTAGCCTGAAAACACTCCAGAAGGATGGATTCTGATGGGTGGAGCCTAGAAATGGGACCTTCTGTGAATATAGGCTCTCTGCAGGTGTGGTGAAGTGAAGAGTCTGAGAGTAGGTCCTCCTGGATGGGAGTGGCTCTAAACCCAATGACAGGGTTCTTATAAGACACAGAAGAGGGGAGACACAGCGGAGAAGCCACGTGGAGATGGAGGCAGAGACGGGAGGCAGGCGGCCACCAGGCCAGGGATGGACACCTGGAGCCCCCAGAAGCTGGAAGAGATGGGAAGGACCCTCCCCTGGAGCCTCTGGGCAGAGCTCAGCCCTGCATCTGCAGAAGTGAGAGATGATGGACTTCCCTGCTGGTCCAGTGGTTCAGACTCCAGGCTTCCAGTTTGATTCCTAGTCAGGGAACTAAGATCCCACGTGCTACATGGTCCAGCCAAAAAAAAATTTTTTTTAATGTGAAAAAAAAGGAAATTATAAAAGAAGCTGAGGATAAATTTCAGTTTTTTAAAAAACACCAAAAGGCTTCCATGGTGGCTCAGAAGCTGTCTGCCATTGTAGGAGACTGGAGTTCAATCTCTGAGTCAGGAAGATTCCCTGGAGAAGGGAATGGCAACCCACTCCAGTCTTCTTGCCTGGAGAATCCCACGAACAGAGGAGCCTGGCAGGTTACGGTCCATGGGGTCGCAAAGAGTCAGATACAGCAACTATTTTTTAAAACATTTTCTTTAACTATACTTAATTTGCAATATGGTGTTAGTTTTCAGGTGTACAGCAAAGTAATTCAGTTATTAATACCTTGGGTGGGCCAGAACGTTCGTTTGAGGTTCCCTAAGATGTTATGGTTGGATGGCATCACCAGCTGGTTGGATGGCATCACTGACTTGATGGACATGAGTTTGAGCAAGCTCCTGGAGTTGGTGATGGACAGGGAAGCCTGGCGTGCTGCAGTCCATGGGGTCACAGAGTCAGACGCAACAGAGTGACTGGACTGAACTGAAGATGTCATGAAAAAAATCCAAGGGAAATCTTTGCCCACACATAATCTTTTTCCGATTCTTTCCCATTATTGGTTATTACGAGATATTGACTGTAACTCTGTGCTGTATCCAAATTCCTGATATATTCCTTCCCCACCTTCTCCTCTTTGGCAACCACAAGTCTGATCTCTATGTCTGTGAGGCTACTTCTGTTTCATAAATAAAATCATTCACATCATTTTTTTTTTTTTTAGATTTCACATATAGCTGAGTGTCATACGGTACTTGTCTTTCTGGGTCTGATTTACTTCACTTAGTGTGATAATCTCTAGGTTCTTCCATGTTGCGGTAAATGTCATTATTTTATTCCTTTTCGTGGCTGAGCACTATTCCATTGTGTGTGTGTGTGTGTGTGTGTGTGTGTGTACGACATCTTTCTGACCCATTCACTTGTCGATGGGTACTTAGGTTGCGTCCATGGTTTGGCTGTTGTAAATGGTGCTGGTGTGATCAGTGGGGTCCGTGTTTCTATTCAAGTTAGAGTTTTCCTCTTTTCTAGATATACAACCAGAAGTGGGACTGCTAGATTATAGGGCAACTCTTCTTTTTAATTTTTTGCGAAACCTCCATCCTGTTCTCCATAGCGTGTGCACGATTCGCATTCTCACCAGCAGTGAAGGAGGGTTCATTTTTCTGGGACAGAGCGTGTATTCCACGGCCACTTAATGAAACCGTGAAGGAACAGCACAGCTCTCACCTGGGAAAGCTCAAGGCAACCAAGAATGGATTCTCTCTCAGTCCCCTGCCTCTGGGGCAGGGCGCGTTTCTCGGCGCAGGTGTTCAACTTGAAACAAATCCGCTTCTAAGCAAAGATGCTGGAGCTGTGTCTTGCTGTTTAATACCTGGCTCTTCAGCGTGGATGGGGCTGCAGGAACGCTGCCCAAACTTTATTTCTGGTGCTGGGTCCTCTGGGCACACGGTGCCGGTTGTGTGGCGATGCCATTCACCTGGCCGCACTGGACGGGAGGAAGCGCCCACAAGGTCCCCGGCACAGCTTTGACTCACAGGACGCAGTTGTCATGACGCTGTCCCCAGAAACTCCCAACGTCCTCCTCACACACATGGCCCCTGGTATGGCAGCACCGCCACGAATGGTGCCCGCCCGGGAGGCGTGCGTTTTCACTCCCCTGTCTGCTTGTCGCCATCTGCCTGGAGAATGGCGTGCTCACGGGGGCTTTGCTTCCACCTCTGCTCGGTAGCTCTGCTTCTCTTTAGAAGCAAAAGGCAGGAAAAGATTCTAGAGATTTGTGTTCTAAGGAATAGTGCAAGAGCCTTTCATGGACACCGTTTACTCATCGGTTCATCTGTTCATTCATTCAGCTCTCTGTTCTAAAAGAGTGTCAGGCACCTGGATGTTATGGTTTAGGTAGACAGATGTATATTAGGCATGATGTTCAGACAGATGAATAGGTAGATAGATGCTGGCTAGATGACATTTAGGTAGACATATAGAATGATAGATGGAAAGAGATGGCTAGAAAGATAGATACATTATAGAGATACTCTTCCCGTCATCACAAAGGTGGTTCCTAAGTACAGGCTCAGGGTGGGGAACTTGGCCCAGGCGCCATCCTTTGTCACTGAGGGAACAGGCTTGCTGAGTTCTTGTTCTTGCTGAGCCTCTCGAGAATCCCTGGGACGTTCCATAATCCTTGAGCAAAGAGAGGCCCCAGTGTCAAGTGGAACTATGTAGGACCCTGGCTTCAGATGGCCCCGTCTCACCTCACGACTGCCCTTATGTCATTCATCCACTGAGTGGGCATGCATGCTCAGTTGCTCAGTTGTGTCTGACTCTTTGCAAGCCCGTGGACTGCAGCCCTCCAGGCTCCTCTGTCCATGAGATTCTCCAGGCAAGAATACTGGAGTGTGGATAGCCAGTCCTTTCTCCAGGGGATCTTCCTGACCCTAGGAAATCTAGCCCATGTCACGTGCATTGGCAGGCAGATTCTTTACCCCTGAGCCACCCAGGAACCCCTTGTTCATCAGGGGAGAGAGAGAACTCGATTCTGGAGAAGTTACCATTTTCCTTCCACACCTGACTGTGGAACGTTCCTCAGAGCTCGGAGACACTGTCCAGCACCTGGAGAGGTCCTGTGCACCCCTGAGTGAGTACGGCTGAATCTGAGGCATCATGAGCACTGGGATTCTGGGTTAGAGCCTGGCGCTGATGTCCAGGGAACCTGGGAGGGGGTGGTGTGGACACGCACTGGGATGGAGGACCTTTCGTCTCTGGGCAAACTGTGATTCAGTAGGTGGACCCATAGCGTGTGCGTTCATCAGTAAGGCTGCTCATTCATCCCTTCTATGTAGCATCAGTGAGTTCTGTTCACCAATGGGGATGACTGCTTCACCCATCCATCCTTCACCCATCCTTCCTTTCACCCATTCATCCATCCACCCATCCATCCATGTATCCATTCACCCATCCATCTACTCATCCGTCCATCTGTGTGTCCATTCATCCATCCAACCTTTCATCTATCCATCTTTCATCCATCCATTTGTCTATCCACCCATCTATCCATCTACCCATTCATCTATGTATCCCATCCATCCATCCACCCAGCCATCCGTCTATCCATCATCTGTCTCTCCATCCATCCACCCAGCCATCCATCTATGTATCCATCCATCTATCCACCCATCCATCATCTATCTCTCCATCCATCCACCCATCCACTCACCTATCCATCCATCCATCATCTATCTCTCCATCAAACCACCTGTCCATCCATCCATCCATCCATCTGTCCATCCACCCACCCACCTATCCATCCATCCTCCCATCTATCTACCAATTCATCCATCTATGTATCCATTCATCTGTCTATCCATCCACCCATCTATCTCTCCATCATCTATCTCTCCATCCTCTACCCTTCCATCTACCCCTCCATCCATCTATGTGTCCATTCATCCATCCAACCTTTCACCTATCCATCCTTCATCTATCCCTCCACCTGTCTATCCACCCATCTGTCCATCTACCCATCAATCCATCTGTGTATCCATTCATCCATCTATCTATCCACCCATCCATCCTTCCCTCATCTATCTCTCCATCCATCCATCTATATGTCCATTCATCCATCCAACCTTTCATCTATCCATCTTTCATCCATCCATTTGTCTATCCACCCATCTATCCATCTACCCATTCATCTATGTATCCATTCATCCATCCATCCACCCAGCCATCCATCTATGTATCCATCCATCTATCCACCCATCCATCATCTATCTCTCCATCCATCCACCTGTCCACTCACCTATCCATCCATCCATCATCTATCTCTCCATCAAACCACCTGTCCGTCCATCCATCCATCCATCTGTCCATCCACCCACCCACCTATCCATCCATCCTCCCATCTATCTACCAATTCATCCATCTATGTATCCATTCATCCATCCATCCATCCACCCATCCATCTCTCCATCATCTATCTCTCCATCCATCTACCTTTCCATCTACCCCTCCATCCATCTGTGTGTCCATTCATCCATCCAACCTTTCACCTATCCATCCTTCATCTATCCTTCCATCTGTCTATCCACCCATCTGTCCATCTACCCATCCATCCATCTGTATATCCATTCATCCATCTATCTATCCACCCATCCATCCTTCCCTCATCTATCTCTCCATCCATCCATCTATATGTCCATTCATCTGTCCAACCTTTCATTTATCCATCCTTCATCCATCCATCTATCCATCCATCCATCTACCCATCCATCCATCTATGTATCCATTCATCCATCCATCCACCCCCAATCCATCTATCCATCCATCCATAAATCAACCGCTGATCTATACATCCGTCCACTCACATATCCATTCATCCATCCTTCCAGCAATCGTGTGTAGAGTAGGGCTACTCAGCCAGGCTCTGAGCAAACACTGGATGGAGCTCACTGTTGAGTGCCACAGAGCTCTTGTCCTATAGGAGCTAGCCATCTAGGGTGGGTTGANTCCATCCACCCACCCACCTATCCATCCATCCTCCCATCTATCTACCAATTCATCCATCTATGTATCCATTCATCTGTCTATCCATCCACCCATCTATCTCTCCATCATCTATCTCTCCATCCTCTACCCTTCCATCTACCCCTCCATCCATCTATGTGTCCATTCATCCATCCAACCTTTCACCTATCCATCCTTCATCTATCCCTCCACCTGTCTATCCACCCATCTGTCCATCTACCCATCAATCCATCTGTGTATCCATTCATCCATCTATCTATCCACCCATCCATCCTTCCCTCATCTATCTCTCCATCCATCCATCTATATGTCCATTCATCCATCCAACCTTTCATCTATCCATCCTTCATCCATCCATCTATCCATCCATCCATCTACCCATCCACCCATTTATGTATCCATTCATCCATCCATCTACCCCCCAATCCATCCATCCATCCATCCATCCATAAATCAACCACTGATCTATCCATCCATCCACTCACACATCCATCCATCTATCCTTTCAGGAACTGTGTGTAGAGTAGGGCTACCCAGCCAGGCTCTGAGCAAACACTGGATGGAGCTCACTGTTGAGTGCCACAGAGCTCTTGTCCTACAGGAGCTAGCCATCTAGGGTGGGTTGAGTAATAGCCCCAAGATATAAAGTCCTAATGCCTAGAAACTGGGGATGTACCAGATGTGATAAGAGGCACTTTTCATGGGAGTGAGCTCTGCAAAGGCAGGTCTGTGTCAAATGCAACACAGCTGAAGCTTCCTCTGTCTTGATATCAACTGAATTTTGAGGGTGTCTATTTCGTAAATACCTCTCATCTTGGCTTTTACAAAATACAATAGCAGGTGAACAGGCTCCCTCCGAGGCTGGAGGGTTTGGGAGGCTGATTGGGGAAGCTTCTCAGAAGACCCACGGGATGGGTCAGGGAGGTAGCACCATGCCTATTTCCCAAGTGGCCTGGTCCTCGGGATGGGTCAGGTCTTGCAATGGGCACTGTCATTAAGCTTTTAGGTGTCTGTCTTGCTGACTCTTCTTCCATCAGCTGATGCTGCTAAGATGTGCCCTGTCTATACCCAGGTTTGCCGAGTGGACAGTGAACCCTATGCATTCTGTCTGAGGGACGCTTAGGGGCAAATCCATGCCAGGCATGGTTTTCCATCCAGGCGCCGTAGTCACTAAATGTGTCATTTAAGAGATGTGTTGAAGTTGTGTGTGTGGTGTTGTCTGGGTACTGCTATCCTAGGGGTTTGTTTAGCAAAGGCCACAAAAGCACAAACACTATCCCAGACATAACAATGTGCTGGGTCTCTGCAAGTGTGGTAGGGGAGTGTGCATGCATAGTAAAGAGCTTGAGAACCCTCCAGTCTCTGAGGCTCTCTTTGATGAAGTGAATCATGGCACAGGACTATAACTCGCCTTAGCAACCTTTGTTTTTAGGGCCTCTCTGATAGCTCACTTGGTAAAGAATCTGCCTGCGATGCAGGAGACCCTGGTTTGATTCCTGGGTTGGGAAGATCCCCTGGAGAAGGGAAAGGCTCCCCACTCCAGTATTCTGGCCTGGAGAATTCCATGGACTGTGTAGTCTGTGAGGTCACAAAGAGCTGGACACGACTGAGCGACTTTCACTTTCAACGAAGCATTTTCTGAGGTTCACTAACTTCTAGCACTCTTGCGTTTATTGCTAACTTACAACTTCTGATGATATCAGCTGCATCTATTTCTTCCCTTTTTTCTTTATAATTCTTAGCCTTCCTCCTAGGGGGCCGTGTCGAACTTCCTGTGTTTGACGCCTGCCCTTAATTTTTGACTTTCATATTTCTGTTCACAGTGTCCTCATTCCTGACACTTGGGTTGCATCTCACAGATACATTCTTATTTGCATGGTTCCTCTTCACCCTTATGGGTCACTGAAATGGGTTTTTAAAAATCCCCACGTGGATAGAGTTACAAATAATCATTTTACGGTCGTGAGTTCAGGAATGCATTTACCCAGAACAGGCTTCAATTGCCCTTCAAGGACCCTTCGGGACTTCTGGTCTACCATGGTGCCAGATGTGTAGAGGCATTGAGAGTTTTTCATTCAAGGATATCCCGAGGGCAAGAAGACATAAAATGGTCACTTGTGGGCTTCCCCAGGGGCTCAGTGGTAAAAATCTGTCTGCCAGTGTGGGAGACCTGGGTTCGCTCCCTGGGGCAGAAAGATCCCCTGGAGAAGGGCATGGCACCCCACTCCAGTATCTTGCCTGGAGCATCCCATGGACAGAGGAGCCTGGTGGGCTGCAGTCCATGGGGCCGCAAGAGTTGAGCACGCCGGAGTGACTAAGCATGCAAGGTGTCCTTGGCAAAGGCAAGCAGGCTTTAATGCTCCCTTATAGCGGAAACCCTGCTTCCTTTCAAAACACCATCTCTGAAGGGGAGGAAGGAGCAAAAATAGGAAAAGTTCCAACAGCCTTCATAACAGAAAGAAACAGACCCTGTTGCTCAGTCGCTTCAGGTATGTCTGACTCTCTGTGACCCCGTGAACTGTAGCCCGCCAGCCTCCTCCATCCATGGGATTCTCCAGGCAAGAATACTAGTGTGGGTTGCCATTTCCTCCTCTAGGGGATCTTCCCTTCTGGAGGACTGAACCCTCTTCTCCTGCGTTGACAAGGAGGTAGTTTAACATGCTGAGCCGCCTGGGAAGCCCAGACCCCACTGGGTTCTATCATTTCCTGCCAGTCTTTGAAATTCTTTCCATGCAGGTTTTTACAAGTACCAAAGCAGAACGAAATACAGCAATCTATTTGCGAGACGGTGAAGGACCTCAGAGGCAGTGCATGAGTGATGGTGTGTCTGCGAGGCTGGAGGGAGTTATGAAACTGTCCGCCACGATTCAGAGACCACCAGAAGCTGTCAGAAGCATGGGATTCACTTTTAGGACCTGCCTGGGGTGTTGGGGAAAATGGCAAGTGGTCACAGTAGAGACACCAAATTATTTCTCGAGGAAAATGACCAGAAGCATCGCCAGGTGGTGGAGGTGGCAACTCTCCGCTTGGAAAGCGGTAGCCAGAGCCCCAGCGGGTCACACCAGCGAATGGACGTCTCTGAGAGGTTCGCAGATCTGCAGAGGGACGTCAGGACACGGCCAGGAAACAGGACCAAGTGGCCAGATGACTGCACTTTGGATTTCTCACAATTTGATTCACGAATATAAAAAAGTGATCGTTAATTGCTCAGTTATGTCCGACTCTTTGTGACCCCACGGACTGCAGCACGCCAGGCTCCTCTGTCCATGGGATGCTCCAGGCAAGAATACTGGAGTGGGCTGCCATTTCTTCCTCCAGGGGGTCTTCCAGACTCAGGGATCAAACCCGCATCTTCTGCGTTGCAGAAAGATTCTTTACCAAAGTTAGTTTTGTGTTAGACACTCAGTTGTGTCTGACTCTTTGTGACCCCATGGACTGCAGCCCACCAGACTCCTCTGTCCATGGGATTCTCCAGGCAAGATACTGGGTTGCCATGCCCTTCTCCAGGGGATCTTCCCCACCCAGAAATTGGACCTGAGTCTCTTATGTCTCCTGCATTGACAGAAGGGATTTTTTTTTTACCACCAGCACCACCTGGGAAGCCCAGATGGATAAATAGACATTTTAGATATATAGATGATAGAGATAGATAGAAAGATGAGAAAATAGATAGATATGACAGATACATAGATAAGAATGAAAATAGATGATAAATAGGCAACTGATAAATGATAGATATATACTCAATAAGTGATAGATACATCATCAAAAGAAAAACAGAATATAAAAAAAGTGAAAGTGTTAGTTGCTCAGTCATGTGACTCTTTGCAACCCCATGGACTGCAGCCCACCAGGCTCCTCTGTCCATGGGATTCTCCAGGCAAGAACACTGGAGTGGGTTGCCATTTCTGTCTCCAGGGGATCTTCCCAACCCAGGAATGGAACCTGCATCTCCTGGGCTTCCCAGGTGGTGCTAGTAGAAAGAAGGATGAAAACAGAAAATAAAAATAGGTGCTAGATGATGGATAGATAAGAGATCGGTGATGGATACGTAGACAGACAGACAGGCAGACAGACTGCGTCTCTTAAGCTAAGTCAAGGTTGCTCAGCCTCAGCCCTACTGACGCCTGGGGCTGGACTCTCTGCTGTGGGGCGTCCTGGGCACCATGGGGATAGGGCAGCATCCCTGGCCACCCCCCACCACACACTGGGAGCCCCACCACCGTGGTAACACCCGAGACACTGGGTGTCTGTGTCCCGGTGTCCCCAGACATTGCCAGGGTCCCCTGGAGATCAGGGTCCTTTGCAGACCCCGAGGCCCCACTTGAAAGACTAAACCGTTCGAAGCCGCGTGCAACTGGCTTTTAGAACAGCAAAGCTGGGATGTACATTAAAATTCCAAGTGAGTTATCCGTGTGTTCCAGACCAGATTAAAAGAAAAATAATAAATAACAGAGCTGTTGAGATCCACCCCAGCCCTTGAGCTCTGTTGTTTACTTCTAAGGCAGAGGTGTCCCCGGCTGCCCTTTCTCAGAGCACTCAAGGGTCTGGGATGGGGAGAAGCTGGTGGTCATGCATCTCAGAACATCCGTCCCCACCCCACACCTGCCTGACCGCCCACCTCGTGCGGGGGCCCCTCCCCGAGATGCAGCCTCAGCAGCTGGACAGAACTGGTACCCGGCCCAGTGGCGCAGACAGAGACTGGGGATGTTAAGAGGATCCAGGTGAGGGGTCCTACCAGCGCCAAGAGGCAGTGACACGCTTGCCTTCTCTGGGATCGCAGTGTTGTGGTACCATTTCCAGCTCCGCTGTGGACCTGTGTGGGCAGGAAGGGAGGAGGAAAATGGAGACAGAGAGAAGCAGAGAGAGACAGAGAGAAAGAGAGAGAGAAGCAGAAAGAGATCGAAGCAGACAGAGAGAAACAGTTCGTTTCAGTTCAGTTCAGTCGCTCAGCCGTGTCCGACTCTTTGCAACCCCATGGCCTGCAGCACGCCAGGCTTCCCTGTCCATCACCGTCTCCCGGAGTTTGCTCAAACTCGTCCATCAAGTCAGTGATGCCATCCAACCATCTCATCCTCTGTTGTCCCCATCTCCTCCCACCCTCAATCTTTCCCAGCATCTGGGTGTTTTCCAGTGAGTCGGTTCTTCTTATCAGATGGCCAGAGTATTGGAGTTTCAGCTTCAGCGTCAGTCCTTCCATTGACTATTCAGGTCTGATCTCCTTTAGGATGGACCAGTTGGGTCTCCTTGCAGTCCAAGGGGCTCTCGAGAGTCTCCTCCAACACCACAGTTCAAAAGCATCCATTCTTCGGTGCTCAGCTTTCTTTACAGTCCACCTCTCACCTCCTACATGACTACTGAGAAAACCATGGCCTTAGCTAAACGGACGTTTGTTGAGAGAAGGAGACAGAGAAGTAAAGACAGATGCAGGATGAGAGAGAAGCAGAGAGAGGTGGGTTTCTCTGCAAGACACCCCATGTAGGTCCAGGCAAGCAGCTCATGGTCAGAAGACCTGAACTCCCTGAAGAGTTCATTGCAGGTTCATTTCAAGGTCCCGGAACACCTTCTGGGAATCACTCTTTTTAAAGACAGTGTGGCAGAGGGTCCCAGGGTATGTGATCACCTGCTGGACCATCTTCTGATTGGCTGGTGGCGATGTCATCGGAAGCCAGCATCACCCACCGTCTGCTTCCAGCCATCTGGGGTCTCTGTGCTGGTGGGCGGGGCACATGGTTAACTTCTTCCATCTCCTGGGGGCTTCAGTGTCTGCAATACAGCTCAAAGGACACGGCTCAGAATATTACCTCCAGCCCTTGAGGAGGAACGCGAGGTCCTTGGCTTTGCTTAATGGCTGAGCTGATTGCCCTTGGTTGTCTTTGACTGTTTCCCTTTGTTTCTGCTTTTGCTCTCTTGCCTGATTCGCGTTATTCTTTGGTACTCGGTGAAGTCCTAGGAGGCGAAAGCTTTCTTCTCAACAACAGGCAGGAGGAGAACATGAGGCAGGGGCTGTTCTGCCCAGGGAAGGACTCACAGAGTTGGCTCATTTACAACGTTATTAATAAGAATTGTAGACATTCTAGAAATGAAACAAAACCTACCCCGTGTCGCCTTTCTCTGTCACGCGTGCTCAGTTGCTCAGCTGTGTCTGACTCTGTGCGACCCCGTGGACTGTAGCCCACCAGGCTCCTCTGTCCATGGGATTCTCCAGGCAAGAAGACTGGAGCTGGTTTCCATTTCCTTCTCCAGGGGGTCTTCCTCACCCAGGGATCAATCTCATGTCTGCTGCATCTCCTGAATTGGCAGGGGCGTTCTTTACCACTACCGCCACAGGCTTTTTTTTTTTCTTTCTCCCCATCATCTGATGAATCTCAAATGTTTTCAGCTTAAAATCATTCTCAAGCCAGCTCTAATCCCCATGGAGCAGAAAAGGATAGCAAAAACACACGAGAACTCAAGCCACAGTCGTGTCTGACTCTTTGCAACCCCATGACTATACAGTCCATGGGATTCTCCAGGCCAGAAGGAGTGGGTAGCCTTTCCCTTCTCCAGCAGATCTTCCCAATCCAGAGATTGAACCCACATCTCCCACATTGCAGGCAGATTCTTCACCAGCTGAGCCACCAGGGAAGCCCAAGAATACTGGAGTGGGTAGCCTCTCCCTTCTCGGGCAGATCTTCCTGACACAGGGATCAAACCCAGGTCTCCCACTGGTGAAGCCTCAGTCATAAAGGTTTTTGATCTGAGGGAGGAAGAGGATCAGCAGGCAGGGAGGCAAGCAAGCAGGTGACAGAAAAGAATTCAAGATGGTCCCCTACTTTTTGGAGGAAGAAGCCAGGAACCACACAGGCAACTCCAGAAGGCGAAAGAAACCCAGAAATAGATCCCTCCCCGCCAAGTCCTGCCGACACCTCTATCGTAGCCCCGCGTGACCTGTTTCAGACGTCTCGCACGCAGAATCATAAGACAGTCTCCGTGTCTTGGGTTGGCGTCATCGGTTCCAGCGGGCCCCCAGCACTCACTGACCCCGTAACATGCCCGTCTTTGCTGAGCATGGAAAAGCAGTCTCCGTCTCCCCTGACGCTGCACATCTCCTACGACTTCTGGACTTCTTGCTGTCTCTTCCTGAAGCCCAGCGTTGAAATCAGTCAAAAAACACACACAGGTTCATCCACCTCACTAGAGCGGATGCAGCCCTGGTCTTTTTTCATGGCCGAGTAATATTCCACTGTATACACGCGCTACAGCGTCTTCACCCATCCCTCTGTCGGGGGACATCTTCATTGCTTCCATGTCCTTTATTGCTGTTTAGTTGCTCAGCCGTGTCTGACTCCTTACAACTCCACGGACTGCCGCACGCCAGGCTTCCCCGTCCTTCACCATCTCCCAGAGTTTGCTCAAACTCATGTCCGTTGAGCCAGTGATGCCATCCAGCCATCTCGTCCTCTGTCCCCCCCTTCTCCTTTTGCCCTCCATCTTTCCCAGCATCAGGGTCTTTTCCAAGTCGTACCAACTGTGAATAGCGCTGGGATGGACACTGGGGTGCATGTGTCTTTTTGAATTATGGTTTCCCCAGGGTATATATGCCCAGGAGTGGCATTGCTGGGTCATACGGTCATTTTATTACTAGTGTTTGAAGGAAAATCTCTGCTGTTCTCCACAGTGGTTGTACCAATTTACATTCACACCCAGAGTGTGGGAGGGGGCCCTTTTCTGCACACCCTCTCCAGCATTTATTGTTTGTAGGTTTCTCGATGATGGCTATTCTGACCTTTGTGAGCAGATAGCTCATTGCGTTTTTTTTTTTAATTTTTATTTTTACTTTATTTTATT
>SJYB01005803.1:347269-366123 GCA_006408585.1 Antidorcas marsupialis | reverse complement strand
GGGGGGAGGGGGGGTTCAGGATTGGGAGCTCATTGCAGTTTTGATTTGAATTTCTCTTGAATAATGAGTGATGCTGAGGGATGATGTGGGGAGTGGAGAGGAAGGATTCAAGAGGGAGGGGATTTATGTATGCCTTCGGCAGACTCGGGTTGTTGTGCAGCAGAAAGCAACACAACATTGCAAAGCAATTCTCCTCCAGTTAAAACACACACACACACACACACACACACACACACACACACACACACAGAGGCAACTACAACCTTTATTCAGCTGGTCGTTGCAAATTGGTCCCTCTCTGTCAGTCTCTTTCTCTTTTTTGCCTCCTCTGAACCTCCCTTTTTGACCTGGTCTCTCCCTCTCTTTGCAATCAAGTCCTCTGTCTCCTCGGCTATTCATTTCAAATTCCTACCCATTTAATAACAGCTGCACCGGGATCTCCGCCCGTCCCTTGGAAATTAATTTAGTTACCTTCAGAGGGAGACTTCGCTTCTGACTTTAAAGTACCCGACTGCCAGGGGAGGGTGGAGAGGGTTAGCCTGCGGCCAAGGGCACAGCCGTCCCCTGAGCACCACCCCCCGGCTCCAGGGCTGTGCCGCAGACCACATTTAGTAATTGATGCTTCGAGCCAGCATCCCCAGGTGGAGATGCCAGCCGGGTCCTTTGGAAATTCTGCAAGTCATCCTGGGTCCGTGTGTTTGTCTATGTGCTTGTCGGTGTGAAGGATGAACTGGAGCACAGAGGAGGAAAAGGAAGAAAGAGATGCTTTCCTTGGAATGAGACAGAACGGTTGTCTATGAGGTGGCTGCACGCGGAAGCTTGCCCGCGTGTGGGCGCCCCTGTGCAGCTTTATCATCTTTTTCTGTCTGCATCACCGGCTTTTCTGTGTCGGCTGTCTTGGCTGCCTGGTCGGGACGTGTGTGCAATGGCGCTTCAGTCGTGTCTGACTCTGTGACCCCGTGGACTGTATCTCGCCAGCCTCCTCTGTCCGTGGGACTCTCCAGAGAGGAATACTAGAGTGGGTTGCCATTTCCTTGGGGGAACTCTTAAGATCTCTGTCTCTGATGTTTCCCTCTCAACCCCGGGGAAGAGAGGCTTCTTACATCCTGAGGTCATGTGCGAGATGAATCTTTAAATGGTTGCTGGTTGGCTGGTCAGTGGCTCAGTTGTATCCGGCTGTTTGCGACCCCATGGACTGCAGCACGCCAGGCCTCCCTGTCCTTCACCATCTCCCGGAGTTTGCTCAAACTCATGTCCATCGAGTCGGTGATGTCGTGCAACCATCTTATCCTCTGTCTCCTTCTTCTCCTTTTGCCTGAAGCCTTCCTCAGCATCAGGGGAATGATGGCATTTTGGTGAAAGTCAGGGTCCTGCAAAAACCCTGTTGGGTGAGACACGACCATGAGCCAGCCCCAGGAACGTGGCAAGCAGGACGTTCCCTGGAGGGCTGAGTGGCGCTGAGGGGAGCGGGGCCGAGAGGCAGATTCCCAGGTGCTGCTGTGCAGGAGCCCGGATTGCCGGCCTGCTGGTCCTGCATCAGAAATTGCGTCTGGTAAGATGGCTTCATCTTCTAGACCTGGGTTTCTCAGCCTCACCCCGCCTCTCATCTGTGGCTGAATGGCCCTGGGCTGTGGGTTGTCTGGTGCACTTGGGGTGTGGAGCAGCAGCCCTGATCTCCACCCACCATGTGCCGGGGACAACCCCCCACCACCCCAACTGTGACAACCAGAAGTGTCTCTGGACGTCGGCATATGCCCCCTGGGGGCAAAGCCATCCCTGGTTGAGAGCCACAGCTGAAGCTAGAAAGATAGCTGGATAGAGAGATGGATGGGTGGGTGGGTGGATGGATATAGATAGATGGAGTGATGGGTGCATGGTTATAGATAGACGGGTAACTGGATGGATGGATTAGGTAGATGGATGAATGGATAGATGGATATACATGGATGGATTAGGTAGATGGATATAAATAGATGGTTATAGATGGATGGATTAGATGGATGGATGGATGGATGAATATAGATAGATGGATTGATGGACAGATGGTTATAGATGGATGGATGGATGGATGGATGGATGGGTGGGTGGATTGATATAGATAGATGGAGTGATGGATAGATGGTTATAGATGGGTGGATGGATGGATAAATGGGTGGATGGATAGATAGATGGGTGGATGTGTGGATGGATGGGTGGATGGAGGGATAGATAGATGGATGGATGGATGGATCAATGGATGGATGGATAGATTAGATGGATGGATGGATGGGTGGATGGATGAATATAGATAGATGGAGTGATGGATAGATGGTTATAGATGGATGGATGGATGGATGGATGGATGGGTGGGTGGGTAGATGGATATAGATAGATGGAGTGATGGGTGCATGGTTATAGATAGACGGGTAACTGGATGGATGGATTAGGTAGATGGATGAATGGATAGATGGATATACACGGGTGGATGGATTAGGTAGATGGATATAAATAGATGGTTATAGATGGATGGATTAGATGGATGGATGGATGGGTGGGTGGATGGATATAGATAGATGGATTGATGGATAGATGGTTATAGATGGATGGATGGATGGATGGATGGATGGGTGGGTGGGTAGATGGATATAGATAGATGGAGTGATGGGTGCATGGTTATAGATAGACGGGTAACTGGATGGATGGATTAGGTAGATGGATGAATGGATAGATGGATATACACGGGTGGATGGATTAGGTAGATGGATATAAATAGATGGTTATAGATGGATGGATTAGATGGATGGATGGATGGGTGGGTGGATGGATATAGATAGATGGATTGATGGATAGATGGTTATAGATGGATGGATGGATGGATGGATGGATGGGTGGGTGGGTAGATGGATATAGATAGATGGAGTGATGGGTGCATGGTTATAGATAGACGGGTAACTGGATGGATGGATTAGGTAGATGGATGAATGGATAGATGGATATACACGGGTGGATGGATTAGGTAGATGGATATAAATAGATGGTTATAGATGGATGGATTAGATGGATGGATGGATGGGTTGGTGGATGGATATAGATAGATGGATTGATGGATAGATGGTTATAGATGGATGGATGGATAGGTGGGTGGATGGGTGGATGCATGGGTGGATGGATGGATAGATGGATATAGACAGATGGATGCATGGGTGGATGGATGGATAGATGGATATAGATAGTGGATAAATGGATGGATGGATGGATTAGATGGATGGATGGGTGGATGGATGAATATAGATAGATGGATTGATGGATAGATGGTTATAGATGGATGGATGGATGGGTGGGTGGGTGGATGGATATAGATAGATGGAGTGATGGATAGATGGTTATAGATGGGTGGATGGATGGATAAATGGGTGGATGGATAGACAGATGGGTGGATGTGTGGGTGGATGGGTGGATGGAGGGATAGATGGATGGATGGATGGATTGGATGGATTAGATGGATGGATTGATGGATGGATAGATGGATATGGATAGATGGATGGATGGATGGATGGATTAGATGGCTGGATGGGTAGATGTATAGATAGATGGATAGATGGACGGATGGATGGTTGGATGGATTAGATGGATGGATGGATGGGTGGATGGACAGATGACAGATATTGAGTTGGCTACAAAGTTTGTTCAGGTTTTTCTGTAAGATTATAGATAGAAAGATTGATAGGTGATACATTGATAGATGATTAGAGAAATGAATATAGACAGGTAGGTTGATAGAAACACTGATAGATAAATATATCGATAGATTAGATAATAGATAAATGAATGACAATATAGAGATAGATATTGATATATAGATAATAGATAAGGTGAACAGGTGATTGATAGATACAGTGGGTGGATGGACAATTAGATGGGTGGATGGACACAGATACATAGATGATAGATGGATGAATAGATCTTAGATAAATGCTAGCTGGATAAAGATACATGAATTATAGATAAATAGATAAGGTGAATAGATGATTGATAGATACAATGGATGGATGGGCAGTTAGGTGGATGGCTGGATGATAGAGAAATGAATAGATAAATGATAGATGGATACAGATATTACCTACAGATGGATAGATAATTTATTTATCACAGATGAATGAAAAGACAAATCATAGATAGACAGACGGCTTCCCTGGTGGCTCAGCTGGTAAAGAACCCATCTGCAGCGCGGGAGACCGGGGCTTAGTCCCTGGGGTGCGAAGATCCCCAGAGACGGGAATGTCTACTCTGTGCAGTGTTCTGCCCTGGAGAATCCCATGAGAGAGGAGCAGGGTGGGCTGTAATCCATGGGGTCGCAGAGACAGACAGATCATTTAAGTATCTGACTGACATTATGATGGTTGCCGCAAGCCCAGCAGATGCATGCTCTTCTCCTGTCAGGTCCAAGGACCAAAGAATGTTCCACTGCTCAGTCAGACACCAGACCCCTGTCGTTTCCTCGGGCATTAAGATTTCCTGTTTGCTTTTAGTTTGCTTGCTTTCTTTCTTTTTTCAATCTCTCTCCTTACGGTGGTTGTTTGAGAAGTCATTAAAAGAAGAATTTCTGTATTGTGAGTAAACGGTACTTCAATTAAAAAAAATAATGCAATGCAAAGTACTGTATATGGGATGGAGAAGGAAATGGCAACCCGCTCCACTAGTCTTGCCTGGACAATCCCATGGACAGAGGGGCCTGGCGGGATACAGCCCACAGGGTCGCAAGAGTCAGACAGGACTTAGCGACTAAACCGCCAGCACCACCAGTGGTATATATACGATGGGCAAACAATAAGGCTCTCCTCAGAGCACAGGGAATTGCATTCAGTATCCCCTGATGAGCCACAGTGGAAAAGAGTGTGAAAAAGCAGTGAACGTGTTAGTCGCTCAGTCGCGTCCAACTCTTTGCAGCCACATGGACTGTAGTCTGCCAGGCTCCTCTGTCTGTGGGATTTCCTAGGCAAGAATACTGGAGTGGGTTGCCATTCTTTCTCCAGGGTNCACACACAATTCCGTATAAGGTAGATCCTTAACAAAGAGCTAGTGTACAGCACGGAGAGCCCTGCTCAGTATTATGTAACATCCTAAATGGGGACAGAAAAGGATAGATACACATGTAACTGAATGACTTTGCTGGACTCCCGAAACTACTGAAACATTGCAAATCCACTGTGATCTTCAAGTGTTAGCTGCTTAATCCCATCCGACTCTGTGTGACCCTGTGGACCGCAGCCCGCCAGGCTCCTCTGTCCGTGCGATTCTCCAGGCAAGAATCCTGGAGTGGGTTGCCATGCCCTCCTCCAGGGGATCTTCTCAAACAACGGATGGAACCTGCATCTCCTGCATTACAGGCAGATTCTTTACCGACTGAGCCCCCAGGGACGCCAATATCAACCTTACTCAAATATAAAATAAAAACTAAAGGGAAAAAAAAACCATTTTTTTAAGTTAAAAAAAATAATAAACAAGATGGATAGCATCTGGTTGTACCCACAGAGTCTTGGGAACTTTTGGACACAAACTGAATAGCCCTGTTCTGGGGGAAATAGAATAGATACCGTAAATATGCCAACAGCCTCTGGGTCTATGAAGCGCTTTTCTGCCAGGCAGTTCCCAAGAAAAAGGGTTTTATGTCCACAGTGAAACGAGCCAGCCCAGTTATCTCCAAACAGAAATGTCCTGAAATCCTTCATCTGTGTGCATGGTTCCCTTAGAGAGATGGATTTTATGTTCTTGTGGAAAAACTGTAATTTTCTGTGCAACGCAGCCTAAGTTCCAGAGCCTCGGTTGACACCTCAGAGATAAAATCAGAAGCACGGTGACATTCTAGGATATTTACCCACGCACTTGCTTCTGTGCCCTTTACAGTGAAGGTCCCCTGGGGACATTTGTTTCTAGGGGTGGAGACCTTCGCTGACAGCAGACTGCTTTGTGTAATCAATGGGTTTTTGTTTCTGCACTTTACAGGAAAAAGTGTGTAAGCCAGTGCTCAGTAACAGAGAACTGACCCTATTTGAGCTAGAGTAAGCTGGAAAAAATTTACTGCAACGTACATGTTGTCGTCCACTTGCCCAGTCATGTCCGATGCTTTGAGACCCCATGGACGGCAGCACGCCAGGCCTCCCCGTCCATCACCAACTCCCAGAGTCTACCCAAACTCATGTCCATCGAGTCAGTGATGCCATCCAACCATCTCATCCTCTGTCACCCCCTTCTCCTCCCACCTTCAATCTTTCCCACCATCAGGGTCTTTTCCAGTGAGTGAGCTCTTCACATCAGGTGGCCAAGTATCGGAGTTTCAGCTTCAACATTAGTCCTTCCAATGAACACCCAGGGTTGATCTCCTTTAGGATGGACTGGTTGAATCTCCTTGCATCCAAGGGACTCTCAAGCATCTTCTCCAACACCACAGTTGAAAAGCATCTATTCTTCAGTGTTCAGCTTTCTTTATAGTGCAACTCTCACATCCATACATGACTCCTGGAAAAACCATAGCTTTGACTAGACGGACCTTTGTCTGCAAAGCAAAAACAGAGACATATGCAAAACCCAGAGAGGAACATAGGAAGGGCACAGCCTGCGTTTTGCAGAGTCCTGCCTCACTGAGCATCCCTCACTCTTAGGTTAAAGGCAGGAAACGGAAAAGGGTTTTTACTCCACGTTCAGTAATCGGATCTGCGAGCTCAGAAATTCCATGTCGGAATAGAAGCAGTTCATCCACTCCGAGCTTGGCCCCTCTCAGCCCCCTGGTGTCTGCAGCCCGGCCGGCTGTCTAGCTCTACTTGTTGACACCTGTCTCATCCCCTGCACCCCAGGCTCTTCAACAAAATGTTCATTTTTCCAAGGTCAGATTTCTTTCCTCAAAGCAGTGCACGGATTTCTCTGTCTCTGCAGAGCGTCGAGGTTCAGCTCTGCTGTGCTGTGCTTAGTTGCTTAGTTGTGCCTGACTCTGCGACCCCCAGGGACTGCAGCCCGCCGGGCTCCTCCGTCCATGGGATTCTCCAGGCAAGGAAACTGGAGCGGGTTGCATTCCCTTCTTCAGGGAGTCTTCCCAACTCAGGGACTGAGCCCAGGTCTCCTACACTGCAGGTGGATTCTTTACAGACTGAGCTACCAGGGAAGCCCCAGAGATTCAACTAGAACATGGCTGGATTCCTGTCCGTCTGTGGAGCCCTTTATCTATTCAGATGAGTCTAAGTGCGCTCACTCATTTCCGACTCTTTGCAACCCAATGGACTGTAGCCCGCCAGGCTCCTCTGTCCATGAGATTCTGCAGACAAGAATACTGGAGTGGGTTGCCATTCCTCCTCCAGGGGAATCTTCCAGACCCCGGAACCGAACCTAGCATCTCCTGATTTGGCAGGCAGATTCTTTACCGCTGAACTTCCTGGGAATATCTACTCAGAGCTGAGGAGCAAAAAAAAAAAAAAAAGACTCCACGTGGGACTTCTCTGGAAGCCCAGTGGTTAGGATTCCACGCATTCATTTGCCAAGGGCTCCGGTCCAACCCCTGGTCTGGGAAGCAAGATTCCACAAGCCACATGGTATGGCCAATAAATAAATAAATGATATTTTAAAACCCAGCAGCACTCCATGTGAGTCCATTGCTTGAGACGTTCGGAAACCTCAGGACCCCCAGAGGTAAAGCAAGTTGACAGTTCCAAAGCAGTTAGGACCCAGAAATGGGAGGGGAGCCCCAGAAAGTGAACAGGAGGGAAAGGAACACAGAATTCATTCACGTGAGAGGTGAGGAGGAGACAGACGTAAGCTAGGCAGAAATCACACTTGAACGAAATACAAAAAGCATCCCGCTGCCTCATTTGGCATCTTTAAAAAAACATTTTTTTAAAATTTTTATATTGGAGTGTATAGTTGATGAAGACTTCCCTGGGGTCTCAGACAGAAAAGAATCTGCCTGCTATGCAGCAGACGTGGGTTCTATCCCTGGGTCAGGAAGATCCCCTGGAGAAGGAAATGGCAACCCACTCTAGTATTCTTGGGCCTCTCCGTGGGCCAGGTGGTAAAGAATTTGCCTGCAATGCAGGAGACGTGGTTTTGATCCCTGGGTGGGGAAGATCCCCTGGAGAAGGAACTGGCAACCCACTCCAGTACTCTGGAGAATCCCCATGGACAGAGGAGCCTGGTGGGCTACAGTCCATGGGGTCGCAAAGAGTCAGACACGACTGTGCGAATGAGCACACACACAGTTGACGAACAATGTTGTGTTAGCTCCAGGTGTATAGCAAAGCGAGTCAGTTATAACCTGTGTATATAGGTCCTTGCCATTTATCTACCATATACCTAGAAGTGTGTGTATTTTTGTCCCAAGCTCCTAACTTATCTTTCATCGATTCCCCAAATTTAGTCATCATACATTTGTTCTCTATGTCTATGAGTCTATTTCTGTTTCACAAATAAGTTCATTTGTACCCCCTTTTTTTTTCACATTCCCCATATAAGTGGTATGATATGATATTTGCCTCCCTCTGTCTGACTTACCTCACTTAGTATGACAACCTCTAGGTCCATCTGTAATGCTGAAGTTGGCATTTTATCTCATTCTTTTTCATGGCTCAGTAACATTCCATTGTATATATGCTCCACGTCCTTATTATCCATTCCTCTATCGATGGACATCTAAGGACCCTCCGCGATGTTGTCCACAGGGGCTGGACCAATTTCCATTCCCACCAGGAGTGCAGCAGGGTCCCCTGTTCTCCACACCCTCTCCAGCATTTACTGTTTGTAGACTTTTGGATGATGGCCGTTCTGATCGGTGTGAGTTGATACCTCCTTGTAGTCTTGATTGGCATTTTTCTTATCATGAGCAATGTTGAGCATCTTTTCGTGTGTCTGTTGTCCGTCTCTATATGTCTTATTTGGAGAAACATCTGTTTAAATCTTCTGTCCGTTTGGCATCTTACTGGCATTTTCTGGAGAAGGCGATGGCATCCCGCTCCAGTACTCTAGCCTGGAAAATCCCATGGACGGAAAAGCCTGGTAGGCTACAGTCTTTAGACTTTTCTTCCATGATCCTGCACAGAGCTACATTCTCGGCCTTCCTAACAAATTGAGTGGGCGTCCCTGCTGGTTCAGTTGATAAAGAATGTGCCTTGCAGTGCAAGAGACCCAGGTTTGATCTCTGGGTCAGGAAGATCCCCTGGAGAAGGGCATGGCAACCCACGCCAGTATTCTTGCCAGGAGAACCCCATGGACAGAGGAGCCTGGCGGGCTACAGTCCGCGGGGTCACAAAGAGTTGGACACGACTGACCGAGTGCTTTGCTTTGCTTTTGCAATGCAGGGAATATCGATTCAACCCCAAGTCAGGGAACTAAGATCCTTCATGTTGAGCAGACAAAAAAAAAACAAACAAAAAACCAACAAGATTTGCACAAATGTCCATGGAGGGAGCGGATCGGCCAAAACTCAGAGTGTGATGTGTCCTGCCTGGTTGTCAGCCTCTGGCACGGACAGGAATCTCGAAGTCAGAAGCAATTAATTCTTGCCGGGAGTGGCCCAAGGTTAATTTTAATGTCCTCCATGGTCTCTTGCCAGATCAGATACGTCCGCCTCCTTCAGGCTCTGCCTTATGGTTCCTGGCAGGACCTGGCTATGTGGAGGCTGGCACGCTCAGCCCGCTAATCACCCTCCACAGCCGGGTTCTTGTGGCTGATGGATATGGACCCCCCTGCCACCTCGCCATTCCCCAGGGAGACCCGAGGATGCTGAGTGAAGCTGACATGTTGTGGTTGCCATGGAAGCTTGGAAGGCTCTCTTGTGCCCCCGTGCTGATGGCGGGTGTTGAGAGACACTCAAGACACACACATTTAAAAAAAAAAAAAAAGCATTTGATCTGCAACAACATGGATGGAAAATCCCGTGGACGGAGGAGCCTGGGGGCTGCAGTCCATGGGGTCGCGAAAGAGTCAGACACGACTGAGCGACTTCACTTTCATTTTTCACTTTCATGCATTGGAGAAGGAAATGGCCAGTGTTCTTGCCTGGAGAATCCCAGGGACGGTGCAGCCTGGTGGGCTGCCATCTACGGGGTTGCACAGAGTCGGACACGACTGAAGCGACTTAGCAGCAGCAGCAGCAACGTGGATGGACCTAGAGATCGTCATGCTGAGGGAACTAGGTCAGAGAGAGAAAGACAAGCATCGGATCGGTCAGTTAGTTCAGTTGTGTCTGAGTCCTTGTTACCCTGTGGACTGTAGCACGCCAGGCCTTCCCGTCCATCACCGACTCCCAGAGCTCCTATGACTTGTATGCGGAATCTAAAAACAAATGGTACAAAGGAACTTATTTGCAAAACAGAAACAGACTCACAGACTTAGAGAAAGAGCTTATGGTTACTAATGGGGATGGATGGGAGGAAGTATAGTTAGGGAGTCTGGGGTGGACTTGTTGATGTCCTTCAGTGTCGCTCAGCTAAGCCGTATCCAACTCTGTGACCCCATGGACTCCAGCACTCCTGTCCATCACCATCTCCTGGAGCTTGCTCAAACCCATGTCCATCGAGTCGGTGATGCCATCCAGCCATCTCATCCTCTGTCATCCCCTTCTCCTCCCGCCTTCAATCTTTCCCAGCATCAGGGTCTTTTCCAATGGGTCAGTTCCTCGCGTCAGGCGGCCAAAGGATTGGAATTTCAGCATCAGTCCTTCCCATGAATATTCAGGACTGATTTCCTTTATCACTGACTGGTTGGATCTCCTTGCAGTCCAAGGGACTCTCAAGAGTCTTCTCCAACACCACAGTTCCAAAGCATCAGTTCTTTGGTGCTCAGCCTTCTTCACGGTCCAGCTCTCACATCCATACATGACTACTGGCAAAACTGTAACTTTGACTAGACAGACCTTTGTTGGCACACTGATGTCTCTGCTTTTTAATAATCTGTTTAGGTTTGTCGTAGCTTTTCTCCCAACGAGCAAGCATCTTTTGATTTCATGGCTGCAGGCACAATCCATAGTGATTTGGGAGCTCCAAAAAATAAAGTTGTCCCTGCTTTCACTGTTTCCGCATCTATTTGCCGTGAAGTGATGGGACTGGGTGCCACGATCTTAGGTTTTGTAATGCTGAATTTCAAGCCAGCTTTTTCATTCTCCTCTTTCACTCTCATCAAGAGGCTCTTTAATTCCTGTTAACTTTCTACCATAAGGGTGGTGTACACGATGCATTGTGCTGTCTTTAATCACTCAGTCGTGTCTGACTCTTTGCGACCCCATGGACTGTAGCCCCGCCAGGCTCCTCTGTCCATGGGGTTCTCCAGGCAAGGATACTGGAGTGGGTAGCCATGCCCTTCTGCGGGGATCTTCCCAACCCAGGGATCGAACCCAGGTGTCCCACATTGCAGGCAGATTCTTTACCAGCTGAGCCACCAGGGAAGCCCAGTGTGTACTATGTTATATATCAATATAAGATTTATATTCTACACTATTATATACATATATAATATAGATATTATAAATACTATTATAGATATTATTGATACACTATTTGTACATATATAAATACTAACATGTATGATGTTATGCATCCTTTTTTGTCCTTAATGCCATTTGTGACTTGTTTTTTAAACAGACTTTAGGTTTTAGAGCTGTTTTGGGTTCACAGAAAATTTGAAGACACCTCCCACGTACAAGGGCCTGCTCTGGTGGCTCAGCTGGTAAAGAATCCGCCTGCAATGCGAGAGACCCGGGTTTGATTCCTGGGTTGAGAAGATCCCCTGGAGAAGGGAAAGGCTACCGTCTCCAGTATTCTGGCCTGCAGAATCCCATGGACTGTGTGATCCATGGGGTCGCAAACGGTCGGACACGACTGAGCGACTTTCATTTTCAATGAAGCATACACTGTCTCTTCCATTATAAACACACCCTGCACCAAAAGGCTAGACTTGTTATAACTGGTGGTTTTTAAAAAACATTTATTTTTGTCTGTGCTGAGTCCTTGGTTCTGTGTGTGGGCTTTCTCTGGTTGCGGTGAGCGAGGCCTCCCCTCTGGTTGCAGTGAATGGGGCCTCCTCTCTGGCTTTGCTGCACAAGCGTCTGATTTTGGTGGCTTCTATTCTGGCAGACCCGGGCTCTAAAGCTCAGGTCAACAGCTGTGGCTCGCGGGCTCAGCTGCCTCCGCGGCATGTGGGATCTTCCTGGACCAGGGATCAAACCCCCATCCCTTGCATTGCAAGGCAGATTCTTAACCACCGGAGCAGCACGGAAGCCCCTATCAATCAACAGATGATTCTACTTTGGTTCTGCATCTATTGATGATAGCTTACAGTGAATGGTATTGGATTTGTGATCTCCAAAGAAGAAGATTTAGCTTTGGGAACAGGGACCAGGCTTGACCACTCAAGGGCTCTTGTGTGGCAGAAGTTTTATTACAGTGAACAGAGTCAGAGAAAGCTTCTGACAGAGACATCAGAAGGGAGACAGAGAGTGCCCCCTGCCTAATCTAAGCAAGAGAGCTATATACTTTTTGAATTGGTTATATAATAAATCAAAAGCATGTCTCAAGGTTGTAAAGATCTTACTAGACCCAGTCTCACAATTAACATTTTAAGGTAGCAGGGTTAGAATTTAACCATAGAAAGATTTTACCAGACCCNCTGCCTAATCTAAGCAAGAGAGCTATATACTGTTTGAATTGGTTATATAATAAATCAAAAGCATGTCTCAAAGTTGTAAAGATCTTACTAGACCCAGTCTCACAGTTAACATTTTAAGGTAGCAGGGTTAGAATTTAACCATAGAAAGATTTTACCAGACCCACTCCAATATTATACATTTTAAGATAACAGGATTAGTCAGAAGGTTTTCAGGAAGGAGAAACTGTCCGCAAGCAGGATATGTTATTGTCATATAATCCCTGCTGCTGCTAAGTCGCTTCGGTCCTATCTGACTCTGCGCGACCCCATAGATGGCAGCAGTCCAGGCTCCCCCGTCCCTGGGACTCTCCAGGCAAGAACACTGGAGTGGGTTGCCATTTCCTTATCCAATGCATGAAAGGGAAAAGTGAAAGTGAAGTCGCTCAGTCGTGTCCAACTCTTAGCGACCCCATGGACTGCAGCACGCCAGGCCTCCCTGCCCATCACCAGCTCCCGGCGTTTGCTCAAACTCATGTCCATCGAGTTGGTGATGCCAAGGAATGCAGGCTAAGGAATGCAGAGAGAAAAACACGTTTGTCCTTTCCTCCTCCTTGAGAATTCCAGACCCCTGTCCCTTTTTCAAGATCCCTAGACCCGTCCTTCCTCCTCCCCCTCCTCCTCCTCCTCCTCAGGGACTCCAGACTTCTAATCAACCTGCCTCGGAATTCACCCTCTCGTTAATATGAGACTCTGAGGATGTTGAGTTGTGTCCGCCACCTACCAGCACCCATCACTGTTCCACTGTCCACTACAGTCTCTGGGCAGGGTGCACTGAAGCCGACTGCTTCTTCTCTAATTAGCTCAGTCTCTCTACACACCCGGGAAAATACGATTAACCGGATTCCCGCTTATTAAGTCTCAGTCATGTTTCCATCTGCCTGCAGTAGAACTGAGCCAGGCTCCATTAATCAGGCTTTTGGGTGTTCCCCAGTTCTGCAGTTAAGCAGCTCTGGGCAGGCTCTTGGTTTGCGTTCAACAGATGGCTGGTTGCATCCCTGGAGTGAGAGAAGCGCATAGATTTCAGTTTTATGTATGGTTTTTTTTTGTTGTTGTTGTTGTTAATTGGAGTACAATTGATTTACAATGTTGCGTTAGTTTCTGCTGTAGGACAAAGTGATTCAGGGATCAGTTCAGTCCAGTCCCTCAGTTGTGTCCAACCCTTTGCGACCCCATGGACTGCAGCATGCCAGGTCTCCCTGTCCATCACCAGCTCCCAGAGCTTGCTCAGACTCATGTCCATCGAGTCAGTGATGCTTGACAACCATCTCATCCTCTGTTGTCCCCTTCTCCTCCTGCCTTCAGTCTTTCCCAGCATCAGGGTCTTTTCCATTGAGTCAGCTCTTCACATCAGGTGGCCAAAGGATTGGAATTTCAGCTTCAGCATCAGTCCTTCCAATGAATATTCAGGACTGATCTCCTTTAGGAGGGACTGGTTGGATGGCCTTGCAGTCCAAGGGACTCTCAAGAGTCTTCTCCAGCACCACAGTTCAAAAGCACCCATTCTTCGGCACTCAGCTTTCTTCACAGTCGAACTCTCACATCCATACATGACCACTGGAAAAACCGTAGCCTCGACTAGACGAACTTCCGTTGGCAATGTGAAGTCTCTGCTTTTTCATATGCTGCCTAGGTTGGTGGTAGCTTTTCTTCCAAGGAGCAAGCGTCTTTTAATTTCGTGGCTGCAGCGTCCATCTGCAGTGATTTTGGATGCGTCTGTGAGAGTTGGACTATTTTAATAGAAAGCCTTCCTCAGTGATTCGGCCATACGTATACATAGACTCCCTCCCTCTTGAGGCTCCCTCCCGCCCCTCCATCCCACTCCTCTGGGTCATCACAGAGCACCTACAAAGCTGTGGATGTCACTGCTTTAATTCTCAGGCAGCCTTACTTTTTTTACTGCCGTCAAGGTTGTATGGTGAAGATGGCTTGCGATAGCCCTGTCTGAAACACTGCTTTTAGAAGGAAGCATGGTAGCAGCTATTGATGTTTTTTGCTTCCTTTCCTAGGTTGATGGAGGTCTTTCAGACTCTCCCTAGCCTGTGTGGTCGTTCAGTCACTCAGTCATGTCCAGCTCTTTTGTGACCCCGTGGACTGTAGCCCACCAGCCTCCTCTGTCCCTGGGATTCTCCCAGGCAGGAATGCTGGAGTGGGTTGCCATTTCCTTCTCCAGGGGATCTTCCCCACCCAGGGATCAAGCCTGCATCTCCTGCACTGGTAGGCAGATTCTTAACCAGTGAGCCACTTGGGAAGCCCACCCCGACCCCTGACCATGTGTGCACCCTCAGTCACTCAGTCACGTCCAGCTCTTCGTGACCCCATACTCTGCAGTCCGCCAGGCTCCTCCGACCATGGGATTCCCCAGGCATGAATACTGGAGTGGATCGACACCTCCTTCTCCAGGGGATCTTCCTGACCCAGGAATCGAACCCTCATCTTTTTGGCAGGCAGATTCTTTATCTGCTGAGCCACCTGTGAAGTGAGAAACAGTTTATTTCCTTGTCCCCTTCTACGTAAACATTTACGGACAGAGAGAGTCAGCCAGACACCTCTTCTCCCTTTCTAGCCCTGCCCTTATCCAACCCTGACGGTTCAGTTACTCATTCCAGAGAGCTCTGGATCACAGAGATTGCGTCCTAACAGCTCAAATCACTGAGCTAATTTTTCCCCTCAGTAACTATCTCTCTGAGCTTTCACTGTCTCCTGGAGCTTGCTCAAACTCATGTCTGTTGAATCAGTGATGCAGTCCAACCATCTCATCCTCTGTTGCCCTCTTCTCCGCTTGTCCTCAGTCTTTCTCAGCCTCAGGGTCTTTTCCAATGAGTCCTGGAAAAACCACGAGTGAGCTTGAAAGTTCCCCATGGAGGAAGCCCTTTCTGAAGCAATGCCTTTGTGGAGAAGGTCAAATGTTCTCCGCATTCCCATAAGGCTGCCCGAGAAGGAAGTGCCTTGGTGCCGATCGCCGGAGGCTGAGTTGAGCTCGACAATGTGGTCCATCCATGTCCTTGTGATCCTTCATTCCTCTGCAGCAAGAGATTGCTACAGCTTAGGCTTTGACTCGCCCAAGCTCATCTCCTTCCCCTGTGTCTCCAGGCTCTTTCTTCTTGGAGCCTCAATCTTGACTTGGAGCCTGGAGTTCTGCTGACTGGACTGCACCTTTATGTCTTTGAGGCCCCAAGGCTGGGAAGTTCCTCATTTACCATGCTTCCTTGTTAAATGGATGGATGGATGGATGGATTAGCAGATGAATGCTTGAGTGGATGGATGATGGACCAGTGGATGGATGGTTAGGTGACTCAATGGGTGAATGAATAGATAGATGCGTGGTGAATGGATATGTACATGGGTGGATGGTGAATGGACAGATGGGTGGATGGATGATTAGATGGATTTGTGGATGGATGTGCAAGTGAATGGATGATGAATGGATGGATGGATGGATGGATAAATAGATGAATGGATGGTGAGTGGTTGGGTGGCTGGATGGGTGCATGGATGGATGGTTAGATGAATTTGTGGATGGATGCGTAAGTGAATGGATGAATGGATGGATGGATGAATGGATGGATAAATAGACAAATGGATGGTGAGTGGTTGGGTAGGTGGATGGATGGATGGTTAGATGGATTTGTGGATGGGTGCGTAAGTGAATGGATGAATGGATGGATGAATGAATGGATGGATAAATAGACGAATGGATGGTGAGTGGTTGGGTAGGTGGATGGATGGATGGATGGATGGTTAGATGAATTTGTGGATGGGTGCGTAAGTGAATGGATGAATGGATGGATGGATGAATGGATGGATAAATAGACAAATGGATGGTGAGTGGTTGGATGAGTGGATGGATGGATGGATGGTTGATGGATTTGTGGATGGATGTGTAAGTGAATGGATGATGAATGGATAGATGGATGAATGGATGGATAAATAGATGAATGGATGGTGAGTGGCTGGGTAGGTGGATGGATGGATGATTAGATGCTTAGATGGATGGATGGTGCATAAATGAATGGATGAATGAATGATGGATAAATAGATGAATGGATGGTGAGTGGGTGCATGAATGAATGGATAATGAAGGCATGGATGAATGAACAGGTGGATAAATAGATGAACGGATGGATACATAGATGAATGGATGGTGAGGGGATGGTTGGGTGAGTGGATGGATGGATGGATGGATTTGTGCATTTGTGGATGGATGCATGAGTGAATGATGATGAATGGATGCATGTATGAAGGAATGGATGGATAAATAGATGAATGGATGGTGAGTGGTTGGATGGGTGGATGGATGGATGGATGGTTAGATGGATTTGTGGAT
The DNA here is from genome assembly GCA_006408585.1 of Antidorcas marsupialis. Taxonomy (NCBI): domain Eukaryota; kingdom Metazoa; phylum Chordata; class Mammalia; order Artiodactyla; family Bovidae; genus Antidorcas; species Antidorcas marsupialis. Next base: position 349,139 of record SJYB01005803.1, on the reverse strand, counting down.
GGATGTGTAAGTGAATGGATAATGAATGGATGGATAGATGGATGAATGGATGGATAAATAGATGAATGGGTAGATACGTAGATGAATGGATGGTGAGGGGATGGTTGGATGGATGGATGGTTAGATGGATTTGTGGATAGATGTGTAAGTTAATGGATGATGAATGGATGCATGGATGAATGAATGGATGGATAAATAGATGAATGGATGGTGAGTGGTTGGGTGTGTGGATGGATGGATGGTTAGATGGATTTGTAGATGGATGTGTAAGTTAATGGATGATGAATGGATGCATGGATGAATGAACGGATGGATAAATAGATGAATGGGCCGTGAGTAGCTGGGTGGGTGGATGGATAGATGGATGGTTAGAGGGTTAGATGGATTTGTGGATGGGTGCATAAGTGAATGGATGGATAAATAGATGAATGGATGGTGAGTGGTTGGGTGTGTGGAGGATGGCTCATTCCAATGGCACAAGCCTCTCCCCTCATTTTCCGAGGTTTTCCTGCCCAAGGTTTCAGCAGGCTCCATCCACCTTGAACAGACAGCCGGCCATGTCCCCTTGGCCGTCTGGGCCATTCGTCTGCTTGGATGGCTGTTTGGACCCGTGGAGTCTCTGGCTGGCCTTGTTGAGTCCCTTGCTGTCCTTCCAGGTTCACTAATGTTTGGGTCTCGCTTGGCCAACAGTACCCTGCCCAGCCCTCATTAATGAGGTTACAGAGCAACCGTCCACAACAGCACCTCAAATACTGACATATTTGGAGCCCTTGATTTTCTGTTGCCTCTCCATGGGTCCTGTGGGCATGGGAAGACTTCAGCCCCGTGCAGCCAGGTCTGATCTGAGCAACCATGTCTGGTCTGAGCAGCTGCGTCTATCTGAGCAACCATGTCTGATCTAAGCAACAGCACTGTCTTTAAATTTCTTTTCCAACACTTTCCCCCAGCACGTTTTCCTAGCATCCTTTGGGTGGACCCTTTCTCTGACTTCTATTTGAGTTTAGTGTCAGAGAGGCACACCCTACTCCTGGAGTGGGGAGCCTTTCCCTTCTCCAGGGGATCTTCCCAACCCAGGGATCGAACCCAGGTGTCCCGCATGGCAGGCAGATTCTTTACCAGCTGAGCCACCAGGGAGGCCCAAGCATACTAGAGTGGGTAGCCTTTCCTTTCTCCAGGGGATCGTCCTGATCCAGGAATCAAACCTGGGTCTCCTGCATTACAGGCAGATTCTTTACCAGCTGAGCTAAGGAAGCCCTACTTCTAAAGCTACTGTTTAAAAATCAGTGCAGGGGGCCACAAGAGTGTTTTACCTTCAGCGTGGCCACACCAGAGATGGCTCACTCCTGTCATTTTTCTCAGAAGGGGAAAGTAACAGAAATGAACGTTTCTCTGCCTCTGCCTATGCGGGACAGTCAGCTCCTCCAGAGAGAAACCGGTATCTGTTGAAGGGAACGTAAAGGAGAGAAAGAGACCTTACTGTCTTCAACTTCCGTTAATTGATTCCTAAGGAACCATGCTGTGACCCACGACAAATGAGGGTAGGGAGATGAAACGGTAGAGAAAATCACGTAGGAGGCTCAAGCCAGACCAATTTGTTTTGAGGCCACTTAGAGGCTGTCTCACAAGGACATGCGATCATCACTTTTCCTTGTTTTCAGGCCACCGAGGATGCTCCACCGCCCGGAGGGAAACATCCATCAGATGACTGTCCTTCTGGGATGAAGAAAAGAGAAAAACAGTCCTTTCAGGTCAGTTGAAAAGGCTCTGATGACTCGCCACGGGGATTCAGAACCGATTGGATAATGGTGGTGGTGCTGATGGTGGTGGTGATGGTGATGGTGGTAAGAGGATGAAGGTGATGGCGCTGATG
>SJYB01005803.1:327468-339558 GCA_006408585.1 Antidorcas marsupialis | reverse complement strand
CCACTGTTCTTTCTTTCCCTCAAATGCTGCAAGAATTCCCACCCTAAGGCCTTTGAATTTGCTATGCCAGTTGCACTCTCCAGGGATCTTCACAAGGCCTGCCCCCTTTCATGCCTCACGTGAGGCCGCCATATAAATGCCCGACACTTTATCTGCAAGTCAAGCAGTCTGGTTTATTTCCTTCACGATGCCAATCTGTATTATGAGTTGTCTTACTTATGTGTTTACAAGTTTCTTGTCTTTCTTCTCCGAGGTGGCCACAGCTGTTGGGTGTACATGCTGTGAAGTTCCCCAAGTACAGAGGATGAGGTGTCGGGAGGAGAGAGGATCTCAGGGCACCGCAGTTACCAGTGGCGGCTGCTGTCTAGGGAGCTGAAGGATGGAAGTGGCATCGCGGGCCAGGACGGAGGTGAAGGTTTGGAAGCACAGGGAGCTCACACCTGGTTTTAGCAAAGACATTACTACTGTTACCCTAGCAATGTGCAGGGATGGGCAAGATGCAAGATTGACCTTGAGATGTCCAAGAGCAGAAGACCAGGCATGGAGACTCTGGGGTCCCAGGAAATGAGTCACTGCAGGCTTCTTGGAAGAAGAGCCCACAGTCCAGCGACAAGCCCTGACTTCCAGGGGAGGGAGGCTGATTACTGTCTGCTGACGGGGTGGGCGAAGTCAATCAGGGAAAGGCGAGCTATGGCAGAGCTCTGGTCCCGCCTCTGCGACAGGGAGCGTCCGTCTGTCTGTCTGCCAGGAGTCCCGGTCGCTGCCCTGGAGCAGACCTGTGGCTTCCTCTCTTTATGGGATCAGGCAGAACTGTTCACTCCCTCACCTGTTTTTTAAGCTGACTGTGAAGATTATCTGGTTAATCTTCCTAAAGGTCTTTCTGAAAGAAATCCAGTCAGTCAAATATTTACCTTTATTTTCAAAACAAATTTCCTTTTTAAATGAGCTTTTATTTTGGAATAATTCTAGGTTTAGGGAGAAGCTGCAAAACTTTTTATAGAATTATAAAATACAGAATTCCTGTATTTCCTCCATGTTGTTTCCACTAATATCAGCAGCTTTCATTATCGTAGTATGTTAGTCAAAACTAAGGCGTTAACTACAGATGGTGACTGCAGTCATCATGTCCCTTTGCTCCTTGGGAGAAAAGCTAACTTAGCATATTAAAAAGCAGAGACATTGCTTTGCTGACAAATGTATAGTCAAAGCTATGATTTTTCCAGTAATTGTGTATGGACGTGAGAGTTGGACCATAAAAAAGGCTGAGTACTGAAGAATTGATGCTTTTGAACAGTGGTGTTGGAGAAGACACTTGAGAGTCCCTTGGATGGCAAGGAGATCAAACCAGTCAATCCTAAAGTAAACAGTCCAGAATATTCATTGGAAGGACCGATGTTGAAGCTGAAGCTTTGAATACTTTGGCCACCTGATGCAAAGAACTGACTTGTTGGAAAAGACTGCTGGGAAAGATTGAAGGCAGGAGGTGAAGGGGACAGCAGAGGATGAGATGGTTGGATGGCGTCACTAACTCGATGGACATGAGTTTGAGCAAGCTCCAGGAGTTGGGGATGGACAGGGAAGCCTGGCTTGCTGCAGTCCACGGGGTCTCAGTCAGACATGACTGAGTGACTGAACTGAACTGAGGGCATTAACACTGGTCAGTACTGCCAACGAAGCCCCAGTCATATTTGAATTTCATCAGCTTTTCCACTAATGTCCTCCTTCTGTTCCAAGAGCACAGCCAGGATCCCACATGGCACTTAGTCATCATGTCCCCGTAGTCTCACCAGTCTTCGACAGTTTTTCAGGCTTTCCTTGTTTATCATGACCTTGAAAGTCCTGAAGAGTGCTGTCCACGTGTGTTGTAGAACATGCCTTAATTTGGATTTGTCTGATATTTCTCATGATTAGACTAAGGTTATGGGTTTTGAGGAAAAATATCAACAGGCAAAGTGCGTAAGAGGGATTTTTTTTTTCTAAAGATTCTTAAAAAAAAAAAATTCTTCAATGTCTTCACTGCTAATGGGATGGTATGAATTTTCAAGAGGCAAAGCTGTTTCTTACAGAAACAGTTTCAAGAAAAAGATATCATAAGGTAACTTTTGTTGTGTAGTCTTTCTTTTCCTACCTGTTTTCACTGTTGCTGTTGTTTAGTTGCTCAGTCTTACTTGACTCTTTTGCGACCCCATGGACTGTAGCCCACCGGGCTCCTCTGTCCATTGCATTCTCCAGGTGAGAATACTGGAATGAGCTGCCATTTCCTTCCCCAGGGGCATCTTCCAGACCCAGGGATTGAACCCACGTCTGCTGCGTTGTCATGCATGTGCTTTACTGCTGAGCCGCCAGGGAAGCCCCACGTATTTTCATCCTGACCCTATTTGCTAACCAGATGTCTGGGTCTGTCCTCAATGCTTTAAAGCTGGCTCAGCAATAAAGGGTCTTGGCTTTTTCCTGCTCCTTCAGTATAAACCCCCACAGCGGTACTACCTGCAGGGGGAGGGGCCAGAGTAAAAAACGTGTTGAGTATCGGTCTCTGAAGGTGATGCAAACTGAAGCAATTTGGTGTAGCTTGTGTCTGGTCCTTTTTGCTGGATGATGGTGGCCTCGATGATTTGGGACACATGGAAGGGTACAGGTGCGTCCTGCCTCCCCCCAGCCCCGCCGGCCACCCCCGTCCCTACCAGGTGTGTGTAGCAGAGAGAGCAAGTCTTAAGCCACATTCTCAAACATGAACCAACTTCTGTCAGCAAGCACGTAGAATACCAATCAGTCTCTCCAGCTGTCCCCAAATTTTGGGTAAGTCCTTGCTCTCTGTTCTTTCAAACTCTCCAATAAACACTTTGCATGAAAGTTTCACTGGTGGCAAATGAAACTGTATGCCAACAATAAATCAGCTTAAGCAAATCAGATGGCAGAAACCTCCAGGAAGTGGAAGGACCGAGTGACGTGGGGTTGAGACCGTGGGTTTCCCTCTCTTCTACTCTTGACGGGACAGTGGTTCCCATACAAGTCCACCATATTCCTTCAACACCGACCACTCCAGAAATGAAAAGCTGCTTCCATATCCCTTAGCCAGAGAGCACAGTCTCTGCTGAAGATGGTGAGAAAGGTGTTTGAAGTTGCTGCAGTCTCCTCTGGGCTGGAAACTCTTGCCAGGCTTTTGTTTGCTTATTTGTTTTTTAATGTTTGATAACCAACCTTGATGTGTGAGTTCCTGATTAAGATACTTCAAATACTAACTAAAAGCTTTAGGCTGTGGATTAAGATTAATGTACACGCAGATGTTATCTTATTAGAGAAAATATAATGTAAGAATGGGAAATCATTATAATGCAGTATGACAGGAGCAGATAAAGGTATGAGAACCCAAACGTGGATGAGGTCTCACAGTGGGGGCTTAGAGAAATTACCAGAGAAGGCACTCTAACACAGAGCTCCAGAGGATGCGAGGCTATCTCTCAGGGGCCACATGGAGACAGGGATTGCAGATGGATGCGGTAGCCCGGGAAGGGTACAGAGGGAGGAAAGAAGAGCCAGGCATGGGGCCCAGAGGGCAGGGGTGGTGGCAACAGAGGCTGAAAAGGTGAGGGGGTGCACTTCTTGTAAGCGCTGGACACGAAGCTATCTTGAGTCTTTGTAGAACAAAGAGCTTTATCAGATGGGTTTTAAGAACTACAATTCGGGAGACACAGATTGGGGATAAAACTGAAAGAGAGGGGCAAAAGCCATGAGGCTGTTCTCTGGCACAAGAAATGAGTACTTGTTCATAAGGGACAAGCTGCTGCGGGTTGCTTTAGGGTAGGGGTCCTGTCAGTGGATAGGCTGTCGTGAGTGGGGCAAGGGTCTGACAAGGATCTTGAGTTTCTGGCGGATGTTCTGGCTATCGTCCTTAGGAGAAGTGGTCAAAAGTTCAGATTCCATCCAGGCTGAGACGTGCAGAAGCCACACCTCCTCAGCGCCCACACTGTGGAGAGAAGCAGCTCTATCCTAATTTTCCTTCACTAAGGTCACCCAGTCAGAGGAAGGTGGACTGGGGAGCTATGAGAAGACGCGTAGCAGAACTGAAAACACATGCTCAGGGTGCTTCCCTGACTCCCCAGTGGTTAGAATTCTGCCCTTCTATTGCAGGGGGCCCAGGGTTCAATCCCTGGTGAGGGAACTACGCTCCTGCATGTTGTATGGCCAGGAAAAAAAAAAAAAAAGAAAAAAAAAGCATGCTCCGAGTTCTGTTTGCAAGTGATCTCCTTGGCTGTCACATGGAAGGAAGGAGGGAAAAGGAACTAGAGTCAGGGTGACCAGTTAGAACTTGTGTGTCTACGGTTCAGACAAACGATGCTGAAGACAGTGACATGAAGATGGGATAATAAAGTCACCTTGGTGAGCATGTGCTCTGGAGCCAGGCTCTGTTCTAAGCACGTTCCCTGTATTAAGTCATTTCTTCCCACAGCCTTTATTAGGTTTATCAGCTTATCACCCCCATTTTAGAAATGAAGAGAGGCCCAGAGACAGTGACCCGATGAAATACAGATGCCCCACGATATGTGAATCTCAGATAAATAAGGAACACTTTTTGAGTCTACATATACCCCGTGAAATATTTGTATTTCTTGAATCCTGCACCCGTGGACCATGAAAGATGAAGAAAATTGCTCAAGGGGTGGGGCGTAGCCACCGAGACCCAGACCCGGCAAGTGCCAGCTGGTGCCAGGCTCCACCACCCTCCACTCAGCTGCCTGTTCCTGCCGCGAGCACAGCCGGGCGGGCTCCCTGCCCACGGATGGGACTGGCAGCATGGCGGGCGAGGCGTGGGCAGGCCATTAAGAGTTACTCATCAGGCAGCCCTTCATTTGCCCTTTTGCTCTTCCTACTCTCAGAGGACCTATTTTCTTCTAACAGATTCTGCAAACTCCCATAAGCCACCTTAACGCCTAGAGCAAGATCCATGCCCTGTAACTAAGTAAGTAATTCCCCCCATCTCCATGGCTTTCTCTGCCCTAAGGGATTGGAACATCTTTCAGGGTTTCCAGCTCCCCTTTTGCGCTGAGCACGGTAATTAGGAACTTATTCAGACCTGATCTGCATACAATATTGCATTTACTGTCCTACCTACCTGTTGCTACTGGCCTGAGATATGAAACATAATTTAAACAGATATGTTTGAACAGATTTAACAAGGTTTTACCTGAGGTGCAAAAGGCAATTATGCTTTCAATGTTGGAATGTTTCAGGTTGTCAGAGAATGAAGGCTGGGTGCTGACAGTTCAGTGAAGTCCAGGGCAGGAAAACTACCCTAGGAGGTAACTAGCCTTAGGAGTTTCACGGAAAAGATGGAGATACATACATACATACATACATATATATATATATATATATATAAAAGAAAGCAGACCCAGAACAATGCAATGAATACTGTAAGGGAATGTAGGGGAGGCCATAGGAATCCTGATTTTGGAGGAAAAGTGTGGAGTTCTCCATGTGATCCTCATGGAGGCCCCACCCAGACCTGCAGAATCAGAACTTGAGTTCTAAGAAGACCTAAGGATGACTCCTGGGCATGTGAGTTCGAGAAGCACCCCGTGGAGATTACAGAGATGATACACAAAATGAATGTGGAAGGATGAATGGCTTCCCAGGTGGAGTCCACATGGAGATAACAGTAAAGTCATGGCACTATGAAAATAAATATATTCAGGAAATGACACAATAGTGTCATTGTGTATATGGTATATCAAGAGCCCAGTGGTACATGGGAGTGATGGATGGAGAGATTGGAAAGGTTGGCAGAGACAAGCTTGGGGATGGGAAGCAAGACTGTGGGGCTTTATTGTCAGGGTAAAAGGTTTAATTTTTTTTCTCAGTATATATATTTTATTGAAGTATAGCAGGGTGATTCAGTTATACACATACACATATATTATTTTTCAGATTATTTCCACTATAGGTTATTACAAGATACTGACTATATGTCCCTGTGCTATACAGTAAACCTGGGTTGCTTTTTGGATATCTATTTTGTTTTAAAAAATTAGAAATCTAGCATTCTATCCATACTAAGTCAAACAAGGGGACTCAAAATGTCAGAACATTTTTAGTTAGGCATAGGCATAAGTTTTCTAATACATATATACATATTATGCATACTATTTATATATATGCATGTAAAAGCTTTTCTACTACACTTGATAAAAGCTTGAGAAAGAACATCAAAAAAAAAAAAAGAAAGATGGAGAAATTAGAAAATATAAACTGAATGAAATGGGAGCACTGATTATGGAACTGAAAAAGTGAGACAAACTAGACAAAAGTAGATCATATAAAAAGGTCCAACATATAAAATAAAATAATGAGCGTAGAGTATGAATCAAACGTCACAGCTACAGCCTGCTGTGTCTTCCCCCTTCTCCCCAACTGCATTCCCCTTCTTCTTTCCCAGAACTTCTGTTCTGAGTTCAGTCCTTAATATTCTAGTGTCATAAAAGTTTTAGGACTTTTATACAGATGTTTATATGGATTTTGTGTGCATAAACATTGTTTTGCATGCCATGTTACTATATGCATTTTGCTACAACTTGATTTTCTGAATCAGTGCTATTGTTCTGAGATTTATCTATGGTAATACACAAGTCTCTAGTGAACTCATTTTCAGCTATGACATAGTACGTTTGAAAGATCATTTTTTAGATTTATTTTAAAAGATTCTTTTGATGTGGACCATCTTTAAAGTTCCCATTGAACTTGCTACAACATTGCCTTCGTTTTTTTTCTCATACCTTTGTTTCTTGGCCATGAGACATGTGGTATCCTAGCTCCTGGACTAGAGATTGAACCCTCACCCATTGCATTGGAAGGCAAAATCCCAACCACTGGACCACCAGGGAAGTCCCTGATATAGCTCTTCTATGGGGGGGAATATACCAGTATTTTTGTGTCTCGTCTCGCAATAATGGGTGTTTTGTTGCCAGGTTAAACAATGCCTAAATGAGAGGGTATTGTGAGTCTTCTTGTGCACATGTTTGGGTTTCTCTAGGGAGCATCGCTAAGAATCTTCCTCTTCGTTAGACAGCATCAGATTGTTCTCAAAAATGCTTAGATCTGTTTATACTTCTATCTGTAAAGTATGACAGTTTCTGCTTCTCCACATCCTCTCCAATACCTGACATCATCACACAGAAAAGGTTTTGCTGTTTTATGCAAGTGAGGAGGTATCTCATTTTTGTTTTTATTTCCTCACTGACTAGTGAAATAGGACATGTCATTGTATATTTATTGGCTGTTCAGATTTCCTCTTTTGTGAATTGCTATTGCCTGCTTACTTAGTGGGTGGGTTGATTCATATTGATATGTAATTATTAAAATATTCTGGGCACTGATGCTTTAAACGCTCCCCAGTATGGGAGTCCATATACTCCCCAATATGCTACTGGAGATCAGTGGAGAAATAAATCCAAAAGAATGAAGAGACATAGACAAAGCAAAAACAACACTCAGTTGTGGATGTGACATGATGGAAGTAAAGTCTGATGCTGTAAAGAGCAATATTGCATAGGAACCTGGAACGTTAGGTCCATGAATCAAGGCAAATTGGAAGTGGTCAAACAGGAGATGGCAAGAGTGAACATCGACATTTTAGGAATCAACAAACTAAAATGGACTGAAATGGGTGAATTCAACTCAGATGACCATTATCTCTACTACTGTGGGCAAGAATCCTTTAAAAGAAATGGAGTAGCCATCACAGTCAACAAAAAAGTCCAAAATGCAGTATTTGGATGCAACCTCAAAAACAACAGAATGATCTCTCTTTGTTTCCATTCAGTATCACAATATTCCAAGTCTATGCCCTGACCAGTATTGCTGAAGAAGCTGAAGTTGAATGGTTCTATGAAGACCTACAGAACCCTCTAGAACTAACTTCCAAAAAAGATGTCCTTTTCATTATAGGGAACTGGAATGCAAAAGTAGGAAGTCAAGAAATACCTGGAGTAATAGGCAAATTTGGCCTTAGAGTACAGAATGAAGCAGAGCAAAGGCTAATAGAGTTTTACCAAGAGAATGCACTGATCATAGAAAACACCCTCTTCCAACAACACAAGACTTTACACATGGACATCACCAGATGGCCAACACCAAAATCAGACTTATTATATTCTTTGCAGCCAAAGATGGAGAAGCTCTATAGTCAGCTAAAACAAGACCGAGAGCTGACTGTGGCCCAGATCATGAATTCCTTATTGCAAAATTCAGACTTAAATCGAAGAAAGTATGGAAAACCACTAGACCATTCAGGTATGACCTAAATCAAATCCCTTATGTTTATACAGTGGAAATGACAAATAGATTCAAGGGATTAGATCTGATAGAGTGCCTGAAGAACTATGGATGGAGGTTTGTGACATTGTACGGGAGACAGGGATCAAGACCATCCCAAAGAAAAAGAAATTAAAAAAGGCAAAATGGTTGTCTGAGGAGGCCTTACAAATAGCTGTGAAAGAAGAGATGTGAAAGGCAAAGGAGAAAAGGAAATATATAAGCATCTGAATGCAGAGTTCCAAAGAATAGCAAGGAGAGATTTAAAAAAGCCTTCCTCAGTGATCAATGCAAAGAAATAGAGGTAAACGATAGAATGGGAAAGACTAGAGATCTCTTCAAGAAAATTAGAGAAACCACGGGAACATTTCATGCAAACACGGGCTCAATAAAGGACAGAAATGGTATGGACCTAACAGAAGCAAAAGATATTAAGAAGAGGTGGCAAGAATACACAGAAGAACTATACAAAAGAGATCTTCATGACTCAGGTAACCAAGAGGTGTGATCACTCACCTAGAGCCAGACATCCTGGAATGTGAAGTCAAGTGGGCCTTAGAAAGCATCACTACAAATAAAGCTAGTAGAGGTGATGGAATTCCAGTTGAGCTATTTCAAATCCTGAAAGATGATGCTGTGAAAGTGCCGCATTCAATATGCCGGCAAAGTTGGAAAACTCAGCCGTGGGCACAGGACTGGAAAAGGTCAGTTTTCATTCCAATCCCAAAGAAAAGCAATGCCAAAGAATGCTCAAACCCACACAATTGCACTCATCTCACACGCTAGTAAAGTAATGCTCAAAATTCTCCAAGTCAGGCTGCAACAGTACGTGAACTGTGAACTTCCAGATATTCAAGCTGGATTTAGAAAAGGCAGAGGAACCAGGGATCAAATTGCCAACATCTGTTGGATTGTAGAAAAAGCAAGAGCGTTCCAGAAAAACATCTACTTCTGTTTTATTGACTATGCCAAAGCCTTTGACTGTATGGATCACAACCAAATGTGGAAAATTCTTCAAAAGATAATACCAGACCACTCGACCTGCCTCTTGAGAAATCTGTATGCAAGTCAGGAAGCAACAGTTAGAACTGGACATGGAATAACAGACTGGTTCCAAATTGGGAAAGAAGTATGTCAAGGCTGTATGTCACCCTGCTTATTTAACTTATATGCAGAGTACATCACGAAAAACGCTGGGCTGGATGAAGCACAAGTTGGAGTCAAAGTTGCCAGGAGAAATATCAGTAACCTCAGATACGCAGATTACACCATCCTTATGGCAGAAAGTGAAGAGGAATTAAAGAGCCTCTTGATGAATGTAAAAGAGGAGAGTGAAAAAGTTGGCTTCAAACTCAACATTCAGAAAACTAAGATCATGGCATCCAGTCCCATCACTTCATGGCAAATAGATGGGGAAACAGTGGAAACAGTGACAGACTTTATTTTGGGGGCCCCCAAAATCACTGCAGATGGTGACTTCAATCATGAAATTAAAAGACACTTGCTCCTTGGAAGAAAAGTTATGGCCAGCCTAGATAGCATATTAAAAAGCAGAGACATTACTTTGCCAACAAAGGTCTGTCCAGTCAAAGCTATGGTTTTTCCAGTAGTCATGTATGGATGTGAGAGTTGGACTATAAAGAAAATTAAGCACTGAAGAACTGATGCTTTCGAATCATAGTGTTGGAGAAGACTCTTGAGAGTCCCCTGGACTGCAAGAAGATCCAACCAGTCGATTCTAAAGGAAATCAGTCCTGAATATTCATNTTCTCCTTCTGCCTTCAATCTTGCTGAGCATCAGAGTCTTTATACAGGGGCTTCCCAGGTGGTAAAGAGCGTGCCTACCAGTACAGGAGATATGAGAGACGCAGGTTTGATCCCTGGGTGGGAATGATCCCCCTGAAAGAGGCCATGGGAACCGCCTCCAGTATTCTTGCCTGAAGAATCCTACAGAGGAGCCCGATGCGCTACAAAGGGTTGCAAAGAGTCAGAAACAGCTGAAGCAACTTAGCATGCATATATAAATACACACAAATATATACACACACACACATGCACACACACAAACACACACAAACATACACACACATACACACACACACAAACATAGACACACATATAAACACAAACATATCTATGCACACATAGACACACACAAACATAGACACACATATAAACACACACACACATAGACACACATACACGATACACTGCGTGCACATATATACACGCATACCTGGGGTACATATACACACATATACTGTATATTTACACACACATATATAGGCATGCGGTGTGGTCACTCACCTAGAGCCAGACATCCTGGAATGTGAAGTCAAGTGGGCCTTACGAAGCATCACTACGAACAAAGCTAGTGGAGGTGATGGAATTCCGGTGGAGCTGCTGCAAATCCTGAAAGATGATGCTGTGAAAGTGCTGCCCTCAATATGCCAGCACATTTGGAAAACTCAGCAGTGGCCACAAACTGGAAAAGGTCAGTGTTCATTCCAATCCCAAAGAAAGGCAATGCCAAAGAATGCTCAGACTACCACACACTTGCACTCATCTCACACACTAGTAAAGTCATGCTCAAAATTCTGCAAGCCAGGCTTCAGCAATACATGANCCTTACGAAGCATCACTACGAACAAAGCTAGTGGAGGTGATGGAATTCCGGTGGAGCTGCTGCAAATCCTGAAAGATGATGCTGTGAAAGTGCTGCCCTCAATATGCCAGCACATTTGGAAAACTCAGCAGTGGCCACAAACTGGAAAAGGTCAGTGTTCATTCCAATCCCAAAGAAAGGCAATGCCAAAGAATGCTCAGACTACCACACACTTGCACTCATCTCACACACTAGTAAAGTCATGCTCAAAATTCTGCAAGCCAGGCTTCAGCAATACATGAACCGTGAACTCCCTGATGTTCAAACTGGTTTTAGAAAAGGCAGAGGAACCAGAGATCAAATTGCCAACATCCGCTGGATCATGGAAAAATCAAGAGAGTTCCACAAAAACATCTATTTCTTCTTTATTGACTATGCCAAAGCCTTTGATTGTGTGGATGACAATAAACTGTGGAAGATTCTGAAAGAGATGGGAATACCAGACCACCTGACCTGCCTCTTGAGAAATCTGTATAAAGGTCAGTAAGCAACACTTAGAACTGAACATGGAACAACAGACTGGTTCCAAATAGGAAAAGGAGTATGTCAAGGCTGTATATTGTCACCCTGCTTATTTAACTTATACAGAGTCCATCATGAGAAATGCTGGACTGGAAGAAACACAAGCTGGAATCAAGATGGCTGGGAGAATTGTCAGTAACCTCAGATATGCAGATGACATCACCCTTATGGCAGAAAGTGAAGAGGAGATAAAAAGCCTCTTGAGGAAAGTGAAAGAGGAGAGTGAAAACGTTGGCTTAAAGCTCAACATTCAGAAAATGAAGATCATGGCATCTGTTCTCATCACTTCATAGGAAATAGATGGGGAAACAGTGGAAACAGTGTCAGACTTTATTTTTGGGGGGGCTCCAAAATCACTGCAGATGGTGACTGCAGCCATGAAATTAAAAGACGCTTACTCCTTGGAAGAAAAGTTATGACCAACCTAGATAGCATATTCAAAAGCAGAGACATTACTTTGCCAACAAAGGTCGATTTAGTCAAGGCTATGGTTTTTCCTGTGCTCATGTACGGATGTGAGAGTTGGACTATAAAGAAAGCTGAGCACCAAAGAATGGATGCTTTTAAACTGTGGTGTTGGAGAAGACTCTTGAGAG
>SJYB01005803.1:239918-327233 GCA_006408585.1 Antidorcas marsupialis | reverse complement strand
ATCCAACCAGTCCATCCTAAAGGAAATCAGTCCTGGGTGTTCATTGGAAGGACGGATGCTGAAGCTGAAACTCCAATTCCTTGGCCACCTCACGCGAAGAGTTGACTCATTGGAAAAGACTCTGATGCTGGGAGGGACTGGGGGCAGGAGGAGAAGGGGACGACCGAGGATGAGATGGCTGGATGGCATCACAGGCTCGATGGGTGTGAGTCTGAGTGAACTCTGGGAGTTGGTGATGGACAGGGAGGCCTGGCGTGCTGCGATTCCTGGGGTCGCAAAGAGTCGGACACGACTGAGCGACTGAACTGAACTGTGTATGTACATATATACGTATGCAGACATGTACTGTGTGTACCACATGCATATACACACCTACACATACACACGTATGCTGTATATGCACGTGAATGTGTACACACAGACACACACATACTATATACACATATATACGTACACGTACATATACCGTATACACACACACACACATACATATTGTATGCACACATATACAGAGGTATACTGTATGCTGCTGCTGCTGCTGCGAAGTCGCTTCAGTCGTGTCCGACTCTGTGCGACCCCATAGATGGAAGCCCACCAGGCTCCCCTGTCCCTGGGATTCTCCAGGCAAGAAAACTGGAATGGGTTGCCATTTCCTTCTCCAAGGCATAAAAGTGAAAAGTGAAAGGGAAGTTGCTTAGTCGAGTCCGACTCTAAGCGACCCCATGGACTGCAGCCCACCAGGCTCCTCCGTCCATGGGATTTTCCAGGCAAGAGTACTGGAGTGGGGGGCCATCGCCTTCTCCGGGTATACTGTANACTGGAATGGGTTGCCATTTCCTTCTCCAAGGCATAAAAGTGAAAAGTGAAAGGGAAGTTGCTTAGTCGAGTCCGACTCTAAGCGACCCCATGGACTGCAGCCCACCAGGCTCCTCCGTCCATGGGATTTTCCAGGCAAGAGTACTGGAGTGGGGGGCCATCGCCTTCTCCGGGTATACTGTATACACACATATATACCCATGCACATTCTGTTCATTCCTTTTCTCTGGAGAACCCTAATGCAATCATTGCAACATGAATATTAATATAAAACATCTCCCACGCACAATCTAATTGCCCCGCCTTTCTGAGTCTTTTCTTTAGTAATTATGATGTGCAGATGTGTTTGTAATTATGGTGTTCTAATATTTAATTTGGTATTCATTCATGAAAATTTTATGTATGGCTTTCCCCATTAGCTGTGCTGACAGCCTGGCGTTTTATCAAATGCGACGTGCTCTGTATCCAGCCGCCTATAAAAGTGTGCTGTGCTCGCCATCTTTGCGCTTTCCTCCTCCTCATAAATGTCTTATTTGCTTAGAAGAAACCCGATTAACAGGACTTGCTGGTTAACATGGTATGGACATTTTGCATTTGGTTGACACCAACTGTCTTTGCCCCTCTTTTCTGCTCCTAAAAAGCAAGCTATGCCTTTGGAAGTGGAGTCTCCCCATTACATTACAAGTGTTGGTCGCTCCGCTGTTTCTGAGTCTTTGCGACTCCGTGGACCGTAGCCCACCAGGCTCCTCCGTCTATGGGATTGTCCAGGCAAGAACACTGGAGTGGGTAGCGATTCGCTTCTCCAGGGGATCTTCCCGACCCAGGGATCGAACCCAGGTCTTCCGCATTGGAGGCAGACGCTTTAACCTCTGAGCTACCAGGGAAGCCCTTTCTTTAAGTATAAGTACGTATCAAATATTGCATAATAAACAATACATAGGAGCCTAATATGCATACATCCCGTGGAATATTTGAGACAGGTAGTGTATTGCGTGGGCCTCTGTGGAGGCTTGGGCGGTAAAGAATCTGCGTGCCAGCGCAGGACACTCGGGTTCAATCCCTGAGTCAGGAAGATCCTCTTCTCCAGTTCATTAGTTATAAGTATATCCCGTGCAATACTTGAGGCAAGTAACTTACTAAGTATGTCTCATGTGATATTTGAGCCAAAGAATTAATTTACTATGGGAGTATCCCATGCTATATTTGAGACAAGGAGTTTATTTAGTCTAAGTACATCTCATGCAATATTTGAGCCATTTAAATAGTTAACTTAATATAAGCATGTCCCATGAAGGCGATGGCACCCCACTCCAGTACTCTTGACTGCAAAATCCCATGGATGGAGGAGCCTGGTGGGCTGCGGTCCATGGGGTCACTAAGAATCAGATACGACTGAGCGCCTTCCCTTTCACTTTTCCCTTTCATGCATTGCAGAAGGAAATGGCAACCCACTCCAGTGTTCTTGCCTGGAGAATCCCGGGGACGGGGGAGCCTGGTGGGCTTCCGTCTATGGGGTCGCACAGAGTCGGACATGACTGAAGTGACTTAGCAGCAGCCTGTAATATTTGAGACAATAGTTTGTTTAGTATAAGTGTATCCCATATAATATTTCAGACAAGTAGTTTATTTAGTAAAAGTATGTGCCATGCTATGGTTGTGACTAACTTATACCAAAGAATATTGGGTTTTTTTGCTTGTTTGTTTTAATCTGAAATTCAAAGGTAACTATGAGTCCTGTGTGTCCATTTGCTAAAGCCGGCAACCCTGTCTGAAACATTTGTCCAAGACCTAGAACGAGGGTGATGAAGCTATTACAAGCAGAATATTCCTTCCTGTTCAGCACTTTGCAACCTGACCTTTGATGGGATTGGTGGAGTGAGTGACCTCAAGCGCTAACATTTTTCGAGCGCCACAGAGAACCCCTTGAGGAAGCATACACCAGTAAGTCAGAACATACATTGAGTGTGGGTGTGTATCAAGCAAGGAAAGAGCCAACCAAGACTGCTCAGCTGAAAAGAAAGAGATGGAGAACCAGCAAGGACCTACTGTCCAGCACAGGGAACCCTGCTCAATCCTCTGTAATCACCTTATGGTCTCCAGGGGGAAGGATGGGGAACGGATAGTCAGGGAGTCTGGGATGGACATGGACACACTGCTGTATTTAACATGCAGAACCAGCAAGGACCTGCTGGGCAGCATGGAGAACCCTGCTCAATCCTCTGTAATCACCTTATGGTCAACAGAAGGAAGGATGGGGAAGGGATAGTCAGGGAGTCTGGGATGGACATGGACACATTGCTGTATTTAACAGAGAGAGCCAGCAAGGACCTGCTGGGCAGCACAGGGAACTCTGCTCAATCCTCTGTAATCACCTTATGGTCAACAGAAGGAAGGATGGGGAAGGGATAGTCAGGGAGTCTGGGATGGACATGGACACACTGCTGTATTTAACATGCAGAAACAGCAAGGACCTGCCGTCCAGCAGAGGGAACTCAGCTCGATGTCATGTGGCCGCCTGGAGGGGAGGGGAGTTTGGGGGAGAAGGGATGCTTGTAAGTCCAACTAGAGTCCTATGTCTGCTTCTGTGTTCACCCTCTTGTGTTCTCATCCACCATATAGCTGCTGGAAAACTCCCCTGGACTCTTGTAAGAGACTATGGGTGAGAAAGACACATATCCTCTCAGTATTATTCAGTTCAGTTCAGTTCAGTCGCTCAGTCGTGTCCGACTCTCTGCAACCCCGTGAACCGCAGCGCGCCAGGCCTCCCTGTCCATCACCAAGTCCCGGAGTCCACCGAAACCCATGTCCATTGAGTCGGTGATGCCATCCAGCCATCTCATCCTCGGTCGTCCCCTTCTCCTCCTGCCCCCAGTCCCTCCCAGCATCAGGGTCTTTTCCGGTGAGTCGGCTCTTTGCATCAGGCGGCCAGAGTATTGGAGGGAAGTGTCTCACTAGACTCTTGACCTTAAGGAGGACATGAAAACCTTTGTCTTCCGTTTTGGGGGATATCAGAGGACACGTGAAAACTGTGGCTCAGATCCGACCAGTTGGCCGACTATTCTCTGAAAAAAAAAAAAAAAAAAAGTGGCTTCAGGGATCTGTGTGTTCACGCTGCCTTTGAGATCCTAGCGGGACGCTCTGTCATCCCGTCAGTCTTGAGATGCTTGTAGTGAGAGTCTTTACAAATACATGCACCCAGCATTTTTCAGTGTGTTTCAGCAGCAATGTTGGGTCAAGTGAGTTAGCCTTCCATGTTACCAGAAATAGCAAGCGTATTAAGCAAGTGCAGAGTGACAGATTAAGAAGACAAGAAGAAAATCGGAATTAAGGATTTAAGTTATGTAACAGAAGGAAAATTTCATGGGTGTGTAACAAAGCCCATGTCCATAAAGCAGAAATGACATTTCAAACGATCAGTTCCATCTAGCTATAGTCCACATATATGCATTAATATCCAGTCCTTGTTTTATCTTTCTGACTGACTTCAGTCTCTGTAATACGGTTCATTTGCAGAGGAGTGGAGCTCCAGACTTGTGGGCACAGTGGGAGGAGGAGAATGTGAAAGTGAATCTCAGTCATGTCCCGCTCGTTGCAACCCCGTGGGCTATACAGTCCTTGGAATTCTCCAGACCAGAAAACTGGGGTGAGTCGCCTCAGTAGCCTTTCCCTTCTCTAGGGGAATCTTCCCAACCCAGGGATCGAACCCAGGTCTCCCACATTGCAGGTGGACTGTTTGCCAGCTGAGCCACCAGGGAGGCCCTAGAATACTCAAGTGGGTAGCCTATCCCTTCTCCAGGGGATCTTCCTGACCCAGGAATTGAACCGGGGTCTCCCATATTGCAGGCGGATTCTTTACCAGCTGAGCTACGGGGCAGAAGGAGACAGAAGCATGGGTACGTGTACACTGCGGTAGGTAAGCATAGATGCCGGTGGGCGTCTGCTTTGTGACTCAGGGAACTCAAACCAGTGACCTGAGACGACCTAGAGCGCTNCCCACATTGCAGGCGGATTCTTTACCAGCTGAGCTACGGGGCAGAAGCATGGGTACGTGTACACTGCGGTAGGTAAGCATAGATGCCGGTGGGCGTCTGCTTTGTGACTCAGGGAACTCAAACCAGTGACCTGAGACGACCTAGAGCGCTGAGATGGGGAAGGAGGTGGGACGGATATTCACGAGGGAGGGGAACGTGTGTATATTTATGGCTGATTCGTGCTGGTGCATGGCAGAGACCAACACGGTGTTGTAAAGCCATTATCCTGCAGTGAAAAATAGATAAATCACCTATTAGCTCAGAAAGAAAAAAAAAAAAAATTCCAAGTGGTATAAATAGGTCAACCATATTCAGGGCCATACTGTCATGAAGACATTTGAAAACTAGAATATTCGCAAAGAAACATGATCATCCAACTGGAATTTTTTTTTTTGGTTGCATTTTTTTTTTTTTTTACTTTACAATATTGTATCAGTTTTGCCATCCATCAACGTGAATCCACCACGGGTGTACATGTGTTCCCCATCCTGAAGCCCCCTCTCCCTGGAATGTTTTTACTGAAATGCAGCTGATGGTCAAGGCTGAGCCAAGGTCCGCTGTAGAGCAAAGCTCTTACACAGTACACACGTCTATACATTCTTTTTTAAAATATTGCTTCCCATTCTTTTTTAAAATATTGCTTCCCATGCTGGTTTATGCCAGGATATTGAGTCTATCTCCCTGAGCTCTGCAGCAGGACCTTGGTGTTTTATCCATCCTGTATATAACTGTTGCCATCAGCTAACTCCAAACTCCCATCCATCCTTCCTCACTGCTCTGTCCTCTGGCAACCAGAAATCTGTTCTCTGCGTCTGTAAATCTATTTCTGTTGTGTGTGTGCTCATCCATGTCTGACTGTTCACGACCCCGCGGGCTGTACCCCACCCGGCTCCTCTGTCTGTGGAATTCTCCAGGCAAGAAGACTGCGGTGGGTTGTCATGGCTTTCTCTAGCCGATCTTCCTAACGCGGGGATCCATCCTGGGTCTCTTGCATTGTTTAGGTAACTTTATTTATACCGTATTTTTAAATTCCGCAAGTAAGGGTTATCACGTGGTATTTGTCTTTCTCTGTCTGACTGACTTCAGTTGGGAAGAGCATCTCTGTGCCTTCCCTGGTGGCTCAGTGGGAAAGCATCTGCCTGAAATGTAGGAGACGCAGGTTCGACCTCTGGGTCAGTAATGTCCCCTGGAGAAGGGCATGGCAACCCACTCCAGTATTCTTCCCTGGAGAATTCCATGAACACAGGAGCCTGGTGGGCTACAGTCCATGTGTTTGCAAAGTGGGGTTGCTGCTGCGGCTGCTAAGTCACTTCAGTCGTGTCCGACTCTGTGCGACCCCATAGACAGCAGCCCACCAGGCTCCGCCATCCCTGGGATTCTCCAGGCAAGAACTCTGGAGTGGGCTGCCATTTCCTTCTCCAATGCATGAAAGTGAAAAGTGAAAGGGAAGTCGCTCAATTATGTCTGACTCTTCGTGACCCCATGGACTGCAGCCCACCAGGCTCCTCCGCCCATGGGATTTTCCAGGCAAGAGTACTGGAGTGGGGGCCATCGCCTTCTCCAAAAGTGGGGTTGCAAAGAGTCAAACGTGATAGAGTGACTAACGCTTTCACTTTCAAGATCGTCGCTAGGTCCCTCCACGTAGTTGCAAACGGCGCTGTTTCATCCTTCCGTATGGCCGAATAATATNCTGGTGGGCTACAGTCCATGTGTTTGCCAAGTGGGGTTGCTGCTGCTGCTGCTAAGTCACTTCAGTCGTGTCCGACTCTGTGTGACCCTATAGACAGCAGCCCGCCAGGCTCCCCCGTCCCTGGGATTCTCCAGGCAAGAACTCTGGAGTGGATTGCCATTTCCTTCTCCAATGCATGAAAGTGAAAAGTGAAAGGGAAGTCGCTCGATTGTGTCTGACTCTTCGTGACCCCGTGGACTGCAGCCTACTAGGCTCCTCCGCCCATGGGATTCTCCAGGCAAGAGTACTGGAGTGGGGGCCATTGCCTTCTCCAAAAGTGGGGTTGCAAAGAGTCAAACGTGATAGAGTGACTAACGCTTTCACTTTCAAGATCGTCGCTAGGTCCCTCCACGTAGTTGCAAACGGCGCTGTTTCATCCTTCCGTATGGCCGAATAATATTCCACGCTGCGTAGACAGCATGTCTTCTTTATCTTCTCATCTCTCCACAAACACTTAGGTTGCTTCCATATCTCAGCTGTTGTGAACGGCCCTGCCGGGACCACTGGGGTACACGTATCTGTATGAATTATGGTTTTCTCCGGGGCTGTGGCATTACTGGATTGTATGTTAGCTCCAGTTTTGTATTCTGAGGAATCACAATACGGCTCTCCACAGTGGCTGCACCAGCCTGCCTCCCCACCAACAGTGTAGGGGAGTTTTCCGTAACTATTCCATAAACGTCGGTCACTCTGTTTCGTAGACGAGTTCACTTGTACGCCTATTTGAAGATTCTACAGAAGAGCAATGCCGTACATCGGTCATTCTTTCTCTGACTGACCTGGTAGGACACTGTCCAGGTCCGTCCATGCGGTGTGCCATTGGCTCATTCTTTGTGATGACCGAGCAGTATTCCACTGTATTATACCACTCTTTATCTGTTCACCTGTCACTGACCATTTACATTGTTTTTGAGTGTTGGCTATTGTCCACAGTTCTGCTATGAACTTTGGGCTGCATGTATACTTTTGAAGTATAGTTTCCAACCGGGATCGTTTTAAACTCTAATTTACATATCTTTTTGGAAGGAGAAGATTTAAACTCATCACCCTTGCAGAACTTTGTGGGTACGGCAAAAAGTACTCTTGGAGTGGGGTGGGGTGAGGGAACTGGCCTTTTCTTAGAATGAGTTTACTTTTAAAATGATGAATTCAGCATTCGATTGAGCAGTGGATAAAGAAAAGCATCCATCGCAAGAGAGTAATAAATGAAACTTTTCAGTTACTGATGGAGGAACTGAATAACTGAGGTCACGCATCTGCATAGAAAGTGAAGTGAGAGTGTTAGTCGTGTCCAACTCTTTGCGACCCCATGGACTATAGAGTCCATGGAATTCTCCAGGCAAGAATACTGGAGTGGGTAGCCATTTCTTTCTCCAGCAGATCTTCCCAACCCAGGGACTGAACCCAGGTCTCCCGCATTGCAGGTGGATTCTTTACCAGCTGAGTCATTAGGGAAGCCCAAGAATACTGGAGTGGGTAGCCTTTCCCTTCTCCAGCGGATCTTCCCAACCCAGGAATCGAACCAGGGTCTCCTGCATTGCAGGCAGATTCTTTACCAGCTGAGACACCAGGAAAGCCCAAGAAGACTGGAGTGGGTAGCCTTTCCCTTCTCCAGGGGATCTTCCCAACCCAGGAATCAAACCAGGGTCTCCTGCATCACAGGCGGATTCTTTACTGTCAGAGCCAGTCAGGCTGCTCGAAAGCGTATGAAAAAGAGCATTAAAGTGCACATACCCCAAATCAACCCCCAATCAACCCCAAAACAGTACCCGCATCACAAAAATCAGTCTGACTGACAGAGGTTTATACAAATATTTTTGAAAAATAGATTAAAAGGAGTTTTTCTAGGGAAAATATGCGTTAGCACAGCTAGAAAAAACAAAATAAGCGTCCGTATATCACCTTTAAGGAAGACGTTGAATCAGAGCTATCGGCATAAAAACGTTCAAGGTCACAGATTTCCGAACCAAGTTCTCTGAAACCTGCGAGTCATTCTCAAGGTATTTACATTATTCAGAGACCGCGCTGAGGAGGAATGCTTCCAAGTACTTTTGTGAGCGACCTCTCAGCATCATTCTGAAATTTGATTTAAAAAGCACACTGAGATCTATACGCTGTCGTGTGAAAGACACAGCGAGTGGGCAACTGCCCTGCCGCTCAGGGAGCTCAGCTCGGGGCTCTGTGATGACCCAGAGGGCTGGGCGGGGGCAGGGAGGCTCACGAGGGAGGGGCTCTATGTAGACACGGCTGACTCGCGCTGCTGCACAGCAGACACTGACGGCGTTGTGAAGCAGGTGTACCCCAATACAGATGTATCTTTACATTTTAAAAAAAGAAAGTGAAAAGTAGTGCAAGGCAAGGAGGCTCCAAAGTGCTATGAACATGGTTGCAAGCAGCATGCAAGTCGATGCAGTGCTCACTACATCAGAAGAAGACACACAGAAAGGTGAGGTGAGCGTTAGGCACGGCGGTGCTGTGCTGAGCCGTTTCAGCCGTGTCCGACTCTCCGCCACCCCATGGACAGTAGTTCACAGGCTCCTCTGTCCGCGGGATTCTCCAGACAAGAGCACTGGAGTGGGTTGCCCTGGCCCTCCCCCGGGGGCATTGTCACGACTTAGGGATGGAACCCGGGTCTCCTGCATTGCAGGCAGCTTCTTTACCATCTGAGCCACCTGGGAAAGCGATTTATAAGCTTTGTAAAGAGAGCTGAGTGCCAAAGAATTTATACTTTCGAACTATGGTGCTGGAGAAGGCTCTTGAGAGTCCCGTGGACAGCAAAGAGATCAAACCAGACCATCCTAAAGGAAATTAACCCTGAATATTCACTGGAAGGACTGAGGCTGAAGCTGAAGCTCCGATACTTTGGCCACCTGATGCTAAGTGTTAACTCACTGGGAAAGACCGTGATGCTGGGAAAGATTGAAGGCAGGAGGAGAAGGGGACGACAGAGGAGGAGATGGTTGGATGGCATCACCGACTCGATGGACATGAGTTTGAGCAAGCTCCAGGAGACGGAGAAGGACAGGGA
This sequence comes from Antidorcas marsupialis, assembly GCA_006408585.1. Taxonomy (NCBI): domain Eukaryota; kingdom Metazoa; phylum Chordata; class Mammalia; order Artiodactyla; family Bovidae; genus Antidorcas; species Antidorcas marsupialis. Next base: position 317,629 of record SJYB01005803.1, on the reverse strand, counting down.
GGCCTGGCGTGCTGTGGTCCACGGGGTCGCAAAGAATCAGACACAACTCAGTGATTGAACAACACATTTTCTCAGTGGACACATTTACTTCTTAATTTCAAGTGAAACCCGTAGACTGATCAGCATATCCAAGAACTGCTCAGCCTGCGGGGACTAAACCGCTTTCACACATTTTTCAGGGCTCTTGTATTAAAGAGGAGCCTGGAAGTAATAAGATCCACCTCCCCGCCACCACTTAACCCAGAGACGGAAATCCCCATTGCGCGGAAATAATGACAGGTGGCTGTGCAAGCAGGTATACGTCTGGACATGTAATCAACGCCCAGCTCTTCTTGGTTTGTGTTATGTCCTTTGTGTTTTTCCCTTTTTTTGGGGGGGGAGGGTAGATTTTGCGTCTCATCGTGACCGACACAACGGTGGAGGAGCAATGTGAATCAAGGCGTTCTCCGCACTAGATGGAGAGAAAATTGTATATTCTGTGACGTGTGCCATCAAGCCCGTACTATTTCTACTGAGCCCGTGGCTAATTATTCTCTGCCATGAACATTTGGGTTAATTTATGCACGCCTATCCCTCATCTCCCAGGAGCAAAAAATAAGAAAGAAAATAGAGCGCAACACCGGGGCTGCAGAAACCTGTAATTTTTGCTGTCGGTCGACGCCTCCCCAATGAGACAAAGCCTCTGCAAGTTGAGTGTCATCATCCACGCAAGTGTGGAGGTCGGAGACAAAGCCTCTGGTTCTAAGTTAGTTCTCCATGCCCAGCCAGACATGTGCGTGCAGGAGTCGCGGTGTTTGTTGCTAGGGGTCTTCGTTTCCCCAAGGTGGTACCCACGGCACACCTCCAAGGAAACTTACCCTATTTTTTTGTTCTATAAATAAACTCTCTTTCTTTGCGTTTATCATCTTAAAATATGGGGCTTGTCTTAATATCATCTTAAAGTCATCTTAATATCATCTTAAAATATGAGGCTTTATGAGGCTTGTCTCCTAAAGATAATTCTCGACTGTCTTTTAGTCGCTGTTTCTTCCTTGGCGAATTTTTTTTTTTGGTGGAGGGGAAGGATTAGATTAGATTTGCTCAGATGCTGGTTTCACCCGTCCACTGCTGGCTCTTGTCTGGAGGTTTCAGATCCCAACTTTATCCCTGGCCACTGTCGGAAAGAATTCTGTGTCCATTTCCTCCTTTCCTCACTAACCTGAGTAAAGCTGGTGAGCTTTGCAGACAGGAGAGCATTTTGCACATCGCCTCCTTTGGATGGAAATGAAGATGTGTGAAGATCTCTGGGAACCAAGGCTAACTTGTTAAAAGACAGAAGACCTCTGATGATGTCAGCAAACGTTTGATCTCATCCAGCAGAGATGCTCACGGGTGTTAACAAACGTCTGTCTAGTCAAAGCTATGGCTTTCCCAGTAGTCAGGTATGGATGTGAGAGTCGGACCGTAAAGAATAGTAAGTGCCAAAGAATGGATGCTTTAGAACTGGGATGTTGGAGAAGACTCTTGAGGGTCCCTTGCACTGCAAGGAGATCCAACCTGTCAATCCTAAAGGAAGTCAGTCCTAAATATTCATTGGAAGTGCTAACTAATGCTAAAGCTGAAGCTCCAGTCCTTTGGAGCTTGATTCAGAGAGCTAACTAATTGGAAAAGACCGTGCGGCTGAAAAAGATTGAAGGTGGTAGGAGAAGGGGACGACCGAGGGTGAGATGGTTGGATGGCATCGCTGACTTGATGGACATGAGTCTGAGTAAAGTCCGGGAGACAGTGAAGAACAGGGAAAGCCTGGCGGGCTGCGGTCATTGGGGTCTCAGAGTCAGATACGACTGAGCAACTGAACAGCAACAACATCACTGTACATGTCATTACCAGAAAAAAAGAACTCCGGTCACTCTCCATTTTAATTTTTACATTGTACTGGACGATAGTTGATTTGCAATGTGTTAGTTTCAATGTGTTGGTTTCAGCAAAGTGGTTCACTTAGACACACATCTGTTCTTATTTGGACCCTTTTCTCATGTATGTTGTGACAGAATATTGAGTGGAGATCCCTGTGCTATATAGTAATTCGTTACTGACCATCTAGTTGATATCAAGTAGTACACATCTGGGCTTTCCTGGTGGTCCAGACCATAAAGGATCCCCCTTCAAGGCGGGAGACTCGGGTTCCATCCCTGGGTCGGGAAGATCCCCTGGAGGAGGGCATGGCAGCCCTCTCCAGTATTCTCGCCCGGAGAGTCCCCATGGGCAGAGGAGCCTGGCGGGCTACAGTCCACAGGGGTCTCAGAGTTGGACACGACTGTACAACTAAGCACGGTGTGTATCTTTTCCTCACAAACTGCTAATTTTCCCCCTCCTCTGCCCTTTCCCCTTTGGTAACCTCAACTTCGTTTTCTGTCTGTGAGTCTGTTTCATAAATAAGCTCATTGGTACCATTGAAAATTCTTTTATTGGAGTGTAGATGTTTCACAATGCTGTCTTAGTTTCTGCAGTACAACAAAGTGAGCCCGCTATGTGGGCAGACGGACCCCCTCCTTTTTGGATTCCCTTCCCATTTAGATCATTCATTAGTATCCTTTTCTCACATTAGATTCCACGTATCAGTGACATCACATGGTACATTTCCTTCTGTCAGTGACTTCCTTCATTTGGTATGACCGTTTCTAGGCCCAACCATGTCGCTGCCAACGGCGCGGCTTCATTCTTTCTCACGGCTGCCTCCGTGTCCCGGCTGGTGTAAACAGCGCTGCTCTGAACATTGGTTTGATTCTCTCTCATAGCATTCCGCTGTGAGAATGTTCCGCACCTTCTCTCTCCGTTGCTCTGTTGATGGACATCTCGGTTGCTTCCGAGTCCGGACTGTTGTAAACAGCGCTGCTCTGAACACTGGGGGTGCGTGTATCTTTCCGGCTCATGCCTTTCTCTGGGTGGCTGTATGCCCAGGAGTGGGATGGCAGACCCTTATAATAGTCCTATTTTTAGTCTTTTAAGGAATCTCCAGCCCGTTCTCCATAATGGTTTGCCGATTTCCGTTCCCACCAATAGTGTAGGAGTGTTCCCTTTCCTCCACACCCTCTCCAGCATTTACTGTTTGTAGATTTTTTTTTTGATGGTGGCCATGCTGGCTGGTGTGAGGTAATAACCTCACTGTAGTTTTGATTTGCATTTCTGGATGAGATGGCTGGATGGCATCATGGACTCAATGGACGTGAATCCTAGTGAACTCTGAGAGATGGTAATGAACAGGGAGGCCTGGCATGCCGCGATTCATGGGGTCTCAAAGAGTCGGACACGACTGAGTGACTGAACTTGAACTTGAACTTGAAAGTTCAGTGGTGTTGAACATCTTCTCATGTGCCTCTTGGCCATCCATTTGTCTTCTTTGAAGAAATGTCTGTTTAGCTTTTCTGCTCCTTTTTAGACTGCGTTGNCATTTACTGTTTGTAGATTTTTTTTTTTGATGGTGGCCATGCTGGCTGGTGTGAGGTGATAACCTCACTGTAGTTTTGATTTGCATTTCTGGATGAGATGGCTGAATGGCATCATGGACTCAATGGACGTGAATCCTAGTGAACTCTGAGAGATGATAATGAACAGGGAGGCCTGGCGTGCCGCGATTCATGGGGTCGCAAAGAGTCGGACACGACTGAGTGACTGAACTTGAACTTGAACTTGAACTTGAACATCTCATGTGCCCACGACTGAGCGACTGAACTTGAACTTGAAAGTTCAGTGGTGTTGAACATCTTCTCATGTGCCTCTTGGCCATCCATTTGTCTTCTTTGAAGAAATGTCTGTTTAGCTTTTCTGCTCCTTTTTAGACTGCGTTGTTTGTTTTACTGTTGTTCAGCAGAAATGAACATGATCTTGTAAATCAAGTCTGCGCGACCCCAGGGACGGCAGCCCACCAGGCTCTTCAGTCCATGGGATCTTCCAGGCAGGAGTGCTGGAGTGGGGTGCCATTGCCTTCTCCACCACACTCGAGGAGTTCCTATTCTATCAAGGAAGACAGACACACAGACCTACAACTACGCCAAAGGCCCCATTATATATACATAAAATCAAGATGTTTTAAGAGCAAGACAAAGAAGGATTAATTCTGCAGAGGTAGAGAGAAAGTAGGTAATATGTTAGAAATCACAAAGTAGATAGGCAATATGTTAGAAATCCTTAAGCAATAAGTCATGCCTCAGAAAAAAGAAAGCAATTACAACGTTCTAAAAAGAGGGTAGAAGAGATACATGGAAATACTGGGTTGGTTCAAAAGCTCATTCAGGTGTTTGCATACCATCTAAGGGAAAACTCAAAAGGCCTTTTTGGCCAACCCAACACGTAAAATATTCAGAAAAAGTGAGCAGTCCAGTACAGCTCACACACAAAGCTTTATGCAGACGGTGGCAGGACTGACTGAGATTAGGTCTAGGTTTAAGGATGCTGTGACAGGAAGTTCAAGTCAATCAGACAGATAAGGAGTCAAAGGCCAGGGCCAACATGGGAGTTTCTAGCAAAGCAACAACCCGTGGCTCTGCAATCTCTTACTGAGCAACAAGCCAACTCTTCCTTTACACAGAATTGAGGAATCGAGCCTTCCTAAAGTTTCATTTTCCTCACGTACACCTTCCTTATTCATACAGTTTGAAATTTTACCCAATACGTTGGCATCCATCATAAATTAGAGAAACAGAGACCCTGTCCCAGACAGTATGCCAAATACATCCTCATTAAATCCTAACAATCCTTTGAAGTAACACTACCACTTCACGGATGATGAAAGTGAAAGGTACTCAGTCGTGTCTGACTCTTTGCAAGCCCAGGGACTATACCGTCCATGGAATTCTCCAGGCCAGAACTTTCCCTTCTCCAGGGGACCTTCCCAACCCAGGACTCAAACCCAGATCTCCCACACTGCAGGCGGATTCTTTACCAGCTGAGCCACAAGGAAAGTCCAGAGATGATGAAACTGTGGATCAAACAGAATGGTCCCAAAGCCATCAGTAGTTGAGGTACAGTTCAAACCCATTATGTGTGTAACTTCAAAGGGAACTAATTTACTAATCAAACATTTAAAAACTTCTAAAAGACAACAGAAAAGTCTACTGGTATTTCCAAAACTGATGTCAGCAATGCAGGACACATGAGTTCGATCCCTGGGTCGGGAAGATCCCCTGGAGGAGGCCATGGACACCACCCAGTGCAATATCCTTGCCTGGAGAATCCCAGGGAAGAGGAGCCTTGTGGGCTACAGTCCACGGGGTCGCAAAGAGTCGGACACAACTTAGCCACTAAACCACCAAACCTGAAAATATGTTTCTGTTTACATAGATTCCAATCTTATTCTTAGAGTAAGGGTTTTTTTTCTGGGAGGTTAAGAGGTTACTTATAAAATAACTCAGTCTTTGGAAAATTTGCAAACTGAATTCAGTCGTCAGAGAAAGCTCAAGGCAGTGACTTCTGTTCTACCCAGAAGGGTTAGAAAACCTGTTGTTGTTTTTTTTAATTCCTCGTATTTATTTTTTTCACTCTTGGTTGGCTAATATGTCCAGAGCTTTTTTTTTTTTTTTTTTTCAGTGTCTTGGAGATATTTCTGTTTTATTTCTTTGTTTCATCACCGACATTCTTAGAGTCTGATTTTAACCTTGAGTATGGGAAAGGTTCCATGATAATAGTGTTTATCAGATGTATTCCCGGTGATTCAATTTCTCACAGCATGGTTTATTTTTTTTTCCTTATTATTATTTCAGTATAACTGACAAACAATGTCCCATCCTATTTTAATTATGGAGCACTGCAGAGAGGCTGTGGGACACTGTGGAAATCTATCCCCGTTCTCTCTCTCTCTCTTTGTTTTTTTTGCCCCATCACAGTCCTGTGCTGTAAAAATCCAGAACGGCTTATGAACGTGCAGTGGGGTTTCGGGAGACGTGACTGACAGTTTGTTTTTTTGAGCAACAGAATAAATAAAGGAAGGTTGCATTGTAACCCAAAGTATAAAACAAATAACCATTCATGTCTGCAAACATAAATACGTGATTAGATAAATCCATAATGGGGAGAATAGGTAAATCTTCCTTGAAGGAGATGGGGTCGCAAAGAGTCAGACACGACTGAGCGACTGAACTGAACTGACCCCTGCTATGGTCTGTGGTAATTTACACAGACAGTCAACCCTCCGGGACACGGAGCATAAATTTCCAGGCACATCACCGACGCGATGGACTTGAGTTTGAGCAAACTCCGAGAGTTGGTGATGGACAGGGAAGCCTGGCGTGCTGCAGTCCAGGGGGTCACAAAGAGTCAGACATGACTGAGCGACTGAACAGGAACACCAAGACGTGTTCCTCCAGGCTCCCTGGGCCACAGAGTGCCTCTCCCTCCACCGTGCACTCCTTCTTTTGGTGTTGAAGGTCAGTAGCTGCAGCAGCTCGGCGTTCAGTCTCCTGAGAAGCAGACAGCGAATGCCCCTGTTGTCGTTCAGCAGCTGGCAAATGCCAGTCTGTACTGGATGTGGCCGTTCACTGCGGACAAGGACAAAACCATCTGAATTTGTTCGTTCCTGCTTGCTGGAGAGAGAACAGAAAACCTTTTGCTTTTGAAAACAGATAATAATTCTAGGCTCTGGGTTTTATGAGATGACCCCAGGGAGAGTTTTAGAATCTCACTTGACCCCAAGAAGCAGTCGTTCTGAAACTGGGCTGCAGGCTTTAGAATCCAGAGAGCTTGCAAAAATCCCAATACCTGTATTATCTTCCCTGGCCATTGAATTAACATCTCTTGAGGTCAAATCCAGGCAAAGGGAAGTGTATCAGGTTCCCCTGGGACTCTCGTGCAGGGTCCCCCACCTCCAGGCTGGGCTCAAGTATGTCCTGTCAGATGAGCAGCGGCATTAGATTAGCAATAAAGTGCAAAATAAATGTAGTGAGCTGGAATCATCCAGAAACTATCCCCAGCCCCACCCCCAACCATTAAAGGAAATCAGTCCTGAATAGCCATTGGAAGGACTGATGCCGGTGCCGAAACTCCAGTCCTTTGGCCACCTGATGGGAAGAGCTGACTCACTAGAAAAGACCCCGATGCTGGGAAAGATTGAGGGCGGGAGGAGAAGGGGAGGACAGAGGATGAGATGGTTGGATGGCATCACCAACTCCATGGACATGAGTTTAGGCAAGCTCTGGGAGCTGGTGATGGACAGGGAGGCCTGGCGTGCTGCAGCCCATGGGGTCGCAAAGAGTCAGACACGACTGAGCGACTGAACTGAACTGACCCCCGCCCTGGTCTGTGGAAAAATCGTCTCCCATGAAAGTGGACCCGAAAAGTTGGGGATGCAATGCTCTGGTGAACAGGAAAATTTTAGTCTCTCTGTAAAAAGCATTGTGTGCAAAACAATGTATTTGTAGCAGCGACTATGCCATCCTTGAAAAATATTTATGACAGAGAATTCTGAGTCTTACCACTTTGGACTGTTTCATAACAACAGAGAAACTCTGACTCATGCTTGGCGTTGGCTGAGGTGAGACACAGTTCATGTTTTATTCATGTCCTAGACTGTTTGTGCCACCTAGGATGTTTAGGATGAAAGTATCTGTACTGTTAGCCATTATCCAATTACAATATTATTGCATTCTTTCCCTACCCAACGTTTCACATCCTGTGAATAAGCTTTTGTCCATCACGTGTTATTTTTATTCACCAAGAAAAAGTTAGTGTACAAAAAAAAATTTTTTTTAAGTTTCACTTTGGGAGGATGAAAGATATTCTGAACACGAACACCAAGAATGTTTCCAGAACAGTGTGTAGGTACTTGATGTCACTGCAGTATCTGCCTGAAAAATGGTCTCAGAAGATTACAGAAAGAATTAAATTAGTTAAATCGTTTTTAAAAAGAAAGCTGAAATATAAAAAGAAACAGTTAACCTGGCCTCATGCCGTCTGTCGCCTTGCTGGAAGCATGGAGCCCCAGGGAGCATCATCTTTGCAGAAGGTAGGACCTCGCCCCAAATTAGGGGCTTCCCAAGTGGCTCAGTGGTGAAGCAGTGTCCTGCGAATGCAGGAGACTCAGGTTCAATCCCTCGGTCAGGAAGATTCCCCTGGAGGAGGGCATGGCAACCCACTCCAGTGTTCTTGCCTGGAGAACCCCATGGACAGAGGAGCCTGGTGGGCTGCAGTCCACGGGGTCGCAAAGAGTCGGACGTGACTGAGCGACTAAGAACGCACGCACGCACCCCAAATTACTCAAGCAGAATCCGCATTTTAGCAACATCTCCAAGACGTGCATATAGGCACACCTAAGGGTCAATTACCCTGATAGCTAGCACCTGTTTAAGAACAGTGCAATGCTGTTTATGGAGAATAAAGGAAAAGAGGAAGGGAAGGGGAAAAGAACGAGAGATCTGAGAAGAACCAGAAGCGTGACCGAGTCCAGCCTCTACATTTTACGGATAACAGGATGGTGAATGAAAGCTCAGAAATGGGTTAGCAGCCTACCCCGCCAGGCAAGCTGAGATCCATGTGTGTGTACATACATTCTGGCCCACTGCTGCCTTTAAGTGAAGGTGAGAGTGACATGTCACCAAGTGAAACTCACACATCCTTGAGGAATAGCACAGATCCCCAGGTTCAGCCTGCACACAGCAAGCCTTGCTGAAGAAGCATCGTGTGCAATTTGCCGACAAACAGCCAAACCAGACGCTATGGATTTGATTAGAAACCCACTAAAAAAAAAAAAAAGAAGAAAAAACCCGCTGAAAATATCCCGCATGATCCAGCATTCTCAGTGCATTCTGAGGCGTTCATAACACTTAACTGTTTTCTTCCACATCTGTTATTGATGTCGTCCACTGGCTCAGTCGTGTCTGACTCTTTGAGACGCCTTGGACTGCAGCACGCCAGGCTCCCCTGTCCATCACCAGCTCCTGGAGTTTGCTCAAGCTCACGTCTGTCGTGTCAGTGATGCCATCTCACTGTCTTATCCTCGGCCACCTTCATCTCCTTTTGCCTGTTAGGGTATTAACATAGATCTGCAAATGGCAACCCACTCCAGTGTTCTTGCCTGGAGAATCCCGTGGACAGAGGAGCCTGGCGGGCTACAGTCCATGGGGTCGCAGAGAGTCAGACGTGCCTGGGCGTGCACACAGGCATGTATGTATGTAACTAAGCCCGTGATCCACAGCACACGGCACCCTCCTGGAGCAGGGGTTGAGCCAAGGCCTGGTCTGAACCACCAGAGATATCCAAGCTTCTGACCTGTGTGTCCATTTTGACTTCTCACAGACGCCGGCACTAAATTTTATCCCCCTTCGTCGATGGCAAATTTCTTCTATCATTTTCTTCCCGGATCTTCAGTCAGTCAGTTCAGTCACTCAGTCAAGTCTGACTCTTTGTGACCCCATGGACTGCAGCACGCCAGGCCTCCCTGTCCATAGCCAGCTCCCAGAGTTTACTCAAATTCATGTCCGCTGAGTCGGTGATGCCATCCAGCCATCTCATCCTCGGTCGTCCCCTTCTCCTCCTGCCCCCAATCCCTCCCAGCATCAGAGTCTTTTCCAATGAGTCAGCTCTTCGCATGAGGTGGCCAAAGTACTGGAGTTTCAGCTTCAGCATCATTCCTTCTAAAGAAATCCCAGGGCTGATCTCCTTCAGANTTCAGTCAGTCAGTTCAGTCACTCAGTTAAGTCTGACTCTTTGTGACCCCATGGACTGCAGCACACCAGGCCTCCCTGTCCATAGCCAACTCCCAGAGTTTACTCAAATTCATGTCCGTTGAGTCGGTGATGCCATCCAGCCATCTCATCCTCTGTCGTCCCCTTCTCCTCGTGCCCTCAATCTTTCCTAGCATCAGGGTCTTTTTCAGTGAGTCCACTCATCACATCAGGTGGCCAAATATTGGAGTTTCAGCTTCAGCATCAGTCCTTCCAATCAATATTCAGCACTGATTTCCTTGAGGACGGACTGGTTGGAGCTCCTTGCAGTCCAAGGGACTCTCAAGAGTCTTCTCCAACACCACAGTTCAAAAGCAGCAATTCTTCCGAGCTCAGCTTTCTTCACAGTCCAACTCTCACATCCATACATGACCACTGGAAAAACCATAGCTTTGACTACACGGACCTTTGTCGACAAAGTAATGTCTCTGCTTCTTAATATGCTATGTAGGTTGGTCAAACTTTTCTTCCAAGGAGCAAACGTCTTTTAACGTTATGGCTGCAGTCACCATCTGCAGTGATGTTGGAGCCCCAAAACATAATCCCGGATCTGAGCAAAACATTTTTTAATTTAAACGTCACTTTATCTAAAGTTACTGGATTTAGGCAGTTTGAACATTCTTTTCAATGTAACATTAGCCACACACACACACAAATGCCTCATATATCATGCCTAGTTGTTCACGGAAAAGCCTTCAAGATGCTTTTTTTAAGTGGACAGATTTGAGAAATGGAGGAGAATATAAAAATAATGGATGCACCTCAAACAATCTGAGTCATGGAGAGTTTGCCAAAATCTTGCTTGTGAATTTTTTAACTTGCTTTCTTGGAGTAATCTGTATATTGGTTTTAATTCCATAGACAGTTTTTTCTTTAATGAATGGGTTGACTTCAATATGACATAGTCGTGTTCGCTAAAAGTTGGCTTCCTTCTCAACATGCAATATACTAAGATCAAGGTATCCAGTCACATCACTTCATGGCACATAGATGAGGAAACAATAGAAAAAGTGTCGGACTTTATTTTCTTGGGCTCCAAAATCAGTCCAGATAGTGACTGAAGCCATGAAATTAAAAGATACTTGCTCCTTGGAAGAAAAGCTATGACCAACCTAGACAGTATATTGAAAAGCAGAGACATTACTTTGCCAACAAAGGTCCGTCTAGTCAAGGCTATGGTTTTCCCAGTGGTCATGTATGGATGTGAGAGCTGGACTGTGAAGAAAGCTGAGCTCGGAAGAACTGCTGCTTTTGAACTGTGGTGCTGGAGAAGACTCTTGAGAGTCCCTTGAACTGCAAGGAGATCCAACCAGTCCATCCTCAAGGAAATCAGTGCTGAATATTGATTGGAAGGACTGATGCTGAAGCTGAAACTCCAATATTTGGCCACCTGATGGGAAGAGCTGACTCACTGGAGAAGACTCTGATGCTGGGAAAGATTGAAGGTGGGAGGAGAAGGGGACGACAGAGGATGTGATGGCTGGATGACATCACCAACTCCGTGGACATGAGTTTGAGGAAACTCCAGGAGATGGTGTTGGACCAGGGATCCTGGTGTGCTGCCGTCCAGCAGAGGACACGGGGTCAGACACGAGTGAGCGACTGAACAACATCCATCCTTAGGAGAGGGGACAAAAAAGCAACATTGCCTTACCTAGCCAGACTCACTCATTCATTTGGCAGAGTTAGCTTTTGTAACGGGATCTCTGATGCGAATGAAAGCTCTCTCTTTGTAGTCATCTTGGCTCTGCAGTCTTCATTTTGTATTATTCAGAGTCAGATACCACATTTCCATGATCTCATCTTCCGTTGACATCCTCCAAAACCTTCAGCTCATCCAAGGCTGCTGATTTTCTGTAATGATACCCCCCAGTAGTGCTACACAGTACGTGCAACTTAGCAGAGATGATTGATGTTTAAAAATGCCGGCCGACTTCCAGAAAAGGCTGTCCCTGGCACGGCAAGGCTGTCCTACCCCCAGGACTCATCTGGGCAGCGCAGGCTGCCGTCCACCGTGTTCCCCACCACCCCCGGTCCTCCCTACACCCCCAGCAGTTTGCATCCCCTAGCCCCTGCGTCGGCGATAATAACGGAGCTCATCCACGCCTAGACTTGCCGGTCCTCAGGAAGAAATGCCCACCCTCACCCCTGGCAAATGCATTTCCGTATTTTAAACGCCCACTGATGTTGGAACAGCAGCCTCCTTTTGCCTTCCCTCCTCACCCGGATGTCACTGTCATTTACCAGCAGCCCAGAGTGCCAGTGTATCTGACGCCAAGTCCAGTCTCTCCAGGTCCTCGGATGCGGGCCGAGGCTGTGCTCTGGAAGTGGCCACCACGTGGCTCTGTGTGTGATTGCAATCAGGGGTACATCGTTGCTGTTGTTCAGTAACTCAGTCTTGTCCGACTCTTGGCACCAGTGCACTCCAGGCCTCCCTGTCCATCGCCAACTTCTGGAATTTGCTCAAACTCATGTCCATCCAGTCAGGGATGCCATCCAACCTTCTCATCCTCTGTCACCCCCTTCTCCTCCTGCCCTCAATCTTTCCCAGCTTCAAGGTCTTTTCCAATGCGTCGGCTCTTCGCATCAGGTGGCCAAAGGACTGGAGTTATAGCTTCAACATTAGTCCTTCCAATGAACACCCAGGAATGATCTCCTTTAGATGGTGGATGCATGGATGGATGGATAGATAGATACATATGGATGAGGGGTGGGTGGGTGGATAGAGAAACATGATTGATACATACATATGGATGGATGCATGGAGGGGTGGGCGGATGGATAGATATGATTGATACATACATATGGATGGAATGATGGAAGGGTGGATGGATCAATCGATAGATATAATAATGGATATAACAAGTAGGTAGGTAGATAAGGAATAGATAAGGGGCTTCCCTATTTAAAAACCTATGTAGTCTGAATTCTGAATGGGAAGAAAGAGGCAAGGGAGGGCAGATAACTGAAGTGGAGGATGAGGGAGTCTTCCAGAAAGAATGTGTGGGAGAAAGGGACTTTATGCTAATTCTGTCAAAGCTCAGACAGGCCACTGGGATCTCGAGGGCTTCTTAGCTCTGGAACGTTCATTAACACGCCCTGTACTGTGTGTCCACACGGTGGAGTATCATTCAGGATTTAAAGACAGAGACTTCTTGGGCAGTCCAGTGGTGACGGTGCCACGCTTCCACAGCAGGGGCCACGGAATCTATCTCAGGCTGGGGAACAGAAGATAAAACAACCTGAAACAGACAGAAACTGTCAGGCTCTCCACTAAAGTCAGAGAGGATTGCGACAGGAGGACCCGTGAGGGTCAGGAGACAGCGGTCTCTGCATTTTGCTCTGAGGACGTTGGGAAACCACAGTGGGCCTTTGTGACCTCCCACCCTGAGTCCCATAGCTGGACAGGGGAGCTCACAGGAGACCCTTCCCACCCAGGACTGGGACCCCCGAGGACCAGGTTTAAAAGTGAAGGGGAATCGTGTAATAAGCTATAATGCAAACGGCTGTAGAATCAAACAGATATGCACATGTGTCTATAACTGAGGGTTTCCCTGTTGGCTCAGCGGATAAAGAGTCGACCTGCTGATGCAGGAGACGTGGGTTCAATCTGTGGGTCGGGAAGATCCCCTGGAGTTGGGAAATGGCAACCCACTCCAGTATCCTTGCCTGGCGAATCCCGTGGACAGAGGAGCCTGGCGGGCTACAGTCCAGGGGGGTCGCAAAAAAGTCAGACACGACCTAGTGACTAAAGTGGTAACAGGCATAACTGAATCACTTGGCTGGACCCCTGAAACTACCACAACATTTAACTCAACTATGTGTGAGCATCCCTGGGTGTTCGTCTGGATGTTTTATAGGTTTTGTGTGAGTGAGAGAGAAGACAGAAGCAAAGAGGAGAAAACGGGGAAAGAGAGACACTCACATGTTAGGATAAGTTCCAAGGAAGAATCGTGAACCTCCCCGGAAGGATAAGGAGACGGAAGCCCTAAGAAGCAACGGGTTGAGAACCAGGCCGTGGCCATGGGCTTGCTGAAGGGTTCCCAAGCGCTTCCTGAATCCCTGCAGCTCCCAGGTCAACTGCAAGCTAATCCCTGCAGCTCCCCAAGTCAACTGGAAGCTATCGATGAGGGACGGTGTGTCCAGGTGGCTCAGCGGATAAAGAATCCGCCTGCCGATGCAGGAGACACTGGTTCAACCCCTGGGTGGGGAAGATCCCCTGGAGGAGGACATGGCAACCCACTCGTTTTCTGGCCTGGAGAATCCCGTGGGCTGTATAGTCCATGGGGTTGTAAAGAGTTAGACACGACTGAAGGACTCTCCCTTATCCATAGCCAATTTCAAACTATCACTGAAACTTAGTGAAAGCTTCAGGTGGACAACAAAGGGACTCAACCACACATACACACGTATCCACTCTCCCCCAGCTCCCTCCCGTCCAGGCTGCCACATGACGTTGAGCAGAGTTCCCTGTACTGGACAGCAGGTCCTTGCTGGTTCTCCATGTTAAACACAGCAGTGTGTCCATGTCCATCCCAAACTCCCTAACTAACCCTTCCCCTACCCTCCCCACTGGTGACCATAAGGTTATTACAGAGGATTGAGCAGAGTCCCCTGTGCTGTCCAGCAGGTACTTGCTGGTTCTTCATGTTAAACACAGCAGTGAGTCCATGTCCACCCCAGACTCCCTGACTATCCCTTCCCCCATCCTTCTGCCTGTGAACCATAAGGTTATTACAGAGGATTGAGCAGAGTTCCCTGTGCTGGACAGCAGGTCCTTGTTAGTTCTCCATGTTGAATACAGCAGGCTGTATATAACAAAATTTTTTTAAAAAATTAACTCAAAATGCAGTAAAAGCTTCAGCACTCAAATATGAAAATCCTTAAACACCGAAAACACATTAAAAGAGGTTCTTAACACAGGCAGCAGCAATGACTTCATAGAACTGATATGAAAACTTTAGCAACAGAAGTAAATAAATACACAAACGGGTTTGCACCAACTTAAAAGGAAAAAAAAAAAAAAACGACTTGTGCACAACAAGGGAAACAGTGAATACAGCAAAGAGACATTTTCTGTATCTCTGCAGAATGGGTGAAAAATATTTGTAAACTATATGTCTGGTAATATAGACCATTGGAGCAAGAGGACCCACCCGTTAAAAACTTCACTGAGTGTGCACACTGGATTGGGACGTTCTGCTTTTATTCCGGAGTTCTGGATTTCTGGTTCATCTCTTCAGATCCAACAATGTGTCTTAATCATGCAAATAAGTTAGCGGAATGTTACTTCTTAGTGAAAGAGGCAAGCTGTATTATTATGGGATTTGTGGTTTCCTGAGAGTATAAACGTGGCTGTAACAAATTGGCTGAATTTCTTCTTTCTTGTGTTTCAAATGCTGATGAGATTTCATTCATCCCCTGAAGGGCCCTTCATATCTATGCTCCTATCTGGAAAAATCCAAATATTCTTTGTTCTCTATGTACTACGCAGCCCTCTGGAAGCCAATATGCCGCCTCCTCGGAGCTTTGCAGATCAGATTCTGCTTTGGAGAGCTGTCTAGGGCTCTTCAGGGTTTTTCTGCGTTTCATCTCATTTCCTTTTAAAATCTGCAAACAAGTGTGTGCCAGTCTGCACCACGTTCGCACTCAGGGAACTTGCAGTAGGCAGTTGGCACACTGTTTTGGTTGTAAATGAGCTTGGCGGACACAGTGTTCATTTTCCAGGAGCTGTGGGGCTCGGTTCTGCGTTTGCACCCATCCAGCATGGCGCTGCACAGTCGTAAACAGACTGTGTCACATGGAAGGGAAGCTCCCCGCTGAGGGCCGACATGACTCTGAGCAGCGTAGAGAAACAGGAGATGAGTCCCATTTCCAGGTCATTAAATCCGTGCAGAAAACGCCTACACCACGTGTTAGCCACTCAGCCGTGTCTGACTCTCTGCAACCCCATGAACTGCAGCCCACCAGGCTCTTCTGTCCAGGGGTTCTCCAGGCAAGAACACTGGACTGGGTTGCCATGCCCTTCTCCAATCCCTAACTGAAGCTGAAAAGGCCATTTGGGTTGTAATCAAACCAGCCTGGCATTTCCTGTCAACTTGCATATTGAGCAATACACCATAAAATATCATTGTATTAATAAAATGGCTTAGCTATTAATTAAAAATTCATTAATAAAATATTGTTGTGTTAATATCAGGTAGTAATATGTTGTTGGGGTTTCTCAGGTGGCGATAGTGGTAAGGAACCTGCCTGCAAATACGGGAGATCTTAAGAGACTACGGGTTCAATTCCGGGTCGGGAAGGTCCCCAGGAGGAGGGCATGGCAACCCACTCCAGTATTCTTGCCTGGAGAATTCCATACTACAAGTCATTATACTAATTATACTTTGTTGGCAAAGGAATGTGCCCGCTTTTGAATAAGCTGTGTAGGTTGGTCATAGCTTTTCTTCCAGGGAACAAGCATCTTTGAATTTCATGGCTGCAGTCACCATCTGCAGTGATTTTGGAGCCCAAAAAATAAAGCCTGCCACTGTCTCCCCATCTATTTCCCATGAAGTGATGGGACCGGATGCCATGATCTTCGTTTTCCGAATGTTGAGCTTTAAGCCAACTTTTTCACTCTCCTCTTTCACCTTCATCAGGAGGCTTTTTAGTTCCTCTTCACTTTCTGCCATAAGGGTGCTGTCATCTGCATATCTGAGATTATTGATAGTTCTCCCAGCAATCTCGATTCCAGCTTGTGCTTCTTCCAGTCCAGCGTTTCTCATGATGTACTCTGCATAGAAGTTAAATAAGCAGGGTGACAATGTACAGCCTTGACGAACTCCTTTTCCTATTGGGAACCAGTCTGTTGTTCCATGTCCAGTTCTAACTGTTGCTTCCTGACCTGCATACAGATTTCTCAAGAGGCAGGTCGGATGGTCTGGTATTCCCATCTCTTTCAGAATTTCCCACAGTTTGTGGTGATCCACACAGTCAAAGGCTTTGTCGTAGTCAATAAAGCAGAAATAGACAGCTGTTAGCTTTTCTCTGGCACCCCACTCCAGTACTCTTGCCTGGAAAATCCCATGGATGGAGGAGCCTGGTGGGCTGCAGTCCATGAGGTCACTGACAGTCGGACACAACTGAGCGACTTCCCTTTCACTTTTCCCTTTCATGCATTGGAGAAGGAAATGGCAACCCACTCCAGTGTTCTTGCCTGGAGAATCCCAGGGACGGGGGAGCCTGGTGGGCCGCCGTCTCTGGGGTCGCACAGAGTCAGACACGACTGAAGCGACTTAGCAGCAGCAGCAGCAGCAAGGGTTTGACAGAACTTGCCTCNTGGAGAAGGAAATGGCAACCCACTCCAGTGTTCTTGCCTGGAGAATCCCAGGGACGGGGGAGCCTGGTGGGCCGCCGTCTCTGGGGTCGCACAGAGTCAGACACGACTGAAGCGACTTAGCAGCAGCAGCAGCAGCAAGGGTTTGACAGAACTTGCCTCTGAAGCCATCAGGTCCCATACCTTTGTTGGAAGGTTTCCTGTTCCTTTTAGAAGAGTTATAATTTCATTTCTGTGATTGACGTGTTCGTATACGCTGTGTCTGTCTAAGAATCGGTCCATCTCCTCCAGCTGTCCATTGTGCGGCTATGCAGTTGTTTGTGGCCGTCTGCTATGAGTCTTTGTATTTCTCTGGTGTCAGTTGTAACTTCTGCGTTTCTAATTCTGTTGATGTGAATCTTCTCCCTGTATTTTCTTGATGAGTCTGGCTAAAGGGTTTATTAACTCTGTTCACCTTTCCAGAGCACCAGGTTTTAGTCCCATCGACCTTTGCTATTGCTCCCTTTGTCTCTATGTCATGTATTTCTGCTCTGGGCTTTATGATTTCTTCCCTACGACTAACTTTGCATTTGGTTTGCTCTTCATTTTCTCGTCGCTTTAGGTTTGAGGTTAGATTGTTTTTTTTTAATTTCCTCTTTGATTTCTTCCATGATCTTTTTGTTATTAAGTATTATTTAGCCTCCGTGTGTTTCTGTTTTTTATCATTTTTTTTTCCCGTGTAGTTGNTTTGGTTTGCTCTTCATTTTCTCGTCGCTTTAGGTTTGAGGTTAGATTGTTTTTTTTTAATTTCCTCTTTGATTTCTTCCATGATCTTTTTGTTATTAAGTATTATTTAGCCTCCGTGTGTTTCTGTTTTTTATCATTTTTTTTTCCCGTGTAGTTGATTTCTAATCTCATAGAATTGTGGTTGAATAAAATGCTTGATGTGATTCCAGTTTTATTAAATTTACCTAGGCTTGATTTGTGACCCCAGATGTCATCTGTCCTGCAGAATGTTCTGTGTGCATGTGAGAAGAAAGTGTATTCTGCTGCTCTGGGGTGGAATATCTATAAATATCAGTCTGTCTGTGGAGAACTAGATGGTAACCCCCTCCAGTATTCTTGCCCAGGACATCCCGTGGACAGGCGAGCCTGGTGGGCTACAGCCCATGGAATCTCAAAGAGGTGGGCATGACCGGCTGGCTCACACTCACCAAATCTGTCCAGTGTGTTGCGTCATTTAAAGCTTTCGTTTCTCTTCGATGTGTCCAGTGGTGGACATGGGATGCTCAAGTCCCCCCACTCTAATTGTGTGACTGTTGACTTCCCCTCTGACGGCCGTTGGCATCTGCCTCATGTGTTGAGCATATGCTNCAAATCTGTCCAGTGTGTTGCGTCATTTAAAGCTTTCGTTTCTCTTCGATGTGTCCAGTGGTGGACATGGGATGCTCAAGTCCCCCCACTCTAATTGTGTGACTGTTGACTTCCCCTCTGACGGCCGTTGGCATCTGCCTCATGTGTTGAGCATATGCTCGTATGTTGGTGCATAAATATTCGTAACTATTATGTCTTCTCCTTAGATTGATCCCTTGGTCCTTATGTAGTGCCCTTCCTTGTCGCCTGTAATCGCGCTGATTTTCAAGTCTGTTTTATCTGATGCCAGCCTCGCTCCTGCAGCTTTCTTTGGATTTCCGTCTGTACGGATGTCTCTTCCGTCTCCTCACTCCCGGTCTGTGCCGTCTTCAGTTCTGAGCTGAGTCTCTTGTAGGAAGCATATAAGCGATATGCTTTGTATCCATTTGTTGTATCCATTCAGCCAGTCTCGTATCTTTTGGCTGGGGCGTTTGATCCATGTACCTTTAAGGTGATTATCAATATGTATGTTCTTACTGCCGTTTTCCTCATTGCTTTCTGCTTATTTTTGTAGGTGTTTTTCTTGAGTTTTCTGCATAGAGAAGTTCTTTCAGCATCTGTTGTTTTATAAAACATTCTTGGGCTTCTCTTGCAGCTCAGCTGGTAAAGAATCCGCCTGCAAGGCAGGAGACCTGAGTTGGATCCCGGGGTTGGGAAGATCCCCTGGAGAAGGGAAATGCTACCCACTCCAGTATTCTGGCTTGGAGAGTCCCATGGACTGTATAGTCCACGAGGTCGCAAGGAGTTTGATAAAGCTGCTTTGGGGGTGCTGAATTCTCTCGGCGTTCGCTTGTCTGTGAAGCTTCTCGCTTCTCTGTGGAGCCTGACTGAGACCCTTGCTGGGCGGAGTCATCTTGCTCGTAGGTTACTGCCTCTCATCAGTTTAAGCGCATGCTGCCAGTCTCTTCTATGCTACAGTTTCTGCCGAAAAATCAGCTGATACACTTATGGAGATCACTTCGTATGTGGTTCTTTTTCCCTTGCTGCTTTTAATATTTTTTCCTTTGAATTTCTTTTTTGTTAGTTCGATTGCTATGTGTCTGGGCATGTTTTTCTTTGGGTCTATGCTTTGTGGGCCTCTCGGTTCTTCCTGGGACTTGTGTGGCTATTTCCTCTCTCGTGTTAGGGAAGCTTTCAACTATAATCTCTCCAAGTATTTTCTCAGACCTTTTCTCTCCTCCTTCTGGGACCCCTAGATTTGAGTGTTAGTATATTTAAATGTGGTCCCAGGCGTCTCTGACGCTCTCCTCATTTCTCTTCCTTCTTTTATATTCTGCTCCTCAGAAGCATGTTCCGCGGACAAGAATATTCTCCTGAGAAGAATACAGAATCTTTCTGTCTGCCAGCTCACTTACCTGTCCTGCCTCAGTTATTCCGCCGTTGCCTCCTTTCAGTATATTGTGCTGTTCATTATGGTTTTTCTTTTTTTTCTTCTAGGTCCTGGTGAGACATTTCTGATATGTTCTCCGAAACCCCTCCATCGTATTTGTGAGATTATGGTTAATTCAGTAGCATTGCTCTGAACGCCTTTTCCGGTAGAAAATTACCTATTTTGTCTTCATGGATTTGGCCTTGTAGGTTTTGACCATGCTCTTTCATCTTAACACATCTTTCTGTCTTTCCATCTTGGTTTGTATCGTTCTGTCTCGCTGCTTGTCTGTCCTGAGGCGTCCAGGGCGGTAGCTCGCGGCCAGCTGGGTGCAGCTGGGCCTGTGTGCTGAGATGAGGCCCTGTGAGGAGATACGACTCCATATCGACTCCACCCCAAAGCAGAGAGCTTATTGAGCCTCCAGTAAAACAAAAAAAAACAGGGTCCTATAGAAAGATTTGCATACCTGTGTTCATAGCGGTGCTGTTCACAGCTGCTGAAGTGTGCAAACAAGCCCAGAGTCCAAGGAGGGGTGAATTTATAAGGAAAAGGTGGTCCGCCCCTAAAGGGAATACTCAGCCTTTCCCACGGGTTTCCTGGCGGCTCAGGTGGTAAAGAATTTGCTTGCAACGTGGGAGACCCGGCCACCCACTCCAGTGTGCTTGCCTGGAGAATCCCAGGATAGAGCAGCCTGGTGGGCTACATACAGTCTGTGGGGCTGGGAAGAGTGAGACACAACGGAGTGGGTTCTACGTCTGAAGAGGAAGGAAATTCCGGCAGAAGCTAACGACGTGGATGAACCTTCAGGACTTTGTTGTCCTTTGGCCGCTCAGTCGTGTCCAGCCCGGCGACTCCATGGACTCCTGCCAGGCTCCTCTGTCCACGGGCTTCTCCAGGCGAGAATGCTGGAGCGGATGGCCGTGCCCTCCTGCAGGGGGTCTTCCCGACCCAGGGATCCAGCCCTCATCTCCAGCATTGCCGGGCGTGTTGTTTACCGCTCAGCCCTCTCGGAATTATGCTCAGTGAAGTGAACCAGACGCAGGAGGGCACATACCGTACAGTTCCACTCCTGTGCGCTCCCTGGAGAAGGCAGATTTAAAGGACAGGAAGGTGCTGGTTGACCGAGGCTGTGGGGCCACAGTTTAACCCCAGCCCTTTCCGTTTTCCGAGAACAGTGAGTCCTGGAGATGGGTGGTGCTGTGAGTTCCAGAACCCTGTGAATGTACTTAATGCTACTGAACGGTAAGGTTTTAAACAGGGAAAATGATATATTTTATTTTATGAAGGGCTCACCACACTGACTTTTTATTTTTTAACAAAACGGGGGGGGGGAGTTAAAATGCCTCAATAAAGCTGTGCAAGCTCTTTGGAGCTCACTGGCTAGCTCCTGGAAGGCAGAGACTCACTCTCTCCTAGAAAAGTCAGCCTTAAATGGACCCCATGTTCCTCCGAGCCTCCGTGAGGCTGCCCAGCAGCTGGGCAGAAGCCGGCTCAGCCAGCTTCCAGAGTCACATCGAGCTCGCCAAGCTGTGACGGGTAAGTGACGATCGCCGCGTGCCAGTCGGCCAAACGCGTTGACGGGCCCTTGTTTCCTCTCGGGAGAAAGGAGAACATATGCCCTCATAATTGGAAGAATATGTTTTGGGGGGAACAGGGCAGATGGTCGGGACTCGAGAGGAAGAATTCTTGAGCCCACAGTGGGGAGAAACTGAGGAGATATGCTTTTCTAAACCTGACACAGACTTGTGTTGTGTTATAAGGCATATTTTGAAAACTCCTAATCTGGAGGGAAAATAAAATACTTACTCTTTGAGAACCGATGGACTGTAGCCCCCAGGCTTCTCTGTCCATTGGACTCTCTCCAGGCAAGAGTCTTGGAGTGAGTTGCCTTGCATGCCCTTGTCCAGGGGATATTTCCGAGCCAGGGATTGAACCTGGGTCTCCTGAACTTCAGGCGGATNACCCATGTCTCCTATAAATACACACACACACACACACACACACACCCCTCACATTTAAAAGAAGGTAAATTCTGCCAGCTAAAATGCATGGTTCTCTTCCAAGTGGAAGAGAAGCTCGACCTTCAGGTGAAAATATGGGTCTTAAAGGCGATGGCTCCCCACTCCAGTACTCTTGCCTGGGAAATCCCAGGGATGGAGGAGCCTGGTGGGCTGCAGTCCATGGGGTCGCTGAGGGTCTGACACGACTGAGCGACTTCACTTTCACTTTTCCCTTTCATGCATTGGAGAAGGAAGTGGCAACCCACTCCAGTGTTCTTGCCTGGAGAATCCCAGGGACAGTGGAGCCTGGTGGGCTGCCGTCTATGGGGTCACACAGAGTTGGACACGACTGAAGAGACTTAGCAGCAGCAGCAGCAGCAGCAGAAACTGGTTAAAATATTGAACACGATCGATTCTGCTAACTCTGCTACTGGACTGCAACCCCATGGTCCGTAGGTGAAACATGTAATACTCTGACCCTGTAAACCCGTGTGAGTCGGGCAGCACGTGACTGTGGGTAAGTGAAATAACAGGATACCAGGAGGGTGCAGAAGCATGATTGCTTCCCCCACCCCGGGTATCGGTCTCATGAGGCTGCAGAAAGCGGTTCAGGGTTAAGGGCCACTGAGGTCTCTGGTGTGTCTCAGAGCCAGGGTATTTCACAGTGGAGGTCATCTCTTCAATGTTCCTACACGGCAGTTCATATGCAGGGGGATTCCCAGGATGAACCCACGTGGCGTCCACCTTCACACAGGTGGGGTCTGCAGGTGACGGGGACCGTCCTGTCCATGGACCTGGTCCATTCACCTCATCCTCACTTGTTTTCTCGATGTAACAGAAGCATCAGGCACCAGCGGTCACCACCACATGTGTGTCATTATTTTAACAGGTTTAGAAAAAGCCCCTTTGCGGGGGGGTGGTTTCCATGGTAGCTCAGCTGGTAAAGAATCTGCCTGCAAAGCAGGAGACCCCAGTTTGATTCCTGAGTCAGGAAGATTCCCCTGGAGAAGGGACAGGCAACCCGCTCCAGTATTCTTGGGCTTCCCTGGTGTCTCAGACAGTAAAGAATCTGCCTGCAATGTAGGAGACCTAGGTTTGATCCCTGGGTTGGGAAGATCCCCTGGAGGTGGAAACTGCAACCCATTTAGATTCAGACGAATTGAACTGGGATAGGTGGGCTTCCCTTGTGGCTCAGATGTTAAGGAATCTGGCTACAATGCGGGAGACCCAGGTTCGATCCCTGGGTCAGGAAGATCCCTCTGGAGAAGGGCATGGGAATCCACTCTAGTACGGTTACCTGGAGAATTCCGTGGACAGAGGAGCCCAGCAGCCTAGTCCGTGGGGTTGCAAAAGAGTCAGATACGACCTAGCAACTAAACAGTGGCAACAAATTGGAATGAACAGTCCCAATCCCATTTTCCGAACGAAAGCTGGTCAGAAAACGGGAGTTATCAACCGTTACCCATACGTGACCGACGTCATTGGTGATGGAAGAACGCTCTGCATAGAAAAAGAGGGTTAGTTCCCCAAAGCAAAGGCCACGGTGTCGCCTTTGGAAGAGGCAAGACCGGGAAAAGTCCACCACACTCGGCGCCTTAGCTCAAGATGCTGTAACAGAATGCCAGGGACCGGGCTAAATGCCAGGAATTCATCCTCTCACAGTTCTGCAAGCTGGACGTTCAAGATCACAGCATGGGCTGATAAAGTCCCGAGGCAGGCTCTCTTCCTGGTGGACACGTGGCTGCCTTCTCACCACGTCCTCACATGGTGCAGAGAAGACAGATGTGGTTTCTTTCTCTCCTTATCTGTGTGTGTGTGTGAAGTCTCTCCGTTGTGTTAGATGCTTAAGACCCATTGGAGTAGCCCACCAGGCTCCCCTGTTCATAGGATTCTCCAGGCAAGGATACTGGAGTGGGTTTGCCATGTCCTTCTGCAAGGCGATCATGGGGGCCCCACCCTCAAGAGTTCATCTACATGTCATCACGGCCCAGCTTCTAACACCATTGTACTGAGGGTCAAGGGTCACAGCCCAGCTTCTATCAAGGGCTTCAACGTACAAATTTTAGGTGAGGGACACCATTCGGTCCATACAACGTAGCCTTTCCTGTCCTTGTAAACAGCATCGTTCAGCTGGTCGAAACAAGACGGAAGCTTGATTCTTCCTTCTCTAGCAGATTCAATACGTTTCCGAGCCATGCCAGTTCTGTCCATCACGTATAGTTGCTGTGAGTCCACTTGTCACCACCAGGGCAGCCACCAGCTGAGACCCAGCCGCCATCATGCACACGGACCACAGCCTTAAGTGTGCCAGGCATCCCAGCTTTTGTTGTTGGTCAGTGGCTAAGTTGTGTCTGACTCTTCGCGACCCCATAGATCACAGCACACCAGGCTTCCCTGTCCTTCACCGTCTCCTAGAGTTTGCTCAAACCCATGTCCATAGAGTTGGTGATGCCATCCAACCATCTCATCCTCTGGCATCCCCTTCTCCTCCCACCTTCAATCTTTCCCAGCATCAGGGTCTTTTCCAGCGAGTCAGTTCTTCACATCGGTTGGCCAAACTATTGGAGTTTCAGCTTCAGTCCTTCCAATGAATATTCAGGACTGATTTCCCTTAGGATGGCCTGGTTGGATCTCCTTGCAGTCCAAGGGACCCTCAAGAGTCTTCTCCAACACCACACTTCAAAAGCATCCACTCTTTGGTGCTCAGCCTTCCTTGTGGTCCAACTCTCACAGCCATACACGACTACTGAAAAAGCCATAGCTCTGAGTAGATGAACCTTTGTTGCCAAAGTAATGTCTCTGCTTTTTAAAATGCTATCTAACTTGGTCATAGCTTTTCATCCAAGGAGTAGGTGTTTCTTTAATTTCATGGGTGTAGTCAGCATCTGCAGTAATTTTGGAGCCAAAGAAAATAAAGCCTGTCATGGTTTCCATTGTTTCCCCATCTGTACACACCATGCATGAAATAGACGGCTAGTGGGAAGCTGTTGCGAGGCTCAGGGAGCTCAGCTGGGTGCTCTGTGATGACCTAGAGGGGTGGACGGGGCAGAGGGAGGCTTAGGAGGGACGGGGTATCTGTACACATAGGGCTGACTCACTTTATTGTTCAGCAGAAATGAACACATTGTGAAGCAATTATCCCGCAGTAAAAAAATTATTTTTAAAGATGAATATCACCCCCTTAGATCGCCCCTGACTTTTCCATCCACAGGGACCTTTCTCACCATCTTTTAAATTCCTTAAGACACATATCACATTCTTTAGCCCTTAATTTCTTTTTGTGGCTGTTGTTTAGTTGCTGAGCTGTGTCTGACTCTTTGCAGCTCCGTGGACTGTAGCCCACCAGGCTCCTCTGTCCATGGGATTCTCCAGGCAAGAACACTGGAGCAGGTTGCCATGCCCTCCTCCAAGGGATCTTCTCCACCCAGGGACCAAACCCGGGTCTCTTACACTGGCAGGGGAAATCTTTACTCCTCAGCTGCCAGGGAAGCCCCTTATTATTGTTAAGAGTGAAAGTGAAGTTGCTCAGTCGTGTCCGACTCTTTGTGATACCATGGACTATAGCCCGCCAGGCTCCTCAGTCCACAGAATTTTCCAGGCAAGATTACTGGAGTGGGTTGCCATTTCCTTCTCCAGCAGATCTTCCCAACCCAGGGATTGAACCTGGGTCTCCCGAACGGCAGGCAGACGCTTTACCATCTGAACCACCAGGGAGATCCAAATTGTATTCACTGACTATTCCTCATATTGCAGTAGACTTTCCCTGGGAGCAGGAATTCTCCCCACTGGGAGTCTGTCTACACCTCCCAGGACCTGTGTCTGAAATGAGCAGTTTATCAGATGGATGAGGGGGAGGGGGTGACCGGTCTCACCTGCTTCCCATCTCTACAAAGCAGAATCTCGCCCTCCCCCACGCCCAACCAGGATGTCTTCCTTCTTCTCCTCTCCCTGAGTAACTATCCATCCCCCAAGGCTGATTTCATAGAGCAAATATTAATCAAGCCTGTAACTCTCTCCTTCACATTCAGTCTCCAATTAAAATCTCTAATAAGGGTTTCAAAGAGTAAGAAGTCAATGTCATCCATGCCTTAAGTAAATGGCCTAGGTGGCACTCTGATACCAAAATTATAGATGGCATTTTGCTATACATATTGCTAAGTAAGAAAGCAAAAAGTGTTAGTTGATCAGTTGTGTCTGACTCTTGTGAGACTCTGACCATGGGATTCTCCAGGCAGGAATACTGGAGTGGGTTGCCATTCTGTTCTCCCGGGGATCTTCCTGACCCGAAACCAAATAAAATACAAACCAGAGTAATTGAAAAAGAAGGAAAAAAGAAAGGGGTAAATTAGGAGTTTGGATTGACATATACACACTGCTGCTGCTGCTAAGTCGCTTCAGTCGTGTCCGACTCTGTGTGACCCCATAGACAACAGTCCACCAGGCTCCCCCGTCCCTGGGACTCTCCAGGCAAGAACACTGGAGTGGGTTGCCATTTCCTTCTCCAATGCATGAGAGTGAAAAGTGAAAGTGAAGTCGCTCAGTTGTGTCTGACTGTCAGCAACCCCATGGACTGCAGCCCACCAGGCTCCTCATTCCATGAGGTTTCCCAGGCAAGAGTACTGGAGTGGGGTGCCATTGCCTTCTCCAATATACACACTATTATATGTAAAACACATAATACACAGCAATAAATATACAGGCTTCCCTGGTGGCTCAGATGGTCAATCCGCCTGCCATGCAGGAGACCCAGGTTCAATCCCTGGGTTGGGAAGACCCCCTGCAGAAGCGAACGGCAACCCACTCCACACTTTTTGCCCAGAGAATCCCATGGACAGAGGAGCCTGAATGGCTACTGTCCATGGGGTCACAAAGATTAGACACTACTGACCAACTAACAAGGTCTTTCTATTTAGAACAAGNCATCCCTGGGATTCTCCAGGCAAGAACACTGGAGTGGGTTGCCATTTCCTTCTCCAGTTCATGAAAGTGAAAAGTGAAAGTGAAGTTGCTCAGTCCTGTCCGACCCTCAGGGACCCCATGGACTGCAGCCCACCAGGCTCCTCATTCCATGAGGTTTCCCAGGCAAGAGTACTAGAGTGGGGTGCCATTGCCTTCTCTGATATACACACTATTATATGTAAAACACATAATACACAGCAATAAATATACGGGCTTACCTGGTGGCTCAGATGGTCAATCCGCCTGCCATGCAGGAGACCCAAGTTCAGTCCCTGGGTTGGGAAGACCCCCTGGAGAAGCGAACGGCGACCCACTCCACACTTTTTGCCCAGAGAATCCCATGGACAGAGGAGCCTGAATGGCTACTGTCCATGGGGTCACAAAGATTAGACGCTACTGACCAACTAACAAGGTCTTTCTATTTAGAACAAGAAGGTATATTCAGTGTCTAGGGAAAAGAGTCTGAAAAATATATGTGTAATGGAATCNCACTTTTTGCCCAGAGAATCCCATGGACAGAGGAGCCTGAATGGCTACTGTCCATGGGGTCACAAAGATTAGACGCTACTGACCAACTAACAAGGTCTTTCTATTTAGAACAAGAAGGTATATTCAGTGTCTAGGGAAAAGAGTCTGAAAAATATATGTGTAATGGAATCACTTTGCTATACATCCCAAACCAACACAACACTGTCAGCTGAGTCTATTCCAACTATGAAAAGAGAAGATTTTCGTCACAAAAAATATGATTTAAAAATCTTTGGGATTCAGAGAAAATCGGGGTATTTGATCTTGAGAAATGAACAGGGCTACAACAGTGTGCATGAAATAGATAAACATAACCTCGGAGTTTAAAGTTTGTATGCAGGCACTTTGTACGGTGAGAAATCAGTTCTTGGTGAAGCAGAAAAGTGAGGAAGAAAAAACTGTTTCCAGCATGCAGAGGAGAGTTCAAAATGCGTATGGGGATAGAACATCAACTTAGAGACACTGACAACACTCACTAAAGCCAGACTAGAAACAGGATTTCCTACAAAGGAATATGGGCGATATCGATCAAAAACAGTAACTATAGAAATGATGAAAGATGAATGTTGGAAGCCAAGAAATAGAAAAAAATGACTACATGCTGAGTTCTCAGTGAAAATTGGAAAGAAAACCAGTTCTACACGTGTTCGGGTAGCACTGTCCAAAAGATTAAAAAAAAAAAAAAAAACCTCTACAAGTGCTCATGGAAAGATAAGACTAGCAGAAGAACCAATATTGGTTTGGCTTCCTTTCATCTCAGCTGCAAGAAATGACGCAATGATATTGGACCAACAAGCATTGATGAGGGGAAAAAAAATCATTATTAAAAACTCCACAGTGAAGGTACTGTAGAATTATCTTTTACTCCCAAAGTAGTGTTCAAATAATTTTCAGTACAGTAGTACAATTCACAATATTGTACTCAGTATCACTGTGGATGGTGACTGCAGCCATGAAATTAAGATGCCTGCTCCTTGGAAGGAGAGCTAAAACAAACCAACACAGCATGTTAAAAAGCAGAGACCTCACTTTGCTGACAAAGGTTCGTATAATCAAGGCTATGGTTTTTCCTGTGGTCATGTATGGATGTGAGAGTTGGACTGCGAAGAAAGCTGAGCACCAAAGAATGGATGCTTTTGAACTGTGGTGTTGGAGAAGACTCTTGAGAGTCCCTTGAATGGCAAGGAAATCCAAACAGTCCATTCTGAAGGAGATCAGCCCTGGGACTGCTTTGGAAGGAATGATGCTGAAGCTGAAACTCCAGTACTTTGACCACCTCATGCGAAGAGTTGACTCATTGGAAAAGACTCTGATGCTGGGAGGGATTGGGGGCAGGAGGAGAAGGGGACGACAGAGGATGAGATGGCTGGATGGCATCACAGACTCGATGGACATGGGTTTGGGTGGACTCCACGAGTTGGTGATGGACAGGGAAGCCTGGCGTGCTGCAGTCCCTGGAGTCGCAAAGAGTCAGCGATAACTTAGTGAAAGAACAATATTGCAGTCAGTAACCACCCAGTGCTGCAGACTTGGGGTGTGGGGAGGAAACCAGTTTCTAAGTAAACAAATGAACATCCAGCCAGATGGATTTATGCCCTAAATCGAACATTCTTTGCATTATGCAAATTTTTCGCCTACAGAGCAGTTAGAAAGAGTAAAGAGGGTTTGGGTTTTAATCCACACTTCAAAAAATATCAAAAAACAGGAAGCGAAACAGATTATGATTTACTAAAGTTTTGCAATAATCAGGTCACAGCCAAGTCATCCTTGCCTTCAGATCCTTCAAGCCCTGGAACGGGGATAAAATATCTTTAATAGGATTTTCTAATGATGACAAAATAATTTGCATATTCTTCTCTGAGGGACAAAAAAAAAAGGTGATCATTATATGTTTGAAACTTTCCTCTAAGTTAGTGGCCTTTAAAAGGGGGATGGAACTTCCCAGGTGTCTCAGTGGTAAAGCGTCTACCTGCTAAGCAGGAGATGGGGGTTCTATTCCTGGGTCAGGAAGACCCTCGGGAGAAAGAAATGGCAACCCAGTCCAGTGTTCTTGCCTGGAGAATCCCAGGGACAGAGGAGCCTGGCGGGCTGCAGTCCACGGGACTGCAAAGAGCGGGCACACCTTGATGAGTGAAAGCAACAGAAAGGGGGCAGGTCTTCTCACATGAAAATTTGGAATTGAAATCCATTTTAAGAAAGAAAGTATTCACAGACTTCTTTGGTGGTCCAGTGGCTACACTCCCAATACAGGGAGCCCAGGTTTTATCCCCGGCACATGCTGCAAGTAAGACATAGCACAGCAAATCAATAAGTAAAAATAATAATGATAATCATTACAGTAGTTGCGAAAATCCCCTTCACTGGCATGTGCCACAAAAATTTAAAAAATTACAGCTGTTCGGGAAAGAGTTCCAACCATCCATGCCTCTACTGAAATGTTTCTATCCTTTTCATAATTTCAGAAATTCAGGAGAGTCCCTTGACTTTACCGACGGCCCTTGTGGATAAGCCGAAAATGGAAGTGGAGTGATCCAAATCGGCAAGAGACTAAATTCGCATGCCGTCTCTAGAATCGGTGAATCAGTTCCTGGTGCGTGTGCTTGTCTGTGTGACTAAACATTTGTGTGCATTCCANCCCAGGTTTTATCCCCGGCACATGCTGCAAGTAAGACATAGCACAGCAAATCAATAAGTAAAAATAATAATGATAATCATTACAGTAGTTGCGAAAATCCCCTTCACTGGCATGTGCCACAAAAATTTAAAAAATTACAGCTGTTCGGGAAAGAGTTCCAACCATCCATGCCTCTACTGAAATGTTTCTATCCTTTTCATAATTTCAGAAATTCAGGAGAGTCCCTTGACTTTACCGACGGCCCTTGTGGATAAGCCGAAAATGGAAGTGGAGTGATCCAAATCGGCAAGAGACTAAATTCGCATGCCGTCTCTAGAATCGGTGAATCAGTTCCTGGTGCGTGTGCTTGTCTGTGTGACTAAACATTTGTGTGCATTCCATGAAGTACTTTGTGGGAATACATGACTCTTTTATATATGTATATATATAAATTTTTTTTCCTTGTGATGAGAACTCAGAATTTCCTCTCTCAAGAACTTTTTAAAAAATAATTTTTATTTATTTTTGGCCATGCTGAGTCTTTCGTGCTGTGCCGGCTTTTCTCTAGTTGCAAAGGAGAGTGGTGGCTGCGCTGGAGTGGCCTTCTACAGCCTTCTCAGTGCAGTGCCTTCTGTTGTTGCAGAGATGCGAGCTCATGCGGCCTTCCGTGGCTGGGGTGGGCGTGGCCTTNATAAATTTTTTTTCCTTGTGATGAGAACTCAGAATTTCCTCTCTCAAGAACTTTTTAAAAAATAATTTTTATTTATTTTTGGCCATGCTGAGTCTTTTGTGCTGTACCGGCTTTTCTCTAGTTGCAAAGGAGAGTGGTGGCTGCGCTGGAGCGGCCTTCTACAGCCTTCTCATTGCAGCGCCTTCTGTTGTTGCAGAGGTGCGAGCTCGCGTGGCCTTCCGTGGCTGGGGTGGGCGTGGCCTTCCGTGGCTGGGGTGGGCGTGGCCTTCCGTGGCTGGGGTGGGCGTGGCCTTCTGTAGCTGGGGCTCACGGGCTTAGCTGCCCCGCAGCATGTGGGATCTTCCAAGACCAGGGATGAGACCTGTGTCCCCTGCATCGGCAAGCAGAGTCTTCACCGCTGGATCACCAGGGGAGTCCCTGGCTGTTACTTATAAATGAGAAAATTGAAGCAGAATGCCTGAATCAGGTGTCCCTCAGGTCCGAGAGTTCATAAATGTGGAAGAGTCTGCATGCCCATCCAGAGTGCGTCTGGTTGACTATGTATCACTTTGTCTCAATATCTGATTCAGGTTCCTCGTTCTCCACCAACCCCAAATGGTACCTCCTCACCGTGTCCAGCCCTCGGCGGGAATCCTGTGAGGTCAGATGAGGCACAATCCCCCAACCAGTGATTTTTCCATCCACTGACCCCCCCACTCGGTCGTTGGCTATAAATGCCTTCTTGCCTGTGCCAACTTGGGAGGTGAGTCTGGACCCATAAAGGTCTCTTTTGCACTATTGCGATGCATGCTAAATCCATTCAGTCATGTCCGACTCTTTGCAACCCCGTGGAATGTAGCTCGCCAGGCTCCTCTGTCCATGGAGTTTTCTCGTCAAGAATATTGGAATGGGTTGCCGTGCCCTCCTCCAGGGGATCTTCCCCACTCAGGGACTGAACCTACTATTTTCTGCATCTCCTTCATTGCCAGGTAGATTCTTTAACACTGAGCTTCTAGGGAAGCCCAAATTGTAGTAAATCTGAAAGTTATCATGGTAATTATAATACTACTACTTCTAATCATTACAGTTGTAGCACTAGTAATAATCGTAGTAGTGTTTGTGATCTTAGACGTTGTAGGAACTGTTATAATTGTACTCCTTGTCACAGTACCAATTGTGGTAGTTAGGGGAGTAATAAATGGCGACCCACTCCAGTGTTCTTGCCTGGAGAATCCCATGGACTGAGGAGCCTGGTGGGCTGCAGTCCACGGGATTGCAAAGAGTCGGACACGACTGAGTGACTTTACTTACTTACTTACTTATAGTTGTGGGCTTCCCTGGTGGCTCAGAGACAGTTAGAGTTGCAGCAGCACGAATTGTAATAGCAGTAGCTAGCAGTAGCAAGAATTTATTATGTCAGCACTTATAATAACAGTAGTATCTGGAGTCGTCCTTGTTACGAGGTGAGGTGAAGGTGAAGTCGCTCAGTCGTGTCCGACTCTCTGCAACCCCGTGGACTGTAACCTACTAGGCTTCTCCATCCATGGGATTCTTCAGGCAAGAGCACTGGAGTGGGTTGCCATTTCCTTCTCCAGGGGATCTTCCCGACCCAGGGATCGAACCCGGGTCTCCCGCATTGGAGGCAGGCGCTTTAACCTCAGCCGCCAGGGAGGCACTAACTGTTAGAGTAGGACCAATTTTCTGGCAGCTATAGCGGTAGCAGGAATTTTGTTGGTTGTCGTTGGTTTAGTCTTCAGAAATGCTGTGCTTGTAATAGTGATAGTCATAGTTGTACGAGTACTAGTTGCTATAGTTACCGTAGCAGCAGAAATACTTGCAGAAGCAGCAATAGTCATTATAGCTGTCAATGTTACAGTAGCAGGAGCAACCATAATCCGTGGACCGGTAGTCGCGGTAGTCCTCATTTCTGGAGTCATTGTGAAAGTGAAGTCGCTCAGGCGTGTCCGACTCTTTGCGACCCCATGGGCTGTAGCCCACCAGGCTCCTCCGTCCGTGGGATTTTCCAGGCAAGAGTACTGGAGTGGGGTTGCCGTTTTCTTCTCCAAGGGATCTTCCCAACCCAGGGATCAAACCCGGGTCTCCTGCATCGCGGGCGGGCAGACGCTTTCCCATCCTAGCCACCAACTGTAGCAGAGCTAATGTTAGTAGTCGTCATCGTGGTTGACGGTACAGTTGTGGTGGAAAGCCTAATACCACACGACTGAGCGACTTCACTTTGACTTTTCACCTTCATGCATTGGAGAAGGAAGTGGTAACCCACGCCGGTGTTCTTGCCTGGAGAATCTCAGGGAAGGGGGAGCCTGGTGGGCTGCTGTCTATGGGGTTGGACACGACTGAAGCAACTTAGCAGCAGCAGCAGCAGTGATTGTGTTAGTACTAATGGTGACTCTTCCCTGGTGGCTCAGACGGTAAAAGCGCAAGACCCAGGTTCGACCCCTGGGTGGGGAAGATCCTCTGGAGAAGGCAACGGCAACCCACTCCAGTATCCTTGCCTGGAAAATCCCATGGACGGAGGAGCCTGGTGGGCTGCAGTCCATGGGGTTGCAAAGGGTCAGACACGACTGAGCCACTTCACAACAACAAGAAATGCTGTCACAACTGTAACACGAGCGATATTTTTAGTAGCATTTATAAGCACATTAGTTATCGTAATGGTTCCAACTGCCGTAGTAAGTGTAATAGCTGTAGTAATGGTTGTAATAGTAGTTTTTGTAGCAGTAGCAATTGATGTCGTCGTGGTTGTGACAGGAAGTTGGGACAGTAACANAACTGTAACACGAGCGATATTTTTAGTAGCATTTATAAGCACATTAGTTATCGTAATGGTTCCAACTGCCGTAGTAAGTGTAATAGCTGTAGTAATGGTTGTAATAGTAGTTTTTGTAGCAGTAGCAATTGATGTCGTCGTGGTTGTGACAGGAAGTTGGGACAGTAACAGCTATACCAGTAGTAATTGTTATACCAGTAGCAAAACTTATAGCAGTTGTGAAAGTCTCGTCTAGTACAGTAGTGTCTAATACTGATGGTCTCAGGAGTACCATTTGCTGTAGCATACGTTGTACCAGGACCGATGACTGTTCTACCCATTGTTGACACTGGAATTGTTGTCCTTGGAGTGAAAGTAGTAGCAGCTGTGGCAGTCCAAATCACGCAGTCGTTATAGTAGGAGTAGTAATTACAGCAGCAGCGGTAGCAGTAATTGATGGAGCAGGAATATCACCGTTGTGGTAGTAATATTTGTAAACTAATTATAGCAGTACTCATTGCTACACTCTGGAGAAGGTAAGGGCACCCCACTCCAGTACTCTTGCTTGAAAAATCCCATGCACAGAGTAATGCTCGCTGGAACAGTCGTGTAACAGTCGGCACTGAGATAGCAGTCAGTGCAGCCCTCGTCATGGTAGCATCATTGCTCAGGTGATAGTTGGCACAGGCGTGTAACAGTCGTCCCTGTGATAGCAGTCACAGCAGCCATCGTCATGGTAGCATCACTGCTCGGGTGCTCGCTGGCACAGGCGTGTAACAGTCGTCACTGTGATACCAGTCACCACAGCTGTCGTCATGGTAGCGTCATTGCTCTGGTGGTAGTTGGCACAGTCGTGTAACAGTCGTCCCTGTGATAGCAGTCACCACAGCCGTCGTCATGGTAGCATCACTGCTCGGGTGCTCACTGGCACAGTCGTGTAACAGTCATCCCTGTGATAGCAGTCACCTAACAGTTGTCCCTGTGATAGCAGTCACCGCAGCTGTCGTCATGGTAGCGTAATTGCTCTGGTGGTAGTTGGCACAGTCGTGTAACAGTCGTTCCTGTGATACCAGTCATCGCAGCAGTCGTCATGGTGAATGTTATGGTTGTAGTCATAAGCTAACAGTTGTAGCGTCATTGCTCGGGTGCTCGCTGGCACAGGCGTGTAACAGTCGTCATTGTGATAGCAGTCACCACAGCAGTCGTCATGGTAGCGTCATTGCTCTGGTGGTAGTTGGCACAGTCGTCCCTGTGATAGCAGTCACCTAACAGTTGTCCTTGTGATAGCAGTCACCACAGCCGTCGTCATGGTAGCATCATTGCTCTGGTGGTAGTTGGCACAGTCGTGTAACAGTCATCCCTGTGATAGCAGTCACCGCAGCAGTCGTCATGGTAGCGTCATTGCTCTGGTGGTAGTTGGCACAGGCGTGTAACAGTCGTTCCTGTGATACTAGTCATCGCAGCAGTCGTCATGGTGAATGTTACGGTTGTAGTCGTAAGCTAACAGTTGTAGCAGTCATTGCTCAGGTGCTCACTGGCACAGGCATGTAACAGTCGTCTCGGTGACAGCAGTCATCGCAGCCGTCGTCATGGTGAATGTCACAGTTGTAGTTGTAAGCTACAGTTGTAGCAGTCATTGCTCGAGTGGTCGCTGGCACAGTCGTGTAACAGTCATCACTGTGATAGCAGTCACTGCAGCCGTCATCATGGTGAATGTTACAGTTGTAGTCGTAAGCTACAGTTGTAGTGTCTTTGCTCGGGTGCTCGCTGGCACAGGCGTGTAACAGTCGTCACTGTGATACCAGTCACCTAACAGTTGTCCTCGTGATAGCAGTCACCGCAGCCGTCGTCATGGTAGCATCATTGCCCTGGTGGTAGTTGGCACAGTCGTGTAACAGTCGTTCTGTGATACTAGTCATCGCAGCAGTTGTCATGGTGAATGTTACGGTTGTAGTTGTAAGCTACAGTTGTAGTGTCATTGCTCGGGTGCTCGCTGGCACAGGCGTGTAACAGTCGTCTCTGTGATAGCAGTCACCGCAGCCGTCGTCATGGTGAATGTTAGGGTTGTAGTCGTAAGCTACAGTTGTAGCGTCATTGCTCGGGTGCTCGCTGGCACAGGCGTGTAACAGTCGTCCCTGTGATAGCAGTCACCGCAGCAGTCGTCATGGTAGCGTCATTGCTCTGGTGGTAGTTGGCACAGGCGTGTAACAGTCGTTCCTGTGATACTAGTCATCGCAGCAGTCGTCATGGTGAATGTTACGGTTGTAGTCGTAAGCTAACAGTTGTAGCAGTCATTGCTCAGGTGCTCACTGGCACAGGCATGTAACAGTCGTCTCGGTGACAGCAGTCATCGCAGCCGTCGTCATGGTGAATGTCACAGTTGTAGTTGTAAGCTACAGTTGTAGCAGTCATTGCTCGAGTGGTCGCTGGCACAGTCGTGTAACAGTCATCACTGTGATAGCAGTCACTGCAGCCGTCATCATGGTGAATGTTACAGTTGTAGTCGTAAGCTACAGTTGTAGTGTCTTTGCTCGGGTGCTCGCTGGCACAGGCGTGTAACAGTCGTCACTGTGATACCAGTCACCTAACAGTTGTCCTCGTGATAGCAGTCACCGCAGCCGTCGTCATGGTAGCATCATTGCTCTGGTGGTAGTTGGCACAGGCGTGTAACAGTCGTTCTGTGATACTAGTCATCGCAGCAGTTGTCATGGTGAATGTTACGGTTGTAGTTGTAAGCTACAGTTGTACCAGTCATTGCTCGGGTGGTCACTGGCACAGGCATGTAACAGTCGTCCCTGTGATAGCAGTCACCGCAGCCGTCATCATGGTGAATGTTACGGTTGTAGTCGTAAGCTACAGTTGTAGCGTCATTGCTCGGGTGCTCGCTGGCACAGGCATGTAACAGTCGTCTCTGTGATAGCAGTCACCGCAGCCGTCGTCATGGTAGCGTAATTGCTCTGGTGGTAGTTGGCACAGTCGTGTAACAGTCGTCCCTGTGATAGCAGTCACCGCAGCCGTCGTCATGGTGAATGTTACGGTTGTAGTCGTAAGCTACGGTTGTAGCGTCATTGCTCGGGTGCTCGCTGGCACAGGCGTGTAACAGTCGTCACTGTGATACCAGTCACCTAACAGTTGTCCTCGTGATAGCAGTCACCGCAGCCGTCATCATGGTAGCATCATTGCTCTGGTGGTAGTTGGCACAGGCATGTAACAGTCGTCCCTGTGATAGCAGTCACCGCAGCCGTCGTCACGGTGAATGTCACGGTTGCAGTCGTAAGCTACGGTTGTAGCGTCATTGCTCGGGTGCTCGCTGGCACAGGCGTGTAACAGTCATTGTTCAGGTACTAGCTGCAGTAGTCGCTGTGCTTGTACCGTGGTTTCCCCGCCAGTATCGCTGACAACAGTCCTCCACGTAAACCGTGCTGAGGGTCAGGTCTGGCTGTAGGAAGTTTCCCCACACAAACTCAGTGGATCCTCACGGTGACTGTGTGTGACCCATCACCTCCTGTGAGCGGCTTCGTGACCCATGCTTGCACAGCTCGCACCCGGCAGAGGCTCACCCCAGACATCTTCTGTGCTTTGTAGACTTAGCAGAGATAAGGAACAAAAACACGCCTTCCACAAAATAAACAGAAAACCCAAAGCCACACAAAAGGAGGAGGTATTCTTCCTGTCCTCAAAGAATTCTCCTAGAAACACAACATTGTAAAGCAGTTATCCTCCAACTAAAAACAAATTGAAAAAAAAAATTCTCCAACCTTGAGGTCCATCATCTTCAGGAAGAAGAAGCCAAGAGGTCACCTCCAAAGACATGCACCTTCAAGATGACACACACGGGTCTATATTTAGAGTCTGTCCAGGAGAAAAGTCTAGGGGTTTTCTTTGCCATGAAAGAGATACTCAAATGGAAGGATTGTGACAAACCGTTGAGAAGATGGTTTAAACACGGGGCACCTTGCCACGAAACTCCGTTTCTCATTAGGAGCGGACTCTTGTCCAGATGGGACTCGGCACAGCCTGGCAATTTCTTCCTTCACCCCTGCATGGCTGTCTGCCCACAGTAACTGCAGTTAAGGAGCCCCAGGGAGCTTTCCGGCCTGACGGTGCTTTAAAGCCAAGGTCCCCAACCTTTCTTTGGCGTCAGGGACCGGTTTCACAGCAGATGGACATTTCCTCAGTCCGCACTGTATTTCCATTGTTAGGACGTCAGCTCAGAGCATCAGGCATTGGGTCCCGGAGGCTGGGGACTCTGGTAGTCACAGCATCTCTGGGATCAGAGCTCGTCTTCGGAACTTGACGGAAAACCCACTTGCATCCCCATTTTGTACCTGGAGTGTACAACCAGCCCGGGCGTGGAATCCCAGTCCCACCCGTGCAGGCTGGCACACGGCAGCCCCATCGCTTTGTGCCTGGCTCTGTGTCTTTCGTGGGGCCGCCTCCCTGACAGAGCTTGCATCTTCTCAATGCAGGTCGCTTACGACTTAGATCCCGTCTCTGGTTTCCACCAACATGGCAGGTGCTGACCTTCACGGGACTTTGGGGAGTGCCATTTTCAGGCAAGCCAAGCTGTGCTTTTCTCTGTTTATTTTGTAAAATAGATACATTTTATTGAAGTGTAGTTGACTTACAATGATGCAGGTGCCACAAATACAGACATATATTATTTTTGAAACTATTTTCTGTCGTAAGTTATTATAAGATATTGCCTATAGTTCCCTGTGCTATACACTAAACCTCTGTTGCTTGCTGCAGAGCTGGTTTTTAATTAGAAATCTGGCATTCTATTGATACTAAATCAAATGAGTGGAATCAAAATGTCATGAGTTTTTAGTTAGGCAAAAATTTATAAGTTTTCTAAAATATATGTATTATACATATTTATCTGTAATATGCAAAAAGCTTTTCTACTACACTTGATAAAGGCTTGAGTTCAGTCCAGTCACTCAGTCGTGTCTGACTCTTTGTGACCCCATGGACTGCAGCACACCAGGCTTCCCTGTCCTTCACCAACTCCCAGAGTTTACTCAGACTCATGTCCATTGAGTCCGTGATGCCATCCAACCATCTCATCCTCTGTCACTCCCTTTTCCTCCTGTCCCCAATCCCTCCCAGCATCAGAGTCTTTTCCAATGAGTCAGTTCTTCCACTCATGTGGCCAAAGTATTGGAGCTTCAGCTTAGCATCCGTCCTTCCAATGAATATTCAGAACTGATTTCCTTTAGGATGGACCGGTTGGATCTCCGTGCAGTTCAAGGGACTCTCAAGAGTCTTCTCCAACACCACAGTTCCAAAGCATCCATTCTTGGGCACTCAGCCTCCTTCATGGTCCAACTCTCACATCCATGCATGACTACTAGAAAAACCATAGCTTTCACTAGATGGACCTTTTGTCAGCAAAGTGTGGTCTCCTGTATGACACATACACACATACAGAAACATACGTACCCATCACCACACATACACACAGACAGACACATGCACGAATGCACTGTATGTCTATTGAGCTTTATTAAAATCATAACTATTGGGACTTCCCCTGGTGGTCCAGTGGTTAAGAATCTGCCTTGTAGTGCAGGGGACACAGATTTCCATCCCTGGTCCAGTTAGATCCCACTTGCCACAACGCAACTAAGCTCACACAGAACTTCTAAAATCCACACGCTTGGGGCCCGTGCTTCACAACAAATTACTGCCATGAGACGTCCAAGACTACTAGAGACAGCCCCTGTGCAGAAATGAGGACCCACCACAGCCAAAAATTAAACAACAAAATAAATCTTTTCTTAAAAAAGGCATAACTGTTAAAGTACAGTCAGTAGAAGTATATTTTGCATCTACTCATTGGACAACCTGCCCTGATGTCTTTTGAAATCACTGGACAACCTGTTTCATATTTTGAAATATTTATGCTACTTCATTACACATACACATTTCCCCAGACGGGTAGGATCAGAAAGCTTGTCCTTTTGTATTCCAGCGTAGGCAAAGAGGGGCCATTCAGAATACAACGCTCAATTATCGCAGGCCCCCCACGGGACCGTGATTCAGCGGTAAAAGGATCTGCTTGCCATGCAGGAGACCGCCTGCAATTCAGGAGACAGAGGTTCCATCCCTGGGTCAGGAAGATCCCCCGGAGAATGAAATGGGCACCCACTCCAGTATTGTGGCCTGGAGAATTCCCTGGACAGAGGAGCCTGGTGGGCTGCAGCCCATGGGGTCACAAGGGTCAAACACGAGTCAGCGACTAAACCGCCACCACCCTCAAAGGACAAGAGTCCTGCATTTGGTACCATTACAGATGTACTGTCTTTCTCTTTCTTTGTGCTGGACCCCTGTCCACAGCCCCCTGGGATGAGAGACATATGCCTTCAGGCATCACACATTCACAATGAAGTTAACTCAGACATCCAGGCTGCCCATGACTTCTCAAGTTGAAACACGAAATTAACCTGCACGAGTCTTCTACAATTTCCTTTTTCGATGAGAAAGATGGGTTCTTGGAAAAAGTGAGACAAGGGAGACATTAAGGATAAGGAGAAAAGATCGGCTGGCATTCATTTTTTTTTGGTGATTTAGTCGCTAAGTTGTGTCCAAACTCTTGCAATCCCATGGCCTGCAGCCCACCAGGCTCCTCTGCCCATAAGATTCTGCAGGCAAGAATGCTGGAGTGGGTTGCTGTTTCCTCCTCCCGGGGATCATCCCTCCTCCAGAGCATCTTGCTGACTTAGGGATCGAACCCAGGTCTCCCACACTGTGGGCAGCTTCTTTATCATCTGAGCTCCCAGAGAGAAGGCGGATCCTTCGCTGCTGGACCATGAGGGATGTCCCAGGCATTCTATTTAGTTTTTTTTTTTTTCCTCTTCCTGTCCTGAGAAGGCTAGTGAATCCTCAGTGGGTTGATTTTATTCTCATCATTTGCTTGCATTAAAATTTTGGAAAAGTGACTTATCAGTCAATGGATTTTTGCATTTGAAATAAGGGTCCAGGTGTCTACAAGATCACTCCCCTGCACTCAGAGGTCAGGAAAGGCCATCTGGGGACATCTAAAGCGACGTGTGACGGGGAGACGGACATAGAAAGCCACGAGCTGGAGGGCATTCCAGGGAGGAATACCGGTCCCCACTGTTAAGAATCTGAAGAAGTTCAGACTGGTTCAGGGTGGGTTCATGGAAGAGTCTGGGTTGAGGAGGAAGGGGTATGGGAAGAGTAATAGCTGGGGAAAGAGAGACAGGAAATTTGGGCAAAAGGCTGGCATTCTGTCACCCAGTGGCTGATTGCCCATGTTAAGCCGTAAAATCCTTTAGTCCTAATGTTGACTTTCTGGCTGTACCTGGGAGTGGTTCTGGGCTGGAATCCTGACAGTTGGGTCACCTGTCACCCCTTCAGGTATGCTGCCTCATGTCAGCCTGCGGTAGACACAGGTGTTTATGTCTGCCAGGGTTCTGCAGGGAAACACAGTCGGTAGGATCCATCCACCCACCTATCTATCCATCCATCGTATCTACTTATCCACCTGTGTGTCTGGTCCACCCATCCATCAGTCATATCCATCCATTCATCCATCATATCCATGCACGCATCCATCCAACCATCTATCCATCCATCCATCATATCTATCTATCCATCCGTCATATCTACTTATCTACCTGTGTAGNTGCGGTAGACACAGGTGTTTATGTCTGCCAGGGTTCTGCAGGGAAACACAGTCGGTAGGATCCATCCACCCACCTATCTATCCATCCATCGTATCTATTTATCCACCTGTCTGTCCACCCATCCATCAGTCATATCCATCCATTCATCCATCATATCCATCCACGCATCCATCCACCCATCTATCTATCCACCCATCTATCTATCCACCCATCTATCTATCCATCCATCATATCTACTTATCTACCTGTGTAGATCCATCCATCCATCAGTCATATCCATCCACCCATCCTTCATATCCATCCACCCATCCATTCATCATATCCATCCATCCATCTGTCATATCTATCCATTCATCCATCCATCATATCTATGCATCCATCCCTCATATCTATCCATCCATCCATCCATCCATCATATCTATCTCTCCATCCATCCATCATATCTATCCATCCATCTGTCAGTCAATCTATCCATCCATCCATCCATCATATCTGACTTATCGCTGTCTCTGTCTTCCCATCTATCCATCCATGTCTACTATCTACCTGTCAATCATCTATGTATCACCCATCCACCTATTAACTGTCTACATCTATCTCTATTACCTGTCAACTCTCTATTCATCTATATGAATATGTATAATTTTATCTGTACATATATTTTCTACCTATTAATATCTATCTATATCTGTACCTATGCCTATATCTGTCATCCATCTTTCCATCCATCTGCCTATCATTGATCTATCTCTGTCAACCTATCTGTCTATGTCTATTATCTGTCTCCATATCTATCAGCCATCCGTCCATCTATATCAATATCTCCATCCATTTACCTGTCTGTGTCTGTTATCTACCTTCCATCAGTCATCTGTCTATATCTTTACCTATTGTTGTTCAGTTTCTAAGTCATGTCCAACTTTTTGTGACCCCATGGACGGCAGCACACCAAGCCTCCCTGTCTATCACCAACTCCCAGAGCTTGCTCAAATTCATGTCCATTGAGTGGGTGATGCCATCCAACCATCTCATCCTCTGTCGTCCCCTTCTCCTCTTGCCTTCAATCTTTCCCAGTGTTGGGGTCTTTTCCAATGAGTCGGCTCTTCGCATCACGTGACTCAAGTATTGAAGCTTCAGATTTATCATCAGTCCTTCCACTGAATATTCAGGCTTGATTTCCAAAGAGAGCTTTATTTTTAAGGAATTAGCTCATGCAGTCATGGGAGCTGACAAGTCCAACAGCTTCAGGGTAGACCAGCAGGCTGAAGACCCCAGGAAAGAGCTGATGTTTCAGCTGAAGAAACCCAGACAACATCTGCTGACAGAATTCCTTTTTTTTTTTTTTTGCTCACAGCAG
Organism: Antidorcas marsupialis; assembly: GCA_006408585.1. Lineage (NCBI taxonomy): Eukaryota > Metazoa > Chordata > Mammalia > Artiodactyla > Bovidae > Antidorcas > Antidorcas marsupialis. The sequence goes on along the minus strand of SJYB01005803.1, from coordinate 275,305 downwards.
ATCAACCCTTAGGCTATTAATGCCTTCAACAGATTAGACGAGGCCCACCCATCGGGGAGAGGAGTCTATTTTACTCAGAGTTCACTGGGTGAAATATTCATCTTGTACAAAAAAAAGAAAAAAAAAAAAACAGAAACATCCAGAATTATGTCTGATTGCCTCTGGGGACCACGGCTCAGCCTCATTTACCAATAAAACCAGCCATCACAGATCTGTGCCTGATTCAGGGAGAGAAAGAGAGAGAGACCTGTGATAAAATGACTGAAGTCTTACCTGGGGATAGGAGCTAACATCTCTCAAACAGANAGTCATGGGAGCTGACAAGTCCAACAGCTTCAGGGTAGACCAGCAGGCTGAAGACCCCAGGAAAGAGCTGATGTTTCAGCTGAAGAAACCCAGACAGCATCTGCTGACAGAATTCCTTTTTTTTTTTTTGCTCACAGCAGATCAACCCTTAGGCTATTAATGCCTTCAACAGATTAGACGAGGCCCACCCACATTGGGGAGAGCAGTCTATTTTACTCAGAATTCACTGGGTGAAATATTCATCTTGTACCAAAAAAAGAAAAAAAAAAACAGAAACATCCAGAATTATGTCTGATTGCCTCTGGGGACCATGGCTAGCCTCATTTACCAATGAAACCAGCCATCACAAATCTGTGCCTGATTCAGGGAGAGAAAGAGAGAGAGACCTGTGATAAAATGACTGAAGTCTTACCTGGGGATAGGAGCTAACATCTCTCAAACAGAAACTTCATAGCTGTGCCTTCCTTCCACACTCGACAGGGGTCTGCCTCACTGACTAAAGTTTGCCGCCAAGCTAAATGCTAGGTGGAATTTCCCCACCTTTCTGCCTCATCTACCCGGCATTTTCAAGCTGCTTCAAGGTACACCCTTCAATTGTTTATCCTCATGGACACAGGGTTCAGCCTTCCTTACAAAGTCTNAAAAAAAAAAACAGAAACATCCAGAATTATGTCTGATTGCCTCTGGGGACCATGGCTAGCCTCATTTACCAATGAAACCAGCCATCACAAATCTGTGCCTGATTCAGGGAGAGAAAGAGAGAGAGACCTGTGATAAAATGACTGAAGTCTTACCTGGGGATAGGAGCTAACATCTCTCAAACAGAAACTTCATAGCTGTGCCTTCCTTCCACACTCGACAGGGGTCTGCCTCACTGACTAAAGTTTGCCGCCAAGCTAAATGCTAGGTGGAATTTCCCCACCTTTCTGCCTCATCTACCTGGCATTTTCAAGCTGCTTCAAGGTACACCCTTCAACGCCTGTTGTTTAGCCTCATGGACACAGGGTTCAGCCTTCCTTACAAAGTCTGAAAAATATGGTGACATCCTGGTGCGTTTGGGGGCACAAATACTTTTCATCAGTGGATTATTTTTGGACAAACAGGGCAAAAGATATGAGAGACTTTGAGGCTTCTCAGACTTGTCTGTATACCTGATTCTCTGGGAACCTTGTGAAAATACAGATTGTAATCCAGCAGGTCTGGGTTGAACTGAGGTTTTCACATTTCAAACGAGCTCTCAGGTGAGATCAGTGATGTTGGGCCATGGACCACATTTATACCATCAAGGTACAGACCTTTGGGCTTCCCTCATGGCTCAGCAGTAAAGAATTCACCTGCCAAGCAGGAGGTGTGCATTCAAACTCTGTGTCAGGAAGCAGGAGATGTGGGTTTGATCCCTGGGTTGGGAAGATCCCCCTGAGAAGGAAATGGCAACCCCCTCCAGTGTTCTTGCCTGGAGAATCCTATGGACAGAGGAGCCTGGTGGGCTGCAATCCCTGGGGTCACAGTCAGACACAGCTTAGTAACTACGCAACAACAAACAGACCTTTATATTTAGAAAGAGATGTGAAAGTCGCTGAGTTGTGTCTGACTCTTTTTGGACCCCAGTCCATGGGATTCTCCAGGCAAGAATACTGGAGTGGGTAACCGTTCCCTTCTCCAGGGGATCTTCCTAACCCAGGGACCGAACCCAGGTGTCCCACATTGCAGGCAGATTCTTTACCAGCTGAGCCACCAGGGAAGCCCAGACACGTTTAGAAAAGCAGGACCCAGACAAGCCTCTTGATTTCCTGTTGCTCTGAGACCTCATCACCTGAGCTTCTATAAGCCGTTGGGTATCATCAAAGCAAGGTGTTGGCCCAGCACCTGGAGGCCTGGTACTCGGGAAGGCTGTGGCCAGCCAGGGTGTCTTTCTGGGATGTTAGCTTCCTGTCATGAGCCAAGAAGCTCACTCACCACATGAGAAAATGTTGTGACCCGTGCCTTCAGAGTCCCAGGCTTCGACAAAATTATTCACTCCTGTTCAAATGCTGGCGGCTCAGACGGTAAAGAATCAGCCTGCAATGCAGGAGACCCAGGCTCGATCCCTGGGTCAGGAAGATCCCCTGGAGGAGGTCATAGCAACCCACTCCAGTATCCTTGCCTGGAGAATCCCACAGACAGAGGAGCCTGGCAGGGCTACAGTCCATGGAGTTGCAAAGAGTCAGGCGGGACTGAGCGACTCACGCTTTCACGCTATTCAAACACACTCATATTGCAGCGTGAAAAGCAAGGTGCAAGGTAGCCAGGAGGGACACTCGGCTTAGGTAGACAGATTCCCACCATTTGTCAAGGTCCAGGCACACAGAGCCCCTCATAGCACCCAGCTGCCACTCCTGTCCATTGGCTTCGGGTGGCTGACACCAACCAGAGGGCTCCAGCGTGTCATCCACTCCTGTTTTGGCAGAAAGACGTCTGGATTGCATCTCTTTCTTTGCACTGCATCTCTTTCTTTGCGGGGCTGCGCTGGGTCTTCATCAGTGTGAGCGGGCTTTCTCTTGCTGACGTCGAGCGTGGCTCCTCTCTAGCTGTCTTGCACGGGCTTCTCATCGCGGTGGCTTCTCCCATCTGCAGCTTTTTCGGGCTCTGGTGCACAGGCTCAGTAGCTGTTGCACACGGGCTTAGTTGCTCCGAGGCCTGTGGGATCTTCCCGGACCAGGGATTGAAGCTGGGTCCCCTCGCTGCACTGGCAGGCAGGTTCTTATCCACTCCACCACCAGGGAAGCCCACAGAACGATTTCAGCTGCATTGCTTTTGGGTGGGGGGGTTGCGTACGGAAGAGAGAAGCAGGAGGCTTCGCCGTGTGGACAGACAGAGGCCACCTGCCTTTTCAGTAAAGAAAGGAAGCTGCAGGGGTCAGGCTCTCAGCCACTGCAGCCGCCCCCAAGGGTGCACCCTCAGGGAACTCAGGATGGAGAAAAATGGGAGCCTGGCCCCAGAGCACTGAGGTGCCCATCAAAGGAATGATTTCAATGAGCCCAGACTCTTGCAGCTTCCTAGACCCAGAAAAGCCCTAAACGCATTCACTGGAGATGTTTCTACTTTGTGACCTGCATAGTAATCTTTTGATTTTAATTACATGCGTTTTAGGTTTGTCTGTTTTTGCAAAAATTCGTATACCTCCTGGCCCCTCCCATACCTCTTTGGGACAGACCCTCCAAGCTCTCTGAGAGACTGTTTCCTAGGCTATAGTCCTCAGTAAAGTCATCAAAGGAGATCAAGCCAAGTCATCGTAAAGGAAATCCATCATGAAGATTCACTGGAAGGACTGATGCTGAAACTCCAATCCTTTCGCCACCTGATGCAAAGAGCCGACTCACTGGAAATGACCCTGATGCTGGGAAAGACTGAAGGCAGGAGGAGAAGGGGATGACAGAGGACGATGAGATGGTTGGATGGATCACCGACTTGATGGACATGAGTTTGAGTAAACTCCGGGAGATGGTGCAAGACAGGGACACCTGGCATGCTGCAGTCCATGGGGTCACAAAGAGTCAGATACGATTTGGCGACTGAAGCAACAACAAAGTCATGAAATAAAACAGATTTTTCTACTTAGAAGTTGTGCGTTCTTTTTCTTCAGTCGACTGCTGACTGCACAGGGCCGTGACCAAATTCAAAGGAGGGAAAGCAAGTCAGCATTTGGTGGGCTGTGTGGGAATCTGTCTAGGTTTATATGGACCAGGTCATGGCCAGACCTGAGTTCTGAGCCCATGTGCCTGGCACAGAAGCGTCCTAATATTTATCCCACTTCCTATTCCTCTAGTTTCCAAAGTAACGCACGTGAAAATTAAATCATATTAGCTGTATAGGATAACAGGTTTTCCCTGGTGGCCCAGTGGTAAAGAATCTTGCCAGTGGAAGAGACATGGGTTCTATCCCTGGGTCGGGAAGATCCCCTGTGGGAGGGCGTGGCAGCCCACTCCAGTATTCTTGTCTGGAGAATCCCCATGGACAGAGGAGCCTGGCAGGCTACAGTCCACGGGGTTGCAGAGAGTCAGGCAGGACTGAGCAGCCAAAACTTATAAATATGTATATCGAATACATTTGGTTATATTTATATAAAAACATATGTCTATATATATATATGATTTCAAAAACTAAGAGAGAATAAACCTATGTGACTCCACACGTTGCTCGAAAACTGAGATCGAATAAATTCCTGCTGTTTTGTCTTCCGTGACATGTCAGATCTTAGTTCCCCGAAGTCCCACCCCCTGCATTGAAAGGTGGACTGTTAACTCCCGGACCGTCAGGAAGTGCCCAATTCCTGCTCTTTTAAACTACCAGCTTTAGGGTGTTTTATTACACCAGCCCCTGGAAACAAATACCCCACCTCGACATCTTGGCAGAGAGAAATCTCACAGGAACACACATGCGTGAGCTGGGCGTTTCCCAATGGCCCAGCGGTAAAGAACCCGCCTGCAACACAGGAGACGCGTGTTGGATCACTGGGTGGGGAAGATCCCCTGCAGGAGGGCATGGCAGCCCACTCCAGTATTCTTGCCTGGAGAGCCCCACGCACAGAGGAGCCTGGCGGGCTGCAGTCCATGGGGTCGCAAGGAGTCGGACACAACTAAGCAACGACACAGGCGTGCCTGATGGACTATGTGTTGTGATTTAAGTGCTGTGATGAGAAACAGAACAGGCCGAATCCAGATTTCCCTGTTTCTCCTAGGAGCTGCTTGCAGCAGGAGGCGTGAGGGATGGTCGTGTCCAGGCAGGTTTGCTTTGGAAGTCTTTCTGGCGTGGTTTCCAAACCTCTCCAACGAGAGCCTCACCAGGACTTCGAAGCTGGCGGGCAAATGGTGCTGTGATTCCAGATGGCTCCAGAACTGTGCAAGCCACAGGTGTTAACCGTTAAGTCTAAGGACACGGGGAGCCCTTATCTGGATCCCACTGGACCCACGCCCAAAAGATGGCTGGAAGGTGCTTAACACAGAAAGCAAGGGGAGAAGCCCGCATACCCTGCCGCAGGCACAGACCTCTTTTCCTTTTGCGTTCTATGCTGATTCACTAATAGTCCTCTTAGGAAGTGTCAGCTGAAACAAACAAACAAAGCACAGCCTGAGAATCGTGACTTAACATTCTTCTTGTTCCATCCCTCAGTCGTGTCCGATTCTTTGTGACCCCAGGGACCGCAGCACGGCAGGCCTCTCTGTCCATCACCAACTCCCGGAGTTTACTCAAACTGATGGCCATCGAGTCGGTGATACCGTCCAGCCATCTCACCCTCTGTCGTCCCCTTCTCCTCCTGCCTTCAGTCTTTCCCAGCATCAGGGTCTTCTCCAGTGAGTCCGCTCTTAGCATCAGATGGCCCAAGTATTGGAGTTTCAGCTTCAGCATCAGTCCTTCCAATGAATATGCAGGCTTGATGTCCTTCAGGACGGACCGGCTGAATCTCCTAGCTGTCCACGGGACCCTCAAGAGTCTGCTCCAGCACCACTGTTTACACAGCGTCTTTTCTAATCGATTTGTCACTTGTCCTTTCGAACGTAAAGCGCTCCTCGCTGTGACAGCTGCAGGCATTTGGGGCCACAGTTGGCAGGCGGTCTCAGGGGCTCTCCGTGAGAATGAAGGAGGCTCTCTCACCAGATGGCGTGGTAGGACCCGAGTTCTGTTCAGAGCAGCTTACGATATGCCTCGTCGGTAGGACCCTGCGGCAGCATGTTGACCTGAATCCCCGTGTCAAGTCCAGAGTTGATGTGTGTGTGCTAAGGCGCTTCAGCCGTGTCTGACTCATTGCAACCCCACAGAGTGCAGCCCCAGCAGGCGCCTCCGTCCAGGGCAGTCTCCAGGCAAGAATACTGGAGTGGGTTGCCATGCCCTCCTCCAGGGAGTCCTCCCGACCTGGGGATGGAACCTGCGTCTCTTAAGTCTGCTGCGTTGGTAAATGGGTTCATTTATGACTGCACCACCTGGGAAGCTCCAGTCCCGTCAAAGCCCAGGTTTGATGTCTGATAGTGAAATCAGCGCATGCCACATAGAAACGATGTTACACCCCAGTCACCTCGGTGTGGCTGGCTTGACCGTTACGTCCTCCTTGGCTTGACTAGTTTCCTCCTCTGTCTGACCTCCCCTCCCCTCTCCCCCCACAAGAGCCCCTTCCCCCTCCCTGCATTCGATCCTCAACCCAGGCTCTGCTTCGGGAAAACAGTGGAGACACATGACTTTCTCTGATGGAGCTTAAGGTGGTGGGCGGGTAAGGTCCACGCTCACCCTCTGGGAATCCCCTGCCATTTCCAGGAGCAGAGACCTGCCTTCCAGTGCAAGCCCTGTGTCTTTCTTGGAGGGCTCTGTTGATCGCTGAAACCCACTGGAGTCACAAGGTGGGGGTCTGCAAAAGGCCCACAGCCCCGCCGGTCACTGAGGTACTCATTCACTGCTGATTAGTCGCTCAGTCACGTCCAGCTCTTTGCAACCCCATGGATTGCAGCCCGCCAGGCTCCTCTGTCCGTGGCATTCTCCAGGCAAGAACACTGGAGTGGGTTGCCATACCCTTCTCCAGGGGATTCTCCTGACCCAAGGATGGAACCTGGGTCTCCCGCATTGGCAGGCAGATTCTTTCCCACTGAGCATCAGGAAAGCCCTGCAAATGTACACGGAGTATAAACACCCCACCTCCCACACCTGTCCCCCCAAATCACCCCGGGAAATCGTTTATGCCATTTCTCAGAGCATCACCACGCTATTCCCCTCCCCGGTCACCTTCACGGGGCTGGCTCGGTAATTCTTCCCATTCCTTGGCCAGTTTCTGTCCTTGTGTGACCTCCCCGGACTTTGCCCAAGTTCACATCCATCAAGCCTGTGGTGCCATCCAACCGTCTCATCCTCTGCCGCCCCCTTCTCCTCCCGCCTGCCATCTTTCCCAGCATCAGGGTGTTTTCCAGTGAGTCAAGTGTGATATTTGCGCCGACTCCCGGAGATGGCGAAAGGACAGGGAAGCCTAGTGTGCTTCGGTCCTCGGGGGTCACAAACAGTCAGACACGCCTTAGCAACTAACACTTTCAATGTCACACTTCCATTCTCCCCCAAACTCTTCTCCCATCCAGGTGTGAGATTAAGCAGAGTTCCCTGTGCTGGACAGAAGGTCCTTGCTGGTTCTCCATGTTAAACACAGCAGAGTGTCCATGTCCATCCCAAACTCCCTGACTATCCCTTCCCCCACCCTTCCCCACTGGAACCATAAGGTTATTACAGAGGATTGAGCAGAGTTCCCTGTGCTGTCCAGCAAGTCCTTGCTGGTTCTCCATGTTAAACACAGCAGTGTGTCCATGTCCATCCCAAACTCCCTAAGTATCCCTTCACCCTATCTTTTCCCGCCAGCAACGGTAAGTTTGTTCTCTAATAAGTCTGTGAGTCTCTTTATGTTTTCTAAGTTCATTTGTGTCCCTTATTTTTAGAGTCCACATATAAGGGGTGTTATGTGATATTTCTCCTTCTCTGTTCTGACTTTAGGAATAGTTTTTTTTTAATTTTTAATTTTACAATAAGGGCTTTACAATATTGTGATGCTTTTTGCTGTACGTCAGCATGAAGCAGCCATAGGCATACATATTTCCCCNTGTATGGATGTAAGAGTTGGACCATAAAGAAGGATGAGCACCAAAGAATTCATCCTTTTGAACTGTGGTGTTGGAGAAGACTCTTGAGAGTCCCTTGGACTGCAAGGAGATCCAACCAGTCCATCCTAAAGGAGATCAGTCCTGAATATTCATTGAAAGGACTGATACGGAAGCTGAAGCTCCAGTACTTGACCACCTGATGGGAAGAGCTGACTCACTGGGAAAGACCCTGATGCTGGGAAAGATTGAGGGCAGGAGGAGAATCGGATAACAGAGGATGAGATGGTTGGGTGGCATCCCTGATTCAATGGACATGAATTTGAGCAAGCTCTGGGAGATGGTCATGGACAGGGAGGCCTGGTGTGCTGCAGTCCGTGGGGTCGCAAAGAGTCAGCATGACTGAGCGACCGAACAACAATCACTTATATGTGGAATCTTTAAAAAAGTTACAAACTAACATTAATAAAACAGAAATAGATCCACAGAGAACAGACACCATTGCCAAGAAGAAGGTGGGGGAGTGGACTGAGAGGTCGCAGTTAGCACATGCAAGCCACTATATAGAGGACGGATTAATCACAAGGTCCTTCTGTACAGCTCGGGGAACTATATTCAATATCCTGACATAAAGCCTAATGGAAAACAAGATGAAAAAGAGCATATCTACACTGATATACGTATGCACATATATAGAACTCAGTCACCTTGCCATACACCTGCAACCAACACGATATGGTAAATCAACTCCATTCCTGTAAGATAATTTTCTTTAAAGGGCATTTGGAAGAAGGAGCTGAGATGTCCCTGTACCAGTGTGATGCCTGTGGGTCGATTAGAACTCCAGAGACATAAAATTGTTCAGTTGCTCCGTTGTGTCTGACACTGTGAGACCCCATGGACTGCGGCACACCAGGCCTTGTCACCAGCTCCCGGAGCTTGCTCAGACTCATGTCCATCCAGTGGCTGATGCCATGTGACCGCCTCAGGACAGAATTAACAGCCTGCTGCCTGGCACCGCNTTGCTCCGTTGTGTCTGACACTGTGAGACCCCATGGACTGCAGCACGCCAGGCCTTGTCCATCACCAGCTCCCGGAGCTTGCTCAGACTCATGTCCATCCAGTGGCTGATGCCATGTGACCGCCTCAGGACAGAATTAACAGCCTGCTGCCTGGCACCGCACGTCACACTATGCAACCCCGGATCCCCGAGCTGAGTGAGCATGTTGACGACCTTGAAAGGTCAGCGCCATCTGCATTTTTTTTTTTCCTGGTGTCGTGGACAAGTGCCAGGAGGTCGGTGAAGCTCTAGGTGGAGACATCCAGCTGCTCTCCCGAGACGGGTGCCGTTATCATTCGGCCTCCAGGATACCAAGCGCCTTCAGGACCGCGCTCAGCCCGGGGTTCACTGTGGGGGGCTCCCTCCAGCCTGGGCATGAGGCTCCATTCTGTCTTTGGAGACTCGTGGTTTCTGAGCACCAGGCACAGCAGGTAGTGATGTATGGTCACGCAAAAAAAAGAATGTGTGTGGGTGAGTCCGCACTGATGGAAATGGGAGGTGTGCTGGGATTCCTACAGAGCTGTGGACGCAGCGGGGGAAAGAGAGGGTGCGATGAGCTGAGAGACTCGCAGTGATGCCTGCCCATCACCACGTGTCAAACAGACGGCCAGTGGGAAGCTGCTTTATAGCTTGGAGCCCAGCTCGGGGCTCTGTGATGACCCGGGGGTGTAGACAGGTGGGTGGGCGGGTCAAGACAGAGGGAAAACATGTATACACATGGCTGAGCCACGTTGGCTACAGCAGAAACTAACTCAACTTTGTAAAGCCATTATTTTTCCTCAATCACTCAGTTGTGTCCAGCTCTGTGTGACCCCCATAGACTGTAGCCCCACCCGGCTCCTCTGTGCATGGGATTCTCCAGGCAACCATAACTGGAGCGGGTGGCCACTTCCTTCTCCAGGGGAACTTCCCAACCCAGGGACCCGACCCGTCTCCTATGTTGCAAGCAAATTCTTTACCATCTGAGCCAGCAAGGAAGCCCCTCTAATGAAGTGAAGTGTGTGTTAACTCAGTTGTGTCCCACTCTTTGCAAACCCACAGGCTGTAGCCCGCCAGGCTCCCCTGTGCATGGGATTCTCCAGGCAACAATGCTAGAGTGGGTGGCTATTTCCTTCTCTAGGGGATCGAACCCCCGTCTCCTGCATTGGCAGGCGATTTACTTACCACTAAGCCACCAGGGGAACCCAAGCAGTGACCCTCCAAAGAAAAAGGAGATGGAGTAAAGAAACGTATGAAGAATTTCCATGCAGAAGCCCAGATAATTTATGTAAATACCAAGGACATAAGGAGATGGGGTGCAGCTCCTGACTTCTGAAGGCTGGGCCGGGTCGCGTGACTTCCTGGCCAAGGGGGAGAAAGAGACACTCGATGGTGGAGACACTAATGGACACACCGTGAGCAGATGACCGAGGCCAAGATCAGTGGTGATGAGTCACACGGCCAGCTGCACGCTGGACGTGATGAAAGAAGGGGACTTCGTCTCTGTGATCTTCCTCCCCCAAACCCAGAACTCCAGCCCACCCCTGAGAAGAACGTCATGCAAACCCAAACGGAGAGGCGCCCAAAAAAATGCTCTTCAGAACAAGGAATGTCAAGGTCATCAAAGCGGAAGACAGTCGGAAACCGTCACAACCCAGAGGAGTCCAAAGAGACAGGAAAACTGAATGTCACAGGGGAGCCGGGACGGGGTTCCTGGAACAGAAAAAAAGGACGTTAGGGAAAAGGATGGACATTTGAATAATGCGCGGACTTGAGCGAATGGTCGTGTGTCCATATTGGCCCATGAATGGTAACAACAGTACCGGGCTCAGATAAGATGTGACTGACATGGGGAAGAAAAGGTACACAAGACACAGAGGTTTACTGTGTAGCAAGGGGGACTAGAGTCAGCATCTTGCAATAACGTACAGTGGAAAGCCATTCCAAAAATTATAACTATGTATCTTATATATAACTATAGTTATATATAGTTTTATATAGTTATATAGTTACTATATATACTTATAGATAACTATAGTTATGTCTGAGNGAAAAGGTAGGTACACAACAAGACACAGAGGTTTACTGTGTAGCAAGGGGGACTAGAGTCAGCATCTTGCAATAACCTACAATGGAAAGCCATTCCAAAAATTATAACTATGTATCTTATATATAACTATAGTTATATATAGTTTTATATAGTTATATAGTTACTATATATACTTATAGATAACTATAGTTATGTCTGAGCTACCAGGGAAGTCAGTTATATATCTACATTATAACTATATATATTATATATATAGCTGAATCACACACACACAAAAACAATTCTACTTTTTGAAATTTAGTAATGTCTATCTTTTTGCCAGTTTTTCTAAATACTCTGTAGACGTCTAATAACAACATACGATGTACAACATTTTAAATATATTTGTGCAGAACGTAAGGTTAATCAGTGCTTTCCTGGTGGCTCGGATGCTGAAGTGTCTGCCTGCAATGCAGGAGACCTGAGTTCCATCCCCAGGTCGAGAAGACCCCCTGGAGAAGGGAACGGCTACCCACTGCAGTGTTCTGGCCTGGAGAATTCCATGGACTGTATAGTCCAGTCCATAGGATAGCAAAGATGAGACACAGTTGAGCGACTAACATAGACATAACATTAATATAATTAAATACACAGAGAAATATATTTCAGTTATTATTGAGATCATTCAAGGTGGTCCTATTCTTTCTTCTCTGCACGTGATAAAGTTTTCTCAGAGAACTGTTAATATGTCTCCCTGTCATTATGTATGTTTTTCTTTTCCCTTATATTTCGTCTGAGTTTTGGCTTTATGTTTCTTTCTTTNTTAATATAATTAAATACACAGAGAAATATATTTCAATTATTATTGAGATCATTCAAGGTGGTCCTATTCTTTCTTCTCTGCACGTGATAAAGTTCTCTCAGAGAACTGTTAATATGTCTCCCTGTCATTATGTATGTTTTTCTTTTCCCTTATATTTCGTCTGAGTTTTGGCTTTATGTTTCTTTCTTTGGTGTCAGGTGTCCAGTGCTTTATGAGGTCTATCTTCTTTGTGAATTGTACCTTTTGTCATTAAAAATATTCACCTTTGTTTCCTTTAAAAAGAAATAAATTTAATAAAAAATTTTTTCAAAAGATGTAAATAACATGGGGCAAACTGCTGCGGACACGGTAAGAATCGTCTGTATGATCTTGACAACCTTGCTGGCAACCTAAAACTGTTCCGTATTTTCTGAAACACAAGTCTCCTCCACTCCTGCATGTATATCCGAAGAAGACAAACACAGCTGAGAAGATACACGTGTATCAGTGTTTATGTAGCAGCACTGTTCACAATAGCCAAGACAAGGAAGAAACCTAAGTGTCCATTAGCAGATGAATGAGTAAAGAAGACGTGGCCCACACATACGATGGAATATTACTCACCCACGAAGAGTGGGGACATGCCATTTGCAGCAACGTGGATGAACCCAGAGATGGTGATGCTCAGTGAAGTAGGCCGGACAGAGACAGAGGAATATCATGTGATGTCAATTCTACGTGGAATCTAAAAAAACAGAGGGGGCGAGGGTACGAATGGACTCATTTACAAATCAGAAATAGACTCACACACATAGAGAACAGACTTGGGGTTACCAGAAGGAAGGAGGAAAAGCGTAAACTAGGGCTGTGGGATGAATGGATGCTCCTGGCTGTGTATAAGCGCTTCCCTGACAGACCAGCTGGGGGAGAATCCACCGGCAACGTAGGAGACCGTGATCAGATTCCTGGGTCGGGCAGATCCGCTGCAGAAGGGGTGGGCTACCCACTCCAGGATTCTTGGGCTTCCCTGGAGGCTCAGCTGGGAAAGAATCCGCCTTTGCTTAGCCCCTCAGTCATGTCCCACTCTTTGCGACCCCACGGACTACAGCCCACAAGGTTCCCCTGTCCGTGGAATTCTCCAGGCTAGAACACTGGATTGGGTAGCCTTTCCCTTCTCCAGGGGATCTTCCTGACCCAGGAAATGAACTGGGGTCTCCTGCATTGCAGGCGGATTCCTACCTGGAAAGCTCCTATGTATACACATATCTATATATAAAATGTTACTGTGCANCGTGGAATTCTCCAGGCTAGAACACTGGATTGGGTAGCCTTTCCCTTCTCCAGGGGATCTTCCTGACCCAGGAAATGAACTGGGGTCTCCTGCATTGCAGGCGGATTCCTACCTGGAAAGCTCCTATGTATACACATATCTATATATAAAATGTTACTGTGCATGAAATTTTATATATTAAAAATAATTGTATATATAAACCATATGCAAAAGAATATATGTAAAACTTACTCACTTAGCTGTTCACAAGACATTAATACGACACTGTCAACCAACGCTACGTCCATAAAAAAGAAATAAGATTTGCCATGAAAACAGGAAGACGATGGAAGAAATTTTCACATACGGAGGCACATGGAAATCTTTCTGGTGTACGCATGATTCATTGTGAATGTGAGGCTGACCAAAGCAGCCTGTTTGTGGCTGATTCAACACGCATTGAACATCACCTGCCCTAGCCATGACGGAAAACACATTTAAAAATCAAAATTGAGGAGCTGTGGTTCACACAACTAGACTGAGGCCAGGCGGGCATTGCTCAGGTGGGTTCGGCCATATGAAAAGCTGCTTCACGTCAGTCATTATTCAGTTCAGTTCAGTTCAGTCACTCAGTCATGTCTGACTCTTTGCAACCCCATGAACCACAGCACACCAGGCCTCTCTGTCCATCACCAACTCCCGGAGTTTACCCAAACTTATGTCCATTGAGTCCGTGATGCCATCCAGCCATCTCATCCTCTGTCGTCCCCTTCTCCTCCTGCCCTCAATCTTTCCCAGGATCAGGGTCTTTCCAATGAGTCAGTTCTTTGCATCAGGTGGCCAAAGCATTGGAGTTTCAGCCTCAACATCAGTCCTTCCAAAGAAATCCCAGGGNGTCCGTGATGCCATCCAGCCATCTCATCCTCTGTCGTCCCCTTCTCCTCCTGCCCTCAATCTTTCCCAGGATCAGGGTCTTTCCAATGAGTCAGTTCTTTGCATCAGGTGGCCAAAGCATTGGAGTTTCAGCCTCAACATCAGTCCTTCCAAAGAAATCCCAGGGTTGATCTCCTTCAGAATGGACTGGTTGGATCTCCTTGCTGTCCAAAGGGACTCTCAAGAGTCTTCTCCAACACCACAGTTCAAAAGCATCAATTCTTCGGTGCTCAGCTTTCTTCACAGTCCAACTCTCACATCCATAGATGACTAGTGGAAAAATCATAGCTTTGACTAGACGGACCTTTGTTGGCAAAGTAATGTCTCTGCTTTTCAATATGCTGTCTAGGTTGGTCATAACTTTCCTTCCAAGGAGTAAGCATCTTTTAATTTTTTTAAAGATTGGTCACTATTAGAGAAACATAAATCAAAACTACATTGAGGTATCACCTCATACTGAAAGCTTATTGCTGAGCCACAAAAAGACACTGGGATTCTTGGCCTCTGGAGGAGAAGAATTCAATCTGAGGCCAGAGACGAGGCTTGATCACTCAGAGCTTTTGTGTAATAGAGTTTTATTAAAGTATAAAGGAGGTAGAGAAAGCTTCTGACATAGGCATCAGGAGGGGGCAGAAAGAGTTCTCCCTCACTGGTGTGAGCAATGAAGTTACATACTCTCCACTGAATCCAAAGAAGGTCTGGAGGTTGCAAAGACCTCACTAGACCTATTCCCATAATTTACATTTTAAGATAATAGGATCAGCCAGAAGGTTTTTTTCCCAGAGACTGTCCTCAAGCAGGATACATTATTAGTATATAATCCTAAGGAATGTGGAGGGGGAGAAAAAGAGTTGTCCTTTCTTCCTCCTTGAGAACTGCAGACCTCTCTCTCCTTGGGGACCCCTAGACTTCTTATCAATCTGCCTAGGAAATGACTCTCTCAATACCACGGTCAGAATGGCCATCATCAAAAAGTCTGCAAACGACAAATGCCGGAGAGGGTGTGGGGAAAAGGGAAGCCTCGTGCCCTGTTGCTGGGAATGTGCATTGCTGCGTCCACTGTGGAGAGCAGAATGCGGGCTCCTTGACACCCCAAGAGCAGAGCTACCGTACGACCCAGCAATCCCACTCCTGGACATCTGCTTTAAAAAGTAATACTTAGAGCAACAGTCATTAGATCCATGCACCGCAGTGTCCACGGGAGCACTATGCACAGAGCCAAGACGTGGAGGCAGCCCGAGTGTCTGTCAACAGAAGGACGGATAAAGAGGTTGTGGTCCATACAGACAATGGAATACTCCGCAGCCGTAAAGATGGATGCAAGAAAGCCATTTGCATCAGCGTGGCTGCAAACACAATCATAGAAAGTAAGGCAAAAAGAGAAAAACAAACATACGCTCTCACTGACACGTGGAATCTAAGGTGGGGGTGTGTGTCTGTGTGTTAGCGGCTCAGTCATGTCTGAGTCTGCAACCCCACGAACCGTAGCCCGCCAGGCTCCTCTGCCCATGGGACTCTCCAGGCAAAAATCCTGGAGTGGGTGGCCATGCCCTTCTCCACGGCATCTTCCTGACCCAGGCACTGAACCCTGGTCTCCTGCATCGCACGCCGTTTGAGTCAAGCATGCCACCAGTGAACTCATTACAAAACAGACACAGACTCCCAGAGAACAGACTCGAGGTTCCCAGCGGGGGAGAAGGAAGCGGGAAGGCTCATGATAGCAGGAGGGAACTAAGAGGCACAAACCGCTACATATAAGATAAGCAAGCTACAGGCTCCATCGTACAACGAGGAGAATCCAGCCAGTGTTTTATAACGACTATCAGTGGAGCATAACCTTTAGAAAGTGGTGAATCGCTGTGCTGTATGCCTGAAACATAATACCGCACATCAACTGTATCAATAAAAAGAGAAAAGTTAAATGTGACAAGTCTCAGCTCGCCTGCTGGAATTAGACACAGCTCCCGGGAGAGGCCTGAGGTCAGCACTCTGCATAGAGTCCCCCGCTGGGTTTGCAGGGAAGCCAGAACCAGACAGGGACCCACCCCTCTCTCCCTGTCCAGCTCCGGGGCTGGGTGCCCACACCCCCACCAGACTCCATTCAGGTCTCTGTTGCCCCCAAGCAGAGCATCCTTTCAGCATTCCCTCTGGAACACGTTTGTGGTCCAGCCCCTGCCTCTGTGGGTCTCCGTAATCACACGTCCGTCTAGGCAAAGCTATGGTTTTTCCAGTAGTCACGTATGCATGTGAGAGTTGGACTATAAAGAAAGCAGAGTGCCGAAGAATGGATGCTTTGGAACTGTGGTGCTGGAGAAGACTCTTGAGAGTCCCTTGGACTGCAGGGAGATCCAACCAGTTCATCCTAAAGGAAACCAGTCCTGAATATTCATTGGAAGGACCGATGCTGAAGCTGAAACTCCAATCCTTTGGCCACCTGACGGGAAGAGCTGACTCATTTCAAAAGACCCTGATTCTGGGAAAGATTGAGGGGAGGAGGAGAAGCGGGTGACAGAGGATGAGATGGTTGTATGGCATCACCAAATCAATGGACATGAGTTTGAGTAAATTCTGGGAGGTGGTGATGGACAGGGAGGCCTGGCGTGCTGCAGTCCATGGGGTCGCGAAGAGTCAGACATGACTGAGTGACTGAACTGATGTAAAACAGATAGCCAGTGGGAATTTTCTGTGTGACCCGGGGAACTCAAACGGGGCCTCTGGGACAACCTAGAGGGGAGGGAGGTGGGAGGGAAGTTCAAGAGGGAGGGGATGTGGGTGAATCTATGTCTCATGCATGTTGATGTTTGGCAGAAACCCACACAATACTGCAAGGCAATTATCCGTCAATTTTTTAAAAAGTTTTACATTAAAAATAAACAGTTGTGATGCATGGGCTCACTTCCTCCAAGGCNAGATAGCCAGTGGGAATTTTCTGTGTGACTCGGGGAACTCAAACGGGGCCTCTGGGACAACCTAGAGGGGTGGGAGGTGGGAGGGAAGTTCAAGAGGGAGGGGACGTGGGTGAATCTATGTCTCATGCATGTTGACGTTTGGCAGAAACCCACACAATACTGCAAGGCAATTATCCGTCAATTTTTTAAAAAGTTTGACATTAAAAACAAACAGTTGTGATGCATGGGCTCACTTCCTCCAAGGCGTGTGATGGATCCTGTCATACGCAGGGCTGGAACCTGTGTCCCCTGCATGAAAGGCAGATTCCACCACGGAGCCACCAGGGAAGCCTTGTTTTAATCCTTTTCGCAAGCCTGAAGCTAATGACTGATCTATTCTAAACAGGGGGAAACTGGGGTTTAGCAATGCTGAGGGTCTCCGAGAAGACACCCCAGCTGAGAGGGACAGCAAAGCCTGAAGTAGGACTCCAGGCTCTCGGAGGCCAAAGCCCTGTGACTTCTCCAAGACTCCGGAACATTTTATGACTCACCCCTTCCATCTGGTGGAGAGACGGTGGCTCGCATGGTGACAACATGCTGTGAAATGGGTCACCGCAGATACGGCAGAACCGTGTGATTAAAAGCATCCTCCGTGAGGGGATGGGACACAGCAGACGTGTGCACATCAGGGCTGACTTTTAATTAATGCTCCTGTGGAACCAGGACTGATCCTAGCAGGCTTTCCGGCGTCACCCGGTGCCCTAGTCATTGGGCCTTTTCGGCGAGACGGCTTTGAAGGCAAGAGACGCTGCCAGCCAGCTGATCACCGGCATCCAAGCCCCTCGGCATCAGCAAGGAGTCTGTTAAAAGCTGTCGCTCTCAGGATCTCTTAAAACCAGCGCAGCACAGACGATGGGAACCGAAAAACAGTCCTTGTCTGTTGGAGAAACCCAAAAAGTGACCCAGGAGGATGGAAACTCTAGCTTCCCCAAGTTTAGGAAATGTGTCCGTGTGTTTCAGTAATAGTCTTTGCTCCTGATAGAGGGTGGAAAGGGAGCCACAGAGACAAAATTGGTCCTTTGGAGCACAAAGAAAGACGTAAGGTTAGAAGCCCACAGTCGGGCTTCCCTGCTGGTCCAGTGGTTAAGAATCCGCCTGCCAACTCAGGATACACAGGTTCGAATCCCGGTCCGGGAAGATCGCATGTGCCGAGTGGCAGCCAAGCCTGTATGCCAGAACTACTTAAGCCCGTGGTCTGCAACAAGGGAGATCACCGCAAAAAGAAGCCCATGCATGCAACGCAAGGGTCGCCTCCGGTGGCCGCAGCCACAGAAACATCGGCGCACAAAGAGAAGCCGAAAGAAAACAAAACAATTTTTTTTTTATCAACTTTGAGGGGAAAGGTGGGCAGAAGAGTTACCCAAACATTTAGGTCCAAAGAGGAAAGTGGAGGTCACTCAGTCGGGCCTGACTCTTGGTGACCCCAGGGATTGTACAGTCCATGGAAATTCTCCAGGCTGTGTAATGAATTATTCCGCACATATTGTCCCATGGGTCTGCGGGTCAGAAGCCTCATGGAGCTAAACTTCGGATGTCGGCGGGGTGGTTCCCTCTCGAAGCCCCAGTGGGGATTCTGTTCTTTGCCTTTTCTGGCTTCTGGACACTCCCCACATTTCTTAGCTCCGTGATCCCTTCCTGCATCCTCAGCTCCCACAAAGGCTGTTCCTACCCACACATCACGTCATGTGACCCTTCCTTCTTCCTGCCTTCCTTCCTGCCTCATCCACTTTTAAGGGCCCTGTGCTTACACAGAGCCCATCTGGGTAACTCAGAATCGTCACCATGTTACAGTCAGCTCGTGACCGAGCTAAACGCCACCTGCTACTGTAATTCCCTTTTGCCATGGATGGGAACATACCCATGTGCTCTGGGATTTAGGAATTAGGAACTGGATGTCTTTGCGGGGTCACGATTCTGCTGGCCACACACACAGTCAAGAAGAGACATGGCTGGAATCGAGAACAGGACGGAGGCTCCTTAAAAAACTAAAAATAGAGCTGCCGAAATCCCACTGGCGGGCACACATCTGGAGGAAAAGCCGGTGCAAAACGATACATAGTCCACAGGGTTCCCTGCAACAGTATCTGTAGCAGCAAGGCATGGAAAGGACCTAGGTGGCCACACACAGAGGAACGGATAAAGATGTTCATGTACACAATGGAATACTACGCAGCCTCAAAAACAGAACGAAACGGTGCCTCTTGCAGCAACGTGGACGGGGAGAGACTGCCACGAGTGCAGAGGGTCACGGAAAAGGAGGCGGAGCTATGACGGCCCTTATGTGAGGAAGCCAAACAGATACAAATGACCTTTCCTACGAAAGAGAGGCTCACAGACTTTGAGAATGAATTTCTGGTTGCTGGGGGTTGAGGGAAGGGATAGTCAGGGAGACTGGGATGAACATGGACACACTGCTGTGTTTAACATGGAGAACCAGCAAGGACCTGCTGGACAGCACAGGGAACTCTGCTCAATGTCACGTGGCAGCCTGGATGGAGGGGAGTTTGGGGGAGAATGGGTACAAGTGTGTGTACGCCTGAGTCCCTTTGCTGTCCAGCTGAAATCGTCACAGCATCCTTAATAGGCTGCACTCCAATACAAAATTAAAAGCTTAAAAGAAAAAAAGAGGGGACATAGCTGGTGTCTAGACCCATATCCTCAGACAGAATTATTGTCATGACTAATTTCCCACCGAAGTTTTCTATAACCCGTCACTATCCCTTCCTTTCTCCCGGCGGGCATGTCGAGGCATTTACGAAGGCTTAACAGACAGCTGGTTTCCTTCAGAAAAATCTAGCCTCAGCGCCAAAGACAGGAAAGCACAGCTTCTCCTCTAAGACATGGATTCGGACAGAAAGCCACGCCACTAAGAAGTAGACGGCGTGTGGGGGGGAGATCACACCTAGGTGGCGGCTGTTCTCCGGGGTCTCGTCTCTCCGCACTGACCAGTGACGCTCGTGGGAGGGAGACGTCCCAGGTTGGTTTTGGGTGACATGCAGGTGCAGAAGCAAAGGTCTTGTGTGAGAGCAGGGAAGTGTTCTACTTGCTAAAATTATTTCACTTTGTGTTCATTTAGTGCCATTTTCTTCATACAGGTAGTTGCCCATATTTGAACTTGGCGAGGCAAAAAAAAAAAAAAAAATGCTGGTTATCTGGAAGGAAGCAAAGAAGGGAGGGGAGAAAGGGAAGAAGGAAGAAGTGAATTAACAAAGACTAGCACACCACAGAAATTCCAAGCATCACCTGTTCCTGGTGGAGAACCTGGAAGACAGCGTATTCAAACATTTTAGGGAACGCAGTTCAGTTCAGTCGCTCAGTCGTGTCCGACTCTTTGCGACCCCATGAATCGTAGCACACCAGGACTCCCTGTCCATCACCAACTCCTGGATGTCACTCAGATTCATGTCCATCGGGTCGGTGATGCCATCCAGCCATCTCATCCTCTGTCGTCCCCTTCTCCTCCTGCCCCCAATCCCTCCCAGCATGAGTCTTTGCCAGTGAGTCAACTCTTCGCATGAGGTGGACAAAGTACTGGAGTTTCAGCTTTAGCATCATTCCTTCCACAGAAATCCCAGGGTTGATCTCCTTCAGAATGGACTGGCTGGATCTCCTTGCAGTCCAAGGGACTCTCAAGAGTCTTCTCGAACACCACAGTTCAAAAGCATCCATTCTTCGGCGCTCAGCCTTCTTCACAGTCCAACTCTCACATCCACACATGACCACAGGAAAAACCATAGCCTTGACTAGACGGACCTTAGCCGGCAAAGTAATGTCTCTGCTTTTGAATATGCAAGTCGCCTTCAAATGCTTCTATCTTACNAGTTCAAAAGCATCCATTCTTCGGCGCTCAGCCTTCTTCACAGTCCAACTCTCACATCCACACATGACCACTGGAAAAACCATAGCCTTGACTAGACGGACCTTAGCCGGCAAAGTAATGTCTCTGCTTTTGAATATGCAAGTCGCCTTCAAATGCTTCTATCTTACAGACTCTAGACAAGTTGCTACAATTGAAGAAACACTAATGGAAACAACAGAATTGTTTGTTTCACTGATCAAATGAAGCTCCAGTCCTCGGGCCACCTGATGAAAAGAGCCGACTCACTGGAAAAGCCGTTGATGCTGGGAAAGATTGAAGGCAGGCGGAGAAGGGGATGACAGAGGATGAGATGGTTGGATGGCATCACCGACCCGATGGTCCTGAGTTTGAGTAAGCTCCGGGAATTGGTGATGGACGGGGAAGCCTGCTGCGGTCCATGGGGTCGGAAAGAGTCGGACACGACTGAGCGACTGAACAACGCTAATGATTTATAAATACTTTAAACACAATAAACACCAATTTAATTTAGAAGGCTCTCCATCATTGCTGACAAAGATGATGTGCAAATGTTAACACACCAAACACGAGAAAAAGCCAGAGAGGTGATGTAGTTCATCTTTGTAAGGTACGCAAATGACCTGTAAACTCTCAATTGAAACAACAGCTGCGTAGATTTAAGTTTGCGCTTATCACACAACTCCCGCCCTTCCACACACGTTTCCTGAATACAAACAGTCTCAATAGCCTGTCCCCAAATGCAGACTCCCTCGTGGCTTCCCTGCGGGCTCAGACAGTAAAGAATCTGCCTGCAATGCAGGAGACGTGGACCGGGAAGATCCCTGAGTCAGAAAGATCCCCCGGAGGAGGAAATGGCATCCCACTCCAGTATCCTTGCCTGGAGAATCCCATGGACAGAGGAGCCTGGCGGGCTACAGTCCAGGGGATCACACAGAGTCAGACACGACTGACTGACTAACACTCTCACTTTCAAGCGTGGACTCGCGTCTGAGAAATGGACAATGGCATGAACACACATGAAACCTCTGATTCACCCCATAGCTCGTGATTCTAACCTCTGGTGTTTTGCCCGTCCTAAGGCAGTCCTTTGAGTCTAACAGTTCCTGTCTTCAGCTGTCCCACTTTTTCTAAGGAGGGAAATCACCCACTCCCCAAACACACACTTGTCACTGGCTCAGTTGGTAAAGAATCCGCCTGCAATGCAGGAGACCGCGGTTAGATTCCCGGATCAGGAAGATCCCCTGGAGAAGCGAAAGGCTGCCCACTCCCTGGTGGCTCAGCTGGTAAAGAATCCGCCTGCAATGCGGGACACCTGGGGTCAATCCCTGGGGTTGGGAAGATCCCCTGGAGAAGGGAAAGGCTACGCACTCCAGTATTCTGGCTGGGAGAATTCCATGGACCGTACAGTCCATGGGGTCACAAAGAGTTGGACACGACTGAGTGACTTTCACTTTGGCAGAACAGATGAGATAGAAAATACAGCACTGGTCTCATATTGGAGGCTCTCATTCTGACCGAACTCACTGGGCACGAGAACAGACTCCTGCATTTCTGCCACAGGCGACAAGCGGTCCTGCCCTGGATTTCAACAGATGGAATTCCCAACCATCTGAAGCATCTGCTATTTGCCCTCCAGACACAGAGCTGGCCTCACCAGCTGTCTGACCTCGACGGCTCTGGGTCCCAGTGTCAGCTGAGGGTCAGTGGTGATGCTTCGTACATTTCAGGGTCTGCTCATCTTTTTTTTCTAATTTCTTTTTGACATGCACCATTTCTAAAGCCTTTACTGAATTTGTTACCATATTGCTTCTGTCTTAGGGGTTAGTGTTTCTGACCTCCCAGGATGTAGGATGTTAGCTCCCTGACCAGGGATTGAACCCCCTCCCCTGCGCTGGAGGCTGAAGTCTTAAACCGCTGGAGCACCACGGAAGTCCCTCTCATCGTTTGTCCTGTCACTGGCTTCCTTCCTCCTCTTTGATATTCTTACCTCTCCAGCAGCTCTCAGCTGGGNCCTGACCAGGGATTGAACCCCCTCCCCTGCGCTGGAGGCTGAAGTCTTAAACCGCTGGAGCACCACGGAAGTCCCTCTCATCGTTTGTCCTGTCACTGGCTTCCTTCCTCCTCTTTGATATTCTTACCTCTCCAGCAGCTCTCAGCTGGGCAGTTCAAAAGCAGAAGCAACACACAGATGCCAGGCTCACACCTGACCCAGACTGACTGCCTGTCTCCATGGGGTCACGGGCTCCAGGCATGAAGTTGGGGGGGGGGGTGTTTTCCAGCCAGTGACACGTACGCGGGGAGACAGGATGGATGCCCCTCTTGACCCTGGACATGTCTACGCGAGCCCCTCCCTCCACTTTTTCTGCAATTTTGAGACCTTGGCTCAGTTCCTGGGTCCGGAGAACCCCCTGGAGGAGGGCGTGGCCAGCCACTCCAGGATTTTTGCCTCTGAGAATCCCTAAGGACAGAGGAGTCTGGCGGGCCACAGTCCGTAGGGTTGCAAAAAGTCAGACACGACTGAGCGGCTAACACAAACACCCCCACCCTGCCTGCCTGTCTCCACATCTTCCTTCCTGGACCCCCACTTCTGCCTGCCTTCCCCCCATTTTCCTGCCTTTATCTCCCCCTACTTCTGCCTGCCTCCCCCACCCCCACCACACTGCCATCAAGACACTAGAATCTATTTGTTGGCGTTTCCTTAACTGTGATTGCAACACCTTCCTCCCCCTTCACAGAAAGCTTGTTGTTAACAGCANCCCTGCCTGCCTGTCTCCACATCTTCCTTCCTGGACCCCCACTTCTGCCTGCCTTCCCCCCATTTTCCTGCCTTTATCTCCCCCTACTTCTGCCTGCCTCCCCCACCCCCACCACACTGCCATCAAGACACTAGAATCTATTTGTTGGCGTTTCCTTAACTGTGATTGCAACACCTTCCTCCCCCTTCACAGAAAGCTTGTTGTTAACAGCAAAAACACTTTGTATCGGGGTAGAGCCGATTAACGACACTGTGACGTTTTAGGTGAACAGCGATGGGACTCGGCCAAACATGTATGTGTATCCATTCTCTGCCCACAGAAAGCCGGGTTTGCAAAGAAACACTGAACCACTCCTGGAGCACAGGCTTTAGGATGAAAACACCACCCCCCATGCCCTACCCACTCCCAGTCAGTCATCCATCTGGGGTCAGACTCGGAGCAGGAGGTGAAGGTTCATGAAGGCGCTGACCTAGGCTGGAAGCCCACCGGCCCTGTTGCTCCCAAAGCCCCCTCTTCCCCTACCAGCAAGGCTGCCTCCCTCCCGGCGTGCAGACACCAGCCTGGGGGCGGGGGACCCAGCTCACGGTGCATTTTCNCTTTGTATCGGGGTAGAGCCGATTAACGACACTGTGACGTTTTAGGTGAACAGCGATGGGACTCGGCCAAACATGTATGTGTATCCATTCTCTGCCCACAGAAAGCCGGGTTTGCAAAGAAACACTGAACCACTCCTGGAGCACAGGCTTTAGGATGAAAACACCACCCCCCATGCCCTACCCACTCCCAGTCAGTCATCCATCTGGGGTCAGACTCGGAGCAGGAGGTGAAGGTTCATGAAGGCGCTGACCTAGGCTGGAAGCCCACCGGCCCTGTTGCTCCCAAAGCCCCCTCTTCCCCTACCAGCAAGGCTGCCTCCCTCCCGGCGTGCAGACACCAGCCTGGGGGCGGGGGACCCAGCTCACGGTGCATTTTCTCTGCAGGTGCCAGCTGTTCCTGTGGGTGTGCCTCACTGTGCCCGAGTTTATTTTTAATCCTCCCCGACATCTGCCTCGCAGCCTCCGGAGAGGAAATGAGGCCATCTGAACAAGGAGGACGGATCACCTGAGGTGCCGTCACTGGGTGAGTTCTCAAAGATTTCTGTGAAAAAATACAGCCATGAGATGCACACACCACTCTATTTAAAATGGAGAATGCTAGCGAGGTAATGTTGAAAACTCTCCAAGCCAGGCTTCAACAGTACGTGAACTGAGAACTCCCAGATGTTCAAGCCAGATTTAGAAAACGCTGAGGAACCAAGAATCGAATTGCCAGCATCCATTGGATCATAGAAAAAGGAAGAAAGTTCCAGAAAAACATCTCCTTCTGCTTTATTGACTATGCCAAAGCCTTTGACTGTGTGGATCACAACAAACTGGAAAATTCTGAAAGAGATGGGAATACCAGACCACCTGACCTGCCTCCTGAGAAATCTGTATGCAAGTCAGGAAGCAACAGTTAGAACTGGACATGGAACAACAGACTGGTTCCAAATTGGGAAAGGAGGACGTCAAGGCTGTATATCATCACCCTGCTGATTTAACTTCTATGCAGAGTACATCATGAGAAACGCTGGGCTGGAAGAAGCACAAGCTGGAATCAAGATTGCCGGGAGAAATATC
This sequence comes from Antidorcas marsupialis, assembly GCA_006408585.1. Taxonomy (NCBI): domain Eukaryota; kingdom Metazoa; phylum Chordata; class Mammalia; order Artiodactyla; family Bovidae; genus Antidorcas; species Antidorcas marsupialis. Next base: position 250,125 of record SJYB01005803.1, on the reverse strand, counting down.
AATAACCTCAGATATGCAGATGACACCACCCTTATGGCAGAAAGTAAAGAGGAGCCTCTTGATGAAAGTGAAAGAGGAGAGTGAAAAAGCTGGCTCAAAAGTCAACATTCATACATCGACATGAATCCACCATGGGTGTACACATGTTCCTCATCCAGTCACCGTATGGCCAAACCAATACAATATTGTAAAGTAATTAGCCTCCAATTAAAATAAATNCCCTTATGGCAGAAAGTAAAGAGGAGCCTCTTGATGAAAGTGAAAGAGGAGAGTGAAAAAGCTGGCTCAAAAGTCAACATTCATACATCGACATGAATCCACCATGGGTGTACACATGTTCCTCATCCAGTCACCGTATGGCCAAACCAATACAATATTGTAAAGTAATTAGCCTCCAATTAAAATAAATTTATATTAAAAAATAAATAGCTTGTTAAAAAAAGTAAACATTCAGAAAACTAAGATCATGGCATCTGGTCCCACTACTTCATGGCAAATAGATGGGGAAATAACAGAAACAGTGAGAGACTTTATTTTCTTGGGCTCCAAAATCACTGCAGATGGTGACTGCAGCCATGAAATTAACAGACACTTTTTGATGATGTCATTCTGACCGTGGTATGAGATGGTACCTCATTGTAGTTTTGATTTGTGTTTCTGTAATAATGACCGCTCTTTTAAAAAATTAAATGACTCTTACTCCTTGGAAGAAGAGTTATGACCAACTTGGACAGCATATAAAAAGCAGAGACATTACTTTGCCAACTAAGGTCCGTCTAGTCAAGGCTACGGTTTTTCCAGTGGTCGTGTGTGGATGTGAGAGTTGGGCTATAAAGCTGAGTTCCAAAGAATGGATGCTTTTGAAGTGTGGTGTTGGACATGACTCTTGAGAGTCCCTTGGACTGCAAGGAGATCCAACCAGTCCATCCTAAGGGAAATCACTCCTGAATATTCACTGGAAGGACTGATATTTGAAGCTGAAGCTCCAATACTTGGCCACCTGATGTGAAGAACTGACTCATCAGAAAAGACCCTGATGCTAGGAGAAGGGGAGGACAGAGGATGAGATGGTTGGATGGCATCTCCAGCTGGATGGATTCTGCTCAGTGTCACGTGGCAGACTGGATGGGAGAGGAATTTGGAGGAGAATGGAGACGTGTATGTGGGTGGCTGAATCCCTTTGCTGTCCGCCTGAAACCATCATAACACTGTTAACTGGCTATATCCCAATGCAAAATAAAAAGTCAAAAATTACAGCCATGAGACAAATTATTATATTTAGATATAAATATGAGTGATAAAGAATAAGGTCATACTGTGTAGCACACAGAACTGTATGCAACATTCCTGAGATAAGACACAATCAAAGAGGATATGAAGAGGACTGTATCGATACAGGTGTAACAGAATCATTGTGCTACGTGTCTGAAAGTAATACAATGTTGCAAACGAAGCCGGCTTCAAAAATGGAACCCAGAGCTGTCGGAACAAAGTGCTCCTGTTCTCCATCTCCAAACACTGACCTGACCTTGGCGCTTTCTCCTCTGTGCCCCAGGTTTCTCACAGGGAACCAGATGTTGAAACCACGTGAGCCGAGGCACACGGACCAGAAGGTCTCCACTCCATGTCAGTTCTTCCCAGGGCAGCTTCCAAAGTGGACTTGGACACGGTGCATTCTGAGTTTAGGCACAGCCCGTTGTTTTATTTAGAAAATGCACACAGGTCCATGTGCAAAGTAAATGGAGCTGCCTTTCCTTAATTTCTCACTGGTTAATAATTTCAGATGAACTGAAGGATTGCTTTCATCAGCCGTAGCAGCATGGAGTGTTGAAAACTCAAGTGAACGGAGTAGAAATGTCGGCTGAATTCTTTTATGCGTGCGAAGTCGCTTTGGTTATATCCGGCTGTTTACAACCCCGTGGACTGTAGCCCACTCCTGTGTCCGTGGGGTTCTCCACGCAAGAATGAATACTGGAGTGGGTTGCCATTTCCTCCCCCAGGGGATCTTCCCCACCGCCAGATCGAACCTCCATCTCTCTTGTCTTCCGCGCTGGCAGGCAGATTCTTTGCCACTATCGCATGGCATGCCCACTTGTCAAGGGGTGAAGAGCCTCTTCTATCTTGAAAACTGACTCTTTGCAAGTTACATGGCAGGTCTGAAAGAAACTCACTAATTCAGTTCAGTCGCTCAGTCGTGTCCGACTCTTTGCAACCCCATGAATCATAGCACGCCAGGCCTCCCTGTCCATCGCCAACTCCCAGAGATCACTCAGACTCACGCCCATCAAGTCAGTGATGCCATCCAGCCATCTCATCCTCTCTTTAATTTTTTGTAAAAACAACATAATACGCATACACGGCTGGTGAGAATGTAAGTGGGTGCAGCCAGTGTTGAAAACTCAATGGAAGTTCCTCAAAGAATGAAAACTACAGTTATCATATGATCCAGCAACCCCAGCCTAAGGCACACACCCAGACAAAACTCTGAGAAGATACACGCACCCTTATGTTCAGAGCAGGTCTGTTCACAGCGGCCAAGACATGGAAGCACCCTAAATCCATCGACAAGCAACAGATAAAGAGCACTGTACGTTTGTAGAAGGGAATATTACTCAGCCATTAAAAAAAAAAAAGAACTAATGCCAACTGCCTCATGGACGTAACATGGACGGACCTAGAGATTATCGCACTAAGTCAGAAAGACTAGGATTAATACCATATGATATCACTCATATGTAGCATCTAAAAAACAACAGAATAGTGGCTATCTATTATGTCTCCCGGAGAAGGCAACGGCACCCCACTCCAGCACTCTTGCCTGGAAAATCCCATGGACGGAGGAGCCTGGTGGGCTGCAGTCCATGGGGCCGCTAAGAGTCAGGCACAACTGAGCGACTCACTTTTCACTTCCATGCATTGGAGAAGGAAATGGCCACCCACTCCAGTGTTCTGGCCGGGAGAATCCCAGGGACGGGGGAGCCTGGTGGGCTGCCGTCTATGGGGTCGCACAGAGTCGGACACGACTGAAGCGACTCAGCAGCAGCAGCAGCAGTGTTCTATCTCAGACTAGAGAGATAGAAACTACTCTCTATAAAATAAGCTCTGAGGACATTTTGTACAACACAGGGAACGTGGCCAATATTATATAATAACTATAAATGTCAAGAATTATACCCCCGAAATAAATGAAACAAAGATAAACTANGACTTCACTTTCACTTTTCACTTCCATGCATTTGAGAAGGAAATGGCCACCCACTCCAGTGTTCTGGCCGGGAGAATCCCAGGGACGGGGGAGCCTGGTGGGCTGCCGTCTATGGGGTCGCACAGAGTCGGACACGACTGAAGCGACTCAGCAGCAGCAGCAGCAGTGTTCTATCTCAGACTAGAGAGACAGAAACTACTCTCTATAAAATAAGCTCTGAGGACATTTTGTACAACACAGGGAACGTGGCCAATATTATATAATAACTATAAATGTCAAGAATTATACCCCCGAAATAAATGAAACAAAGATAAACTAAGAAGTTGACAGCATAAAAAAGAATTATACTCCAAATGTGAATTAATGTAGTCTACTCCTATAACAAATATTATACAAACATACTTTACAGTTTCTTTAGAGACAAAAACTCCCAACATAATATGACATGTCTCCCCACACATCTACATGATGTGATGTACAGAAATATACAACACAGATGACATATTCAGTTATTTATTAAAAGACTTCCCGGGTCCAACGGCTAGGACTCTGAGCTCCCAGCAGAGGGGCCCCCGGCTGAATCCCTGGTCAGGGAACTGTATTCCACATGCCTCGGTGAAGAGTTTGCACGGCGCAGTTAAAACATACCTCACGCCCCATCTGAGACCCAGCACAGATGATTAAATATATTTTAAATTACTTACATAATTAGACCCGTACAGTTTGTACACACACATATACACACCGTGTGCGTACAACTTTAAAAGTGGCATTACTAAAATCAGAAAGCTGGAGGAAGAGACGAACTGGGGCTTTATGACCTAATATTTTCCTGTTTTTCTCAGGTGACTATATAGAGCTTACCAGGTGGTTCGGATGGTAAAGAATCTGCCTTCAACGCAGGAGACCCAGGTTCGCTCCCTGGTTGGTGAAGATCCCCTGGGCAAAGTGAAGTGGACTCAGCCATGTCCGACTCTCTGCGATCCCGTGGACGATACAGTCCGCGGAATTCTCCAGGCCAGAATATTGGAGTGGGTAGCCTTTCTCCTCTCCAGGTTCTCAGCCCAACCCAGGGGCTGAACTCAGGTCTCCTGCATTGCAGGCAGATTCTTCACTAAGTGAGCTATCAGGGCAGACCTGGCAGCCCACTCCAGGAGTCTTGCCTGGAGAATCCCATGGACAGAGGAGCCTGGTGGGCTACAGTCCATGGGGTCGCAAAGAGGCGGACACGACTGGGTGACTTTCACTTTAGACGCTTTTGAAGGTGCATATCCTCACAAATGTGTTTCATCCTTAAACGGATACTAACAAGGATGAAAAGCATCAACAGTCCACTGGCAATCAATTGTGAATCACGAGATTCGAAACCAGGAAGACCGTAATGAAAGATGGGGGCTTCCCACGTGACTCAGCTGGTAAAGAGCCCGCCTGCCAAGCAGGAGACCCCGGTTCGATCCCTGGGTCGGGAAGATCCCCTGGAGGAGGGAACGGCAGCTCACTGCAGTATTCTGGCCTGGAGAATCCCCATGGACAGAGGAGCCCGGTGGGCTACAGTCCACGGGGTTGCAGAGAGTCCAGTTAGCGACTATACAGGAACAGACGCAGCAGGGTGAGTTTGGCTTTGCAAGTCCGGGAACAGGGACTAACGTGATTGTCCTCAGTGAACCCCCTCCTTCCCCCCATAACCCAGGAGCAACCTGTGAATAGTCAAGTCACAGGAAGACAGACGCCAACACTCACGAACAGCAAACCGAGTCAGGATAACAGAGCGGCTTCTGTCACAGAAACGCCCAGTTAGTAGGAAAAACGAAAGAGCCAGGCGTGTCGTTTCACTGAGATCCTGGTAACACCTTTGGCACAGGCGATACACCTGCGGTTCAGAGATAAATTCATGCTCACCGCTAAACACACGTGATGGTCAGCACATCTGCAATGGCAAAGCAGATATAGTAACATGGAGAGAAGGAGGCTGGATACACACCCTGGGCAGGGGGGTGGGGTGCGGTTACACCCGGTCGTAGTAAATCGCCATCTGCCACTCGGTGGATTGTGTCCCCGTGAAATTAACATGTTGACTCTCTGCCCCACCCCACCCCCAGGACCTCACAGTGAGGCTGCATTCGGAGATAAGGGTCACTGGAGAGGGGATGAAGGTTACATGAGGTCATCACCATGGGTCCTGATCCTTCGGAATTAGAACTTATTGAAACTCACAGGTCATGGAGTTGTTTGTTTTTTTAATTTTATTTTTACTTTATTCTACTTTACAATACTGTATTGATTTTGCCATACATTGACATGAATCCGCCACAGGTGTACTTGAGCTCCCAATCCTGAAATCCCCTCCCTCCTCCCACCCTACATCATCTCTCTGGATCATCCCCGTGCACCAGCCCCGAGCATCCTGTATCCTGCATCGAACATAGACTGGCGCTTCGTTTCATCCCACCCTCTCCCTCACTGAGTTTAAACAAACAACCTTGGGCATTAGGGTATGTCCTGATCCCATAGGAGTGGGGTCCTTATATAAGCAGAGGCCATCAGGCCAGAGACACAGGCACAGAGGGATGGCCACGTGAGGACTCGAGGAGGGGATGGCCGTCCCCACACCCAGGAGAGAGGCTCGGGAGGAACCAACCCTGCCCACACCTGGGGGCCTCAGCCTCCAGCCTCCAGGACTGTGGGAGAGTGAATGTCTGTTGTTTAAGCCGCCCCATCTAGGGTGATTTTATGGCAGCCCCCGCCCACAAATGCATCAGTTTTCCAAGGAAACGCTTTTACCGGTTATAGCCATCAGCAGCCCTTGCAGGTTCCACATGGCAGTTTGTGGAGTATAAGCGGCAGACTTCATTCTGGAGTCCGTAGAAACCAAACAGTGATGTGACGCGACGTAACCCTGAAAAGCTGAGGCGTGGGGTGCAACGGAAAAGCACGGTGGAGACACGATAGAACGCATTTGCCCAAGGACACGCCCTGCAGACGATGTCATGCGCGGGTCTCATTTGTCTGATCTGTATTCGAACTGAAAACCATTTGTGTCTTTTGGCCCCAAAACGTCAACACGGGTGCTCACGGTTTGAGGGACGGGCCACACCATGTGTCGAGCTCGCCGGGTGAGGAGGACGAAGACCCAGCCGTGAGCTGTAACCAAGAGCTGAGAATAAGCACGGTCATATCCAGAGCCAACTCTGTGCAACACCCGTGAGGCCCCTTCCAGGAGCTGTGCCTTATTTCAGGTGACTCGGGGAAAAGAATCTGCCTGTCAACGCGGGAGACCCAGGTTCGATCCCTGGGTCAGGAAGGTCCCCTAGAGGAGGAAAAGGCAACCCACTCCAGTGTTCTTGCTTGGAGAATCCCAGGTACAGAGAAGCCTGGTGGTCTGAAGTCCATGGGGTTGCAGAGTTAGATACCATCCCCCACCTCCACACACACACACACACACACACACACACACACACACACACACACATACATAGGAGAGAGTCATTTCCTAGGCACGTTGATAAGAAGTCTAGGGGTCCCCAAGGAGAGAGGGGTCTGGAATTCTCAAGGAGGAAGAAAGCACAAACTTTTTTTCCTTCTCTACATTCCTTAGGATTATATAACAATAATATATCCTGCCTGAGGACAGTCTCTGGATTAAGCCTTCTGGCTAATTCTGTTCTCTTAAAATGTAAATTATGGGAGTAGGTCTGGTGAGGTCTTGACAACCTCCAGACCTTCTTTGGATTCATTGGAGAGTATCATTTCACTGCTAACACTAGCAAGGGGATACTCTTTCTGCCCCCTTCTGATGCCTCTATCAGAAGCTTTCTCTATCTCCTTTATACTTTAATAAAACCTTATTACACAAAAGCTCTGATCAAGCCTTGTCTCTGGCCCTGGATTGAATTCTTCTCCTCCGGGGGCCAAGAATCCCGGTGTCTTCACATGATTCAACAACAACCTGTCACACACACACACACACACACACACACACACACACACGGACCCTGGGACACTTTGCTATGGTGTTTGCAGCAACAAAATGCAAAGAAACTATCAGGGAGTAACAAGAACTGCCTGTATGCACAGTTGAAACAAATTATCAACAATAAGATACAAAAAGACGACTTCTGAGGAGCTGGGAGCAAAAGCAGGGTGGGGTTGATGCCCATGGCCTCCCCAACGTGGGTGGGCAGACCACCCTAAGCCACCCTTCCATCCCAACCCACCTAACTGCCCCCCACTCTGGGGGCTCAGATGGTAAAGAATCCGTCTGCAATGCAAGAGACCCTGGGTTCGATTCCCAGGTCTGGAAGATTCCCTGGAGAAGGAAATGGCAACCCACTCCAGCATCCTCTCCTGGAGAATCCCATGCACAGAGAAGTCTGGCGGGCTACAATCCACGGGATCACAAAGAGTCAGACACGACTGAGCACAGCCCAGCACAGTGAATCAGACTCTTCAGTGAGAAAGCTGCAAAATCCTCCTTTCACAGTATACCATATCACAGTAACAGGTGACTCGTGAAGAACCTTTCGCTCCCCTGTGGCTACCATCACTGCCTGGAGAGTTGGCACTATATTTACTCACAGTAAACAAAGTTTTGCACCAAATTTCAGATGATCCATGAGATTTCAGAGTCATGAGCCCACAACGGCAGAATGAAATCATCTTGTATTGTTTAATCTGCTTCTTCTTAAAGATTTTTTTTTACATGCACCGTTTTTAACCTCTTTATTGAATTTGTTACAATATGGCTTGTGCTTTGTATTTTTTGTCCAGGAGGCCAGTGGGATCTCACATCCCTGAGCGGGGATCAAACCCACACCCCCTGCATTGGATGGCTGAAGTCTTAGTCACTGGGCCCCCAGGGAAGTTCAATGGACCCTTTCAATGTCATGTTTTAGCTCACTTCTCTGACGTTAGCTGTGTAACTTGCTCCCGTCTTGATTTTTAAAATCCCACTAAATAAAACTATGCTTTTTTGTTGTCAAACCAGGCAAACACAAAGGTATGTTTCAGTTAATAATTGAGCAATGGGGAATTCAGCTGCCCACCCTGGCAGCTTTATAACCCCGATTAATGCCTTTTCTGTACAAGAGACATGTTGTAGCCACGATGCTTTTTTTTTTTTTTTTTAAAGCCAAATGCATTTTCTTCTCTGCTGAGAAGAGGTGTGGAGCACAGGACTGGCATTGACCTGAAGAGGAACAACAGTCAGGAGATCCAGACCTGGGTGTTTTCAGCTTCGTAACAGAAATTGAAAACAGAAACCAGAGAAATCGGAGACACTGCCATCTGAGGTGGATAGATAGCCCTGATTTCAGGCAGTGGATAGAACTGCAAGAGTTAAAAAAAAAAAAAACCATCAGGGATAAGGTGGATCCCAGGGTTTAAAAAGACACGGTTTAAATATCCTGGAAGTCCAACGGTTAAGCCTTGACCTTCCGATGCCGGGGCTATGGGTTTGAAGCCTGGTTGGGGAGCTAAAACCCCACGTGCCTCAAGGCCCAAACAGAAATCAGAAGCAACGCTGTAACAAATTTAATAAAGACCTTGAGGCTTCCCTGGTGGCTCAGCTGGTAAAGAACCCACCTGCCGTGCACGAGACCCCAGTTTGATTCCTGGGTGGGGAAGATCTGCTGGAGAAGGGACAGGCTGCCCCCTCCAGGACTCTTGGGCTTCCCTGGTATCTCAGCTGGTAAAGAATCCATCTGCCATGCGGGAGACCTGGGTTGAACCCCTGGGTTGGGAAGATCCCCTGGAGAAGGGAACGGCTACCTCTCTAGTATCCTGCCCTGGAGAATCCCATGGAGTCCATGGGGTCTCAAAGAGTTGGACACGACTGAGCGGCTTTTACACACACACAAAAAAGAAAACACTATTTTTAAAAAAAATATGGCAAGGTTAGGTGGGAGCTGAGGAAAAAAACTTAAACTTGTCATATTTTGTCTTCTTTCCAAAAAGGAAACAAGAAAAAATTGCACTCTACTGATTGAAAAAAAAGCTTCTGTTTTCTCTGGGCATCGGCGTAGGAGTGGGGTTGCAGGATCAAATAGCGGTTCTACATTTCATTTGGAAGGAACCTAGCTCCATCCTGTTCTTCACGGCTTCCCAGGGGGTACAGAGTCTGCCTGCCAATGCAGGAAACACAGGAGACCCAGGTTCAGTCCCTGGGTGGGGANGTAGGAGTGGGGTTGCAGGATCAAATAGCGGTTCTACATTTCATTTGGAAGGAACCTAGCTCCATCCTGTTCTTCACGGCTTCCCAGGGGGTACAGAGTCTGCCTGCCAATGCAGGAAACACAGGAGACCCAGGTTCAGTCCCTGGGTGGGGAAGACCCCCCTGGAGGAGGAAAGGGAAATCCGCTCCACTCTTCTTGCCTGGAGGATCCCATGGACAGAGGAGCCTGGCGGGCTGCAGTCCACGGGGCCGCAAAGAGTCGGACACGACTGAAGTCACGTAGACACACAAGAGCAGCGGATCTGTGTCCATCCCGATCGCCCGACGCATCCCGCCCTTCCCTTCCCAGCGCATCTGTGTCCATCCCGATCGCCTGACACATCCCGCCCTTCCCTTCCCTGCTTGGTGTCCGGACGTTTGCTCTCTACATTTCCTTCTCTAGGTCTGCTCTGCAAAGGATCCTAAAACTCCGTTGGCCGTTTCCGCTGCTTACAAATTTTCACGCGCTTGTATTTCTCCTCGCATGCTCCCTGCAATCTGACCTTTATTAAACAGACAGTGACGTGTACTTTGAGGCTGACCGTCTTTCCTAAGATACTCTGGCATGGATATAATGAACCTCTTACTCTTCCTTTTAAGTGGCTTCTTGAGGCATTGAATCTCCTGTCCAAGCCTTTTTAAAGGCTTAATGAATCTGCCAAACACACTATTAACTTTACGTCGTGTTCATAAAGTTTCTGTTTTTTTCATTTTATTTTTTTCTTTTTCTTTTTTTTTATTTTTTACTTTACAGTACTGTATTGGTTTTGCCGTACATTGACTTGAATCCGCCA
>SJYB01005803.1:222469-239901 GCA_006408585.1 Antidorcas marsupialis | reverse complement strand
CACCACCCTCCCCATACCATCTCTCTGGGTCATCCCAGTGCACCACCCCAACCATCCTGTATCATAAAGTTTCTTGATTATGTTCGTGAGCAATAAATACAATAACAGGAAAATTCCTGCCCCTGGAGCCATAATTTACAAACACAATCTACGAAGATGTTCGGTTGGCGATGAGAACCACAGCGCTCTGTATTTAGCAGAAAACGCTACCAGAAAACTGAACGCATCACCCACAAGGTTGAGATTATTTGCTTGGAGTCACAACTGTGCCCGGCACACGGGTTCCTCTGTTAAAACTTGAGTGGCAGAATTTCCCTGGCGCTCCAGTGTTTTAAGACCCCACCTGCCAACGCAGGAGACCCGGTTCAATCCCTGGGTCGGGAAGATCACCTGGAAGAGGGCGTGGCAACCCCCTCCAGTATTCTTGCGTGGAGAATCCCACAGATAGAGGGGCCTGCTGGGCTACCGTCCATGGGGTCCCAAAGAGTCGGATATGGCTGAGCAGCTGAGCAACACAGCTGCTTTACAATGCCTGCGGTCTGTATCTCGTCCGACATTTCTCGCAGTAATCCATCAAAGAAAGATGCTCCCCTCACCGTGAGCCGCATTAGGAGTCCCTTCATTTGACTTCAAAATGCTTCCGAGATTTTGTAATAACTTCAAACGGAGTAGAACCTATACAGATATTGAATCACTACATTGTAAAACCTGAGGCTGATATAATATGGTAAATGACATGATCCATGCACCCCCAATTTACATAGCAGCAATATTCACAATAGCCTGGACACGGACGCTACCTAGACGTCTGCAGAGGAATGGACACAGATGTGGTCCACACCGACGGTGGAATAGTACTCGGCCACGAAAAAGAATGAAATAAGGCCATTTGCAGCACCACGGATGGGCCTAGCGATGATCACACTACGTGAAGTGAGTCACACAGAGAAACACAAATACCATTTTCTGCCACTCCTCCGTGGAATCTCAAAAAAAAAAAGAGAGAGACAAATAAACTTATTTATAAAGCTGAAACAGACTCTTTGACACAGAAAACCAACTTCTGGTTACCGAAGGGAAAAGGTGGGTGAGGGATAAATTAGGTATTTGAGATTAACACACACACACATACATAAGATAGATAATATACATACATAGACACTTTATACGTAAGATAGATAATAACATACATAAGATAGATAACCAATAAGCACTTACCGTATAGCACAGGGGAAGATACTCAATAGCGTGTAATAAAGTGTTGCTAGTGGTAAAGAATCTGCGTACCAATGCAAGAGACACAGGAGAGGCGAGTTGGATCCCAGGGTCAGGAAGAGCCCCTGGATGAGGCCATGCCTACCCACTCCAGTATTCCTGCCTGGACAAGCCTGTGGACAGAAGAGCCTGGTGGGCTACAGCCCACGGGGTCACACAGAGCTGGACCCAACTCAGCTGACACGTATAATCAATAAGACACAAGAGTCCAAACATGTGTGTATCTGTGTGTAACAGAACTCCTTTGCAGTACACCCAAAACTAACCTCACGTTGTATATCAACTGTTCTTCCATCACAAAAAAGGTTGTGATTTTTCTGACTATTTGCTTTTTGTAGTTGTTACTCAGTTGCTAAGTCACGTCCAACTCTTTGTGACCCCGCAGTCTATACCACGCCATGTAGACCACGTCTAATGCTCTGTCCTTCACCATCTCCCGGAGCTTGCTCAAACTCACAACGGTGGAGTCGGTGATGCCATCCAACCATCTCATCCTCTGCCGCCCCCTTCTCTTCCCGCCTTCAATATTTCCCACATCAGGGTCTTTTCCGATGGGTCGGCTCTTCACATCAGGTGGCCCAAGTATTGGCACTTCAGGCTCAGTCCTTCCAGTGGATATTCAGGGTTGATTTCCTTTAGGACAGACTGGTGTAAGATTTTGCTGCCTCAGAAACAACATTTTAGTCAGGAGAAAAGGAACAGAGGACATACTATCTTTGTATCAAACTTCAGCATTAAAGGCACAGTGGCGAAATCTTCCTAAACCCCTGAATGAGCGGGCTAAGCCACTTATGTCTTGTCCAGCTCCGGGCAACTCTATAGGGAGCCCACCAGGCTCCTCTGTCCATGGGATTCCACAGGCAGAATACTGGAGCCCGCAGGCAAGAATACTGGAGTCTCAGGCAAGAATACTGGAGTCCGGAGGCAAGAATACTGGAGTCTCAGGCAAGAATACTGGAGTCCGGAGGCAAGAATACTGGAGTCCAGAGGCAAGAATACTGGAGTCTTCAGGCAAGAATACTGGAGTCTCAGGCAAGAATACTGGAGTCTGGAGGCAAGGATACTGGAGTCTTCAGGCAAGAATACTGGAGTCCGGAGGCAAGAATACTGGAGCCCGCAGGCAAGAATGCTGGAGTCTTCAGGCAAGAATGCTGGAGTCTTCAGGCAAGAATACTGGAGTCTTCAGGCAAGAATACTGGTGTCTTCAGGCAAGAATACTGGAGTCTTCAGGCAAGAATACTGGGGTCTTCAGGCAAGAATACTGGAGCCCGCAGGCAAGAATACTGGGGTCTTCAGGCAAGAATACTGGAGCCCGCAGGCAAGAATACTGGGGTCTTCAGGCAAGAATACTGGAGCCCGCAGGCAAGAATACTGGAGTCTTCAGGCAAGAATACTGGAGTCTTCAGGCAAGAATACTGGAGCCCACAGGCGAGAATACTGGAGCCCGGAGGCAAGAATACTGGAGCCTGCAGGTGAGAATACTGGAGTCCGCAGCCAAGAATACTGGAGTCCGCAGGCAAGAATACTGGAGTCTTCAGGCAAGAATACTGGAGTCTTCAAGCAAGGATACTGGAGCCCGCAGGCGAGGATACTGGGGTCTGCAGGAAAGAATACTGGAGTCTTCAGGCAAGAATACTGGGCTGGGTTGCCATTTCCTCCTCCGGGGGATCTTCCCAACCCAGGGATCGAACCTGAGTCTCTTGTGTTGCCTACACTGCCAGGTGGGTTCTCTACCATTGGTGCCACCTGGGAAGGTCAACCTGGGAAGCCCAAACCGATGTACACGATGCACCAACTCTGCAGACCTTGTCAGTGACTTGACCACAAAGCACTGAGGGAACGCCCTGAACAGCGTCCAGGAGATGCCTCTTTGCACATCCCCGCCTCCCCTCCAGCCTGGGCAGGGGACCCCAGCGGGGAGAGCACACACAGACGGCTAAGATGGGAGAGAACGAGCCCTCAGGACTCGCTGCGGGTGTGGACACCTCCCAGGCAGCAGAGCACAGTCACCGGGCTGTGAAGGGGCCTCAGGGGGCGACCCCGGAGGAGCACAGATTAGTATACCCCCAGGCGTGTGCCTGCGAAGGGCCCGGAGCCGTGTCCGCTCGGCCCCTGCCGCCCCCAGCCCTGCTTAGCAGGGGACACACGGCTGCAGAGCCCTCTCCAGGCCGCTCTCCAGGCGTCTGCAAGGATGCGTCACAGTCTGTCCTTGCTGGCTCTTGACTCCGGTGAGGCTCACCGTCCTCAGATGGTCCAGGGCTCAGCAGCGGACCAGAGGCACGTAGACGGCCGACTCGTTCCTGTCACTATGCACACGGCGGCCGTATCATCACTCCTCTCCCGCGGTGGATGGTCTACTACGGCCGTCCCATGGGAGCTGGACCCCCATGAGAAGATTATGATGCAGCAGCCGCGTCACAATGTGGCTGCAGCTGCTGTGCAGTCGCTGAGGTGTCTCTGCCTCTTTGTGACCCCACGGACGGCAGCACGCCAGGCTGCCCTGTCCTGCACCATCTCCCGGACTTCGCTCAACTCCTGTCCAGAGTCGGAGGAGCCACCCACCCATCTCATCCTCTGTCGCCCTCTTCTTCTGCCCACAATCTTTGCCAGCATCAGGGGCTGTTCCAACATGATAGCCAGACTATCACATTACAATCCATGACTGCGACACCAAACGGCGGTGGTATTCTTTTTATTCCTGTTATTCTCATCACCATCGTGGAGGGCATGTTGCCATCACACCATCACGTGGCCGTGCTACTAATATTAATATCATCGTGGCCGTGTTACTGTCATTAATATCACAGTGGCTATGTTACTGCTGTTAATATCATGGAGGCTCTATTACTCTCACACCCTCCCGGGGCGTGCATTAATATCACACTATCACGGCGCCGGTGTGATTCTCATCAGCCCCGTGGTGCTCTAACTATCACACTCTCCCGGGATGTGTATTAATATCACACTATCTCGGTGCCTGTGTGATTCTTATACCCCCGTGGTGCTCTTACTCTCACACTCTCCCGGGGTCATGTATTAATATTACACTATCATGGNCTCCCGGACTTCGCTCAACTCCTGTCCGGAGTCGGAGGAGCCACCCAGCCATCTCATCCTCTGTCGCCCTCTTCTTCTGCCCACAATCTTTGCCAGCATCAGGGGCTGTTCCAACATGACAGCCAGACTATCACATTACAATCCATGACTGCGACACCAAACGGCGGTGGTATTCTTGTTATTCCTGTTTTTCTCATCACCATCGCGGAGGGCATGTTGCCATCACACCATCACGTGGCCGTGCTACTAATATTAATATCATCGTGGCCGTGTTACTATCATTAATATCACAGTGGCTATGTTACTGCTGTTAATATCATGGAGGCTCTATTACTCTCACACCCTCCCGGGGCGTGTATTAATATCACGCTATCACGGCGCCCGTGTGATTCTCATACCCCCGTGGTGCTCTATTATTCTCACACCCTCCCAGGGGCGTGTATTAATATCACACTATCACGGTGCCCGTGTGATTCTCATCAGCCCCGTGGTGCTCTAACTATCACACTCTCCCGGGATGTGTATTAATATCACACTATCTCGGTGCCTGTGTGATTCTTATACCCCCGTGGTGCTCTTACTCTCACACTCTCCCGGGGTCATGTATTAATATTACACTATCATGGTGCCCGTGTGATTCTCATCAGCCCCGTGGTGCTCTAACTATCACACTCTCCCGGGGGCGTGTATTAGTATCACACTATCACGGTGCCCGTGTGATTCTCATCACCCCCGTGGTGCTCTAACTATCATGTTCTCCCGGGGGCGTGTATTAATATCACACTATCATGGTTCCCATGTGATTCTCATCAGCCCCGTGGTGCTCTAACTATCACACTCTCCTGGGATGTGTATTAATATCACACTATCTCGGTGCCTGTGTGATTCTCATACCCCCGTGGTGCTCTATTATTCTCACACCCTCCCAGGGGCGTGTATTAATATCACACTATCACGGTGCCCGTGTGATTCTCATCAGCCCCGTGGTGCTCTAACTATCACACTCTCCCGGGATGTATATTAATATCACACTATCACGGTGCCCGTGTGATTCTCATCAGCCCCGTGGTGCTCTAACTATCACACTCTCCTGGGATGTGTATTAATATTACACTATCACGGTGCTCGTGTGATTCTCATCAGCCCTGTGGTGCTCTAACTATCACACTCTCCTGGGATGTGTATTAATATCACACTATCACGGTGCCCGTGTGATTCTCATCAGCCCCGTGGTGCTCTAACTATCACACTCTCCCGGGATGTGTATTAATATCACACTATCACGGTGCCCGTGTGATTCTCATCAGCCCCGTGGTGCTCTAACTATCACACTCTCCCGGGATGTGTATTAATATCACACTATCACGGTGCCCGTGTGATTCTCATCAGCCCCGTGGTGCTCTAACTATCACACTCTCCCGGGATGTGTATTAATATCACACTATCACGGCGCCCGTGTGATTCTCATCAGCCCCGTGGTGCTCTAACTATCACACTCTCCCGGGGGCGTGCATTAATATCACACTATCACGGCGCCCGTGTGATTCTCATCAGCCCCGTGGTGCTCTAACTATCACACTCTCCCAGGATGTGTATTAATATCACACTATCATGGTGCCTGTGTCATCATTATCATCACCATGCTGGCTGTATCACCGTTCGTCCCCTGGAAGCAGGACTCTTCATCCTCCGGCCCATCTCAGGCCACGGGCATCATCGCCCTCCCAGGAGCAGAATAACCGTGACCCTCACGGCTTCCCCAGCCNGCCCGTGTCATCATTATCATCACCATGCTGGCTGTATCACCGTTCGTCCCCTGAAAGCAGGACTCTTCATCCTCCGGCCCATCTCAGGCCACGGGCATCATCGCCCTCCCAGGAGCAGAATAACCGTGACCCTCACGGCTTCCCCAGCCAGCACTGCCCGAGCTCTTGCCATACCCCAGGTGCGCTTGTACATGTTTTGTCTATAATACCTAACTTCAGGCTCGAAACCCGAGAAGACACTGCCTTCCCTCACCCTCCTCCGCATACTGAGCAGCTGAGGCTCAGAGTCGTTAAGGAACTTCTCCACAGTCCACCAATGAGCAGGCACTATGGCGTGATCACACCCTGGGACTGGCCCCTGGCCCCACAGCCCAGATTAACCCAACTGGAGAACAGCCCGTCCAAAAAAAACCAGACATACACCCATCACCTGCCTGCTTCCCCACCCGAATCTCCCTGCCTTTCTCTCCTTCCAGCTGTCCTCCAGCCTCACCCCCCACTTCCTCCTAAGTTTACCCCTTTTCTGACGGGGTAGGGGGACGTGCATCTTCCCACAGCTTCCTCCCATCTACAGTCCCACCCCGGAGTATCAGCTCCTTCGCAGATGTGATGAAGGTCACCTCCCTGATAACCCCACGGAGGCTGTCCTTGAGGACCCAGGTCACCACCCCTCATGTGGCCACATGAGCTACGGCATTCAGAGTTCTCTACCTACCGAGAGCAGAGAAGAGAAAGTCAGCAGTTCAAAGCCTAAGAAAGCAGTTCAAAGCCTGTGTGGCTGTGGCTGCTTTTGAGGATTAAATGACCACGCAAAAAAATGTGGAAGCAACTGCATTCTGCCAACAACCACTGAACTTAGACCAGGGTCCTGAAGCCACGCTGCAACACCATCCCAGCTCCAGTAGACTCTGACCAAAGAACACAGCATCCTCTCAGGCTTCCTGTCTATGGAAGCTATGAGATCATGAGTGGCATTTGTTAAACGAGAGGCTTGCAGTCATGTCCTTATAATCAAAGCTGTGGTTTTCCCAGGAGTCATGAATGGATGTGAGAGCTGGACCACAAAGAAGGCTGAGTGCTGAAGAATGGATGCTTTGGAACTGTGGTGCTGGAGAAGACTCTTGAGAGTCCCCTGGACTGCAAGGAGATCCCACCAGTCCATCCTAAAGGAGATCAGTCTTGGGTGGTCATTGGAAGGACTGATGCTGAAGCTGGAACTCCCATGCTTTGGGCACCTGATGGGAGGAGCTTATTCATTGGAAAAGACCCCACTGCTGGGAAAGATTGAGGGCAGAAGGGGAGGACAGAGGATGAGACGTTGGGATGGCATCACTGACTCAATGGACGTGAGTCTAAGCAAACTCCGGGAGATGGTGAAGGACAGGGAAGCCTGGCGTGCCATAGACCGTGAGATCACAGAGTTGGACGCGACTTTAGCCACTGGACAAGAACACACTTGAACTCACTTGTTGCACAGCACAGCACCAGACAAAGATTTCAGGTCCACTAAGCCTGCTCTTGCTTTGCCACTGATGAAGGTGGACTGCTTTCCCTTCCCCCCTCCGACGTGAATCTCAGCGGATCCGGGACCACCGAGGTCCACCTTCTTCCGAGACNTTGAGGGCAGAAGGGGAGGACAGAGGATGAGACGTTGGGATGGCATCACTGACTCAATGGACGTGAGTCTAAGCAAACTCCGGGAGATGGTGAAGGACAGGGAAGCCTGGCGTGCCGTAGACCGTGAGATCACAGAGTTGGACGCGACTTTAGCCACTGGACAAGAACACACTTGAACTCACTTGTTGCACAGCACAGCACCAGACAAAGACGTCAGGTCCACTAAGCCTGCTCTTGCTTTGCCACTGATGAACGTGGACCGCTTTCCCTTCCCCCCTCCGACATGAATCTCAGCAGATCAGGGACCACCGAGGTCCACCTTCTTCTGAGACACCCCCTAGTTCTAATCTGTCATCTCTCTCCTGTAACTCCTCAGCGGTCTTTCTGGGAGAGCCAGGCTCCTCTGACTTTTCACTGTCTTCATTCCTTTAGAAGAACGTGCGTCCATCTTTCATTCTCCAGCCCCACGCCCCCTCACCCCATCTCTTTCCTAGGAGACCTCATCTTTGCTCTCCAACAACTCCCCAACTCCCCTCTGCCCACTGCCTTTCATCTCTACCCCCACAGACAGATGGTGAAGGACAGGGAGGCCTGGCGTGCTGCAGTCCCTGGGGTCGCAAAGGGTAGGATACGACTGAGCGACTGAACGGCAGCAAGGCACACAGCGTCTTCGCAGCAGCCCAAAAAGATGCCTTGAAACTCGTGGATGGGTCGCTAAAACACAATCCTGCTCCCTTTCTGAACCCGATCTTCTCCTATAACACCTGTCTCAGGAAGTCCCACTGGGTAAACCTCAGAGGCAAGGTTTCCGGATGCTCTTAGGTTGAGAGAATCCAGAAGACGATCTTGTTTGCTGGTCTTCTCTTAGGAGGGATGAGACGTTCCCCAGAAGACAAGCCCCCTGCCTCTACCGTGGGGCAGGGGCGGGAGGAATCTTCTCCCAAAAGAATCCATGGTCCTGGTTGGGTTGCCTGATTTTCCTAATACAATCCCCATCAAAGGCCCAGCCCTGGAGGGCAAGCAGAGACAGCTGTCCTGGGGTATGGGCTCAGGGGAGGGGAGCACAGAAAAGGATGGAGAAATCTGATATCTTTGAAGAAGGAGTTGGGGCCAGCGCTGGCGAGAAAATTCCAGAATCAGCCAGCAACCTTCTCTCTGCCCAGATATACTGGCTTCATCCACCCCAGAGCGACAGCGCTAAAATTCTGTTTCTTTGAGCTAGCAGACAGATCACCAAAACAGAGATTTCCACATTTACAAAACTAAAGTTTCCAAATGCATAACTAATTGGGTTCTATTAAGGCATTTACGGTTTGGCTCACATTTAAACAAGTCCTTCTTCAGAGCTTAATTACATATGTACGCTGCAGGATTTATTTTCGAAACGGCTCATTTTTCCTCCCCTTCATCCAACTACCCAGAAAGTCAAAAACAAACAAACAGAGCTGTGTGCACACAGCTTGGACGGTCTCAGCCTCTAAATCAAGTCACTTGTTTGGTTTTAATTAGTGGAAGTTTGACTCCGGCAGGAGAAACATCTTTTTTGGAAAACAGCTTCCTTCTGGAGTCGAGAAATTATCATCCGTTAAAGAGACACAAAATGCCTCAAATTTCCTGCATGAAAATGGATGTCGTGGTAATTTTAGTCTATTTTTCTTTCAGCTGATAAAAACGCTATTTATCAAACAGGCATTAGTAAAGTGTCAGGGAATCACAGCAACAGCTTCAGGAAAGGGGAAAGATTTTGAATTATTATTTGTGACAGCTAGTCAGCCTATTGGAGGAGGAAATGGCAACCCACTCCAGGATTCTTGCCTGGAGAATTCTATGCACAGAAGACCCTGGCAAGCTACAGTCCATGGGCTCACACAGAATCGGACACGACTTAGCGACTAAACCAAACCAGTCAGTGTATGAAAGCATGGGTTGCTGTATCTGTGGGTTCTTCGTGAAATAAATTCTGGCTTTTATTTGTAGGGATATGCACATCTATGAAGAGAATGGCAACGCACAGATGTGAAGGATACATTCTAAGTTCACAGTAGTAATGACATGTGAAGAGGGTCAAGGGAAGATTGGCCTTAAAAGTCTTACACAGACATCCATTCCTATCCCGTCCACCCAGTCATCACTGGCAACAGAGTGTTGAAATTTTATCATGCATACAATAGATTTGAAATGTCCAGGGGAGATACCCACTACCGTATATGTGATTACAGAGAAAAGCATATGAGCTACTTCCCTGAATCTCAATCCCCCATCCTGTTGAAAATAGGATAGAAAAGGGTCTAGAGTGTAGACCATTTGCAGGAGATTTCCTTACAAAATGAAAGTGGTGCTGAGACCCATCGTGTGCCTAGAAGATTCTTGTTTTCTGTATCAGTCAGGTATGACTTAAACTATGCTGCGTAACAAACAGTCCTATATCACAAAGCCCTACCACAATAAAGAGTTATTTTTTCAGATCTATGAGTCTACTAATCAGTGACTGCTGGGCTGATCTAGGCTGGGTTCTCCCCACTCGGGCTAATCAGAATCCAATGGATATGTTTAAATTCATGTGTGTTCCACGTGGTTTTGTTATTTTTTGGAACCAGTGGCTATCTTGGGCATATTTTTGGAACATAGTCTACAGAGGAGGACTTCCCTGGTGGCTCAGACAGTAAAGCGTCTGTCTACAATGCGGGAGACTTGGGTTCGAGCCCTGGGTTGGGAAGATCCCCTGGAGAAGGAAATGGAAATCCACTCTAGGACTATTGCCTGGAAAATCTCATGGACAGAGGAGCCTGGTAGGCTACAGTCCATGGGGTCGCAAAGACTCGGACATAACTGAGCGACTTCACCAGTCTACAGAGGAGAACTCGAACCATTTGGGATTGCAGCATTTTCTGCTGACATTCCAAAAGAGAAAGCAGATGGATGCAAACTCCAAAGTCCACAGAGAAGGGAGGTGTGGTCCTCTTGTGAAAGAAATGAGTCCGGTTAAAGGAACGGAGGAAGAGAAAAAAAAAAAAACTGCGCACAAGTCATGCCATCAACCGCACCTTCTAACCTGAAGCCTGGAGAAAATGGACAGGCATTACTTGCTCAGTCGTGTCTGACTCTTTGCGATCCCAGGGACTATACAGCCCACCAGGCTCCTCAATCCATGGAATTCTGCAGGCAAGAAGACCGGAGTGGGTTGCCATTCCCTTCTCCAGGGGATCTTCCCGACTCAGGGATTAAACCCTGGTCTCCTGCACTGCAGGCAGATTCTTTACCACCTGAGCTGCCAGGGAAGCCACAGAGTGGGGACTGATTTCCTATTTCCCCTTTTGGATCCAAACTCCATCCTTTCCTTATTTTTAAATATTTAATTGGAGTGTAGTTGCTTGAATACACTGCGCTGGCTTCTCTGTACAGCAGGGTGAGTGAGCCCTAAGTGTATATACGCCCCCTTCCTCCCACCTCCCCATCCACCCCTCTAGGTCATCACAGAGCCCCACACTACCTTCCCTGCTCTTCCCAGCAGCTTCCCAGTAGCTGTCTGTTTCATACATCGTAACGTATGTACAGGTGGCGTTAGCTGGAAAGAGCCTGCCTGCCAGTGAAGAAGGCAGGAGAGACAAAGGCTCGACCCCTGGGTTGCCAAGATCCCCTGGAGGAGGGCACGGCGACCCACGCCAGCATTCTTTGGTTTTTCCCTCCGTTGGACTGCACCAGGTCTCAACTGCAGCACATGGAATCTAATTCCCTGCCCGAGGATTGAACTCCACACCATTGCAGAGGTAGTGTGGCATCTCTGCCACTGGACCACAAGGCAGCTCCCCCACACCAGGGTTCTGGCCTGTGAAACCCCACGGACAGAGGAGCCCGGTGGGCTCAGGTGCATGGGGTCACAAGGAGTCAGACACGACAGAGGCAGCTGGGCACACACCCCNACGCCAGCATTCTTTGGTTTTTCCCTCCGTTGGACTGCACCAGGTCTCAACTGCAACACATGGAATCTAATTCCCTGCCCGAGGATCGAACTCCACACCATTGCAGAGGGAGTGTGGCATCTCTGCCACTGGACCACAAGGCAGCTCCCCCGCGCCAGTGTTCTGGCCTGTGAAACCCCACGGACAGAGGAGCCCGGTGGGCTCAGGTGCACGGGGTCACAAGGAGTCAGACACGACTGAGGCAGCTGGGCACACACCCCAGGTATAATACGTGTTACACCATATATACAGTACGGCAAATTATTTCAGTCTGTGTATATTACCGAATGGGTTTCCCAGGGGTCCTAGTGGCAAAGAACCCACCTGTCAATGCAGGAGACTAAGAGACACGGGTTTGATCCCTGGATTGGGAAGATTCCTTGGCGAAGGCCAGGGCAGGGCAACCCGCTCCAGTATTCTCGTCTGGAGACTCCCGTGGACAGAGGAGCCTGGTGGGCTACAGTCCAGGGGGCTGCAAAGAGTCAGACACCACTGAGCGCACACCGAAACACCAACCCGTTTCGGAACAGCAGACCTCAGAAGCTGGAATGACCTTCAGAACTGAATCTCCTGCTCAGACAAACGCATTTGAAAAGATACGTGCACCCCCGGTGTTCCATACCAGCAGGATTCACAACAGTCAAGACACGGAAGCCACCTGGATGCCCCTCGACAGAGGTGCGGACAAGGACCTCGTGGTCCAATGCACCGCGGAGTATCACTCGGCCGTGAAACAGAAGGCAGACCCGCCGTTTGCAGCCACCCGGATGCGCCAAACGATGATCAGACCCAGGGAAGTCCGTCAGACAGAGGCAGACAAACGCTGTCTGATATCACTTATACATGGAATCTAAAACAGCATACACATGAACTTATCTACGAAACAAACTCAGCCATAGAGAACAGACCCGCAGTCCCCAAAGGGGAAAAAGGCAGGGCAGGGATAAGTAGGAGTCTGGTATTAAGATGCACACACTGATATATATAGAAATAGATACACGACGAGTTCCAACTGGATAGGACAGGAAAGTCTACTCAGTATCTTATAATGATCTACAAGGGCAAAGAATCTGAAAAATATATATGTGTGTGTGTGTGTATAAAACAACTTTGCTAGGCCTTCCTTAGTGGCTCAGTGGTAAAGAATCCATATGCAACGCGGGAGACCCTGGCTCAATCCCCAGGTTGGGAAGATCCCCTGGAGAAGAGCATGGCAGCCCACTCCAGTATTCTTGCCTGGAGAATCCCCTGGACAGAGGAGCCTGGTGGGCTGCAGTCCATGGGGTTGCAAAGAGTCAGACATGACTGAGCGACTAACACGTCACCACTTTGCTGGACACCTGAAAATACCACAGCATTGCAGATCAACTCTGCTGCTGCCGAGTCGCCTCAGTCGTGTCTGACTCTGTGTGACCCCATAGACGGCAGCCCACCAGGCTCCCCCGTCCCTGGGATTCTCCAGGCAGAAACACTGGAGTGGGTTGCCATCTCCTTCTCCAACGCATGGAAGTGAAAAGTGAAAGTGAAGTTGCTCAGTCGTGTCCGACCCTCAGCGACCCCATGGACGGCAGCCCACCAGGCTCCTCCTTCCATACTTCAATGTAAAAAAAAACATTTTTTTAATGACATCACCTCTCACTCCATTTCCTTGTCAAGCGTCTGTCAGAGCGGGTCCCCTGAGACAGAGCCTCCTTGCAGCTGCACTGCTAAAGCCAGGATGACAGCCGGCTCGGACAGCAAAGACTCATTCCTGCGGTGTCCTGGGGGGCAACCCCCTCCCCAGTGATGAGGGAGAGGACATACAGCAAACAACGCCCACCCACCTCAGCAGCTCCTGTTTGCCCTTCGCCACCCCGTGCAGAGAATTTAGAATTCCTTTGGCCACGCTGCAAACCTCCAGTCAAATATATCTGAGCGTCTGGGGCTGGGTGCTGCCATCAGGACTTCTTTAAACCTCCCAGGGGTCCCTTAAGGGAAGCCAGAGTTGTGACGCACTGCCCGGGAAAGACAGCTCAGGGACACACACAGCCAGTTCACAGCGGTGGTTTAAACCTACGTTGCAAAGAAAACAGAACCAAGGAGCGTCAGCCAAGGGCCGCTTTGGCACCCTCTCTGCAAAATCAGCCGAGAGTCAGAACCCAAAACGGGTGAGTACAAAGGAGAAGAAGGTTTGTCTGGAAAACCAGTGGGTGCAGAAGACAGGACCCAAAGCGGATATACAGCTACACGCTAGACCATCTGTAGACGGCGAGCAACCAGCTCTTGGGAGGGGATCTGCAAATGCTGAGATCAAACCCACAGCTAGCATTCACGGGAAACGGCTACGTTCGCCGTCGGAATAACCGTCAGACGTCCACATAGAGTGACCTTGGACCGCTTCTTCACAGACTTGCCCAGGTCGTCAAGAAGTGAGAGTGAAGCGATTTTCAATTTAAAAAATAAAAAGAAATGATGGCTCCTGGATTCCAAAATATGCACTCGCCCATAATGTTCGGTCCCACACTGTTTTACAATAGCCCATGGCAGCAACCAAGATATCCACAGACAGAAGGACGGATAAGGAAGAGGTGGTGTGTATACACAATGGAATATCACTCAGGCATGAAAAGGAGTGCGTGTGGTTCAGCTGAACGGAGGTGGATGGACTGAGAGCCTGTGATACTGAGTTAAGTCAGTCAGAAGGAGAAAAACAAATACCGTGTATTAACGCGTATATGCGGACTCCAAAAATCAATGATACTGATGAACCTGTTTGCAGGGCAGGAACGAGACACAGACGTAGAGAACAAACGTGTGGACACAGCGGGGGAAGGAGAGGGTGGGACGAATTGAGAGAGTAGCGTTAATATATACTCACGACCGCGGGTAAAATAGAGCGCCAGTGAGAGGCCCGTGTGCAGCGCACGGAGCTCAGCCTGGGGCTCCGTGATGACCTAGCGGGGTGGGATATATGGATACACACGGCTGATTCACGCTGCTGGACGGCGGAAACCAACAATACTGGAAAGCACTTATATTCCAGTTAAAAACAAATTAAAAAAAACATAAAATGAAGACCCATCTCCTAATAGAACCACAACCTGAGGCCCTGTTGGGGGGCGGGGGCAGTGAGGAGTTAGGGGCGACAGACACTTCAGTGCATAACAGGACACAGCCAGAGAATCACTTTATACGAACAGCATCCCACGGCCGTGAAGTCCAAGCCCCTAAGCGGTTCTTTGTGCTGAGTCATCAGGGATCAAGCCTGGAATTCCCACTCCCCTCACCTCACCTCCCAGGACTGGANGAGGCCCTGTTGGGGGGCGGGGGCAGTGAGGAGTTAGGGGCGACAGACACTTCAGTGCATAACAGGACACAGCCAGAGAATCACTTTATACGAACAGCATCCCACGGCCGTGAAGTCCAAGCCCCTAAGCGGTTCTTTGTGCTGAGTCATCAGGGATCAAGCCTGGAATTCCCACTCCCCTCACCTCACCTCCCAGGACTGGACTCACGCCCGCTCCTCAACCCAGCTCAAGCAGCAAACGGAATAACGATCGTCATCAAACAAAGCAAATTCACGCCTTCCCCAGAGGCTGTGGAAGGCGGCCAGCCTCCCATCCGAAGTTCCAGGGTCACTGCGGGTGGGGATTGCAGCCATGGAATTAAAAGACGCTTGCTTCTTGGAAGAAAAGCTACGACAAACCTAGACAGCATATTGAAAAGCAGGGACGTCACTTTGCTGACAAAGGTCTGTCTACTCAAGGCTATAGTTTTTCCAGGGGTCACGTATGGATGTGAGAGTTGGACTGTGAGGAAAGCTGAGCGCCAAAGAATTGATGCTTTTGAACTGTGGTGTTGGAGAAGACTCTTGAGAGTCCCTTGGACTGCAAGGAGATCCAACCAGTCCATTCTGAAGATCAGCCCTAGGATTTCTTTGGAAGGAATGATGCTAAAGCTGAAGCTCCAGTACTCTGGCCACCTCATGAGAAGAGTTGACTCATTGGAAAAGACTCTGATGCTGGGAGGGATTGGGGGCAGGAGAAGAAGGGGACGACAGAGGATGAGATGGCTGGGTGGCATCACTGACTCGATGGACGTGAGTCTGAGTGAACTCCCGGAGATGGTGATGGACAGGGAGGCCTGGCGTGCTGCAGTCCATGGGGTTGCAAAGAATCAGACACAACTGAGCCACTGAACTACCATCATAACCCAGCACAGTAACTTCTGCAAAAGGAAAATGCCCGTCTGAGAACTCATCACAAATTCTGGTCATGCAAGTGGCTCTGGGGAGAGTGTGTGTAATCCGAGAACATCTTAATATTGAAACTTCTCAGCCGTGAAAGAATTAAGGTCCTGCAATGACTGCTTCCAGAGAAAGAAATGTCACCTATAGTCGGAGTTATTTTAATGACCTGCATCTGCTCTGGAGTTTTGCCTAATAACCCAATTACAAAGGGTTTTTGCTTTTTATTCCTCCTGAGACAGTGCCTGTTTTGTTCAGAAAATCTTGCATGAATACCACACCAAGACCCTGCTTAGACAAAGGCGTCTGGGCTAGAAAGAAAGAAAAACTGTTAGTTGCTCAGTTGTGTCCAACTCTGCAACCCCCCCGGACTGTAGCCCACGAGGCTCCTCTGTTCATTGGATTCTCCAGTCAAGAATACTGGAGTGGGTCGCCATGCCCTCCTCCAGGGGATCTTCCCAACACAGGGATCGAACCCAAGTCTCTTTAAGTCTCCTACACTGGCAGGCAGGTTCTTTACCACTAGCACCCCCCAAAATGGGGTGACTTTATTCCCTGATGGACATTTGCTGATGCTTGAAGACAATTATTACGATGCAGGGTGGGCAGAGATGCTCCTGGCATGTGGCAGGGGAGAACAGGGATGCTGGTCCACACCCCACAGTACCCAATGGGCCCCCCATCAGAGGCTGGTTCAGCCCCCCGTCTCAGCAGTGCTGAGGCTGAGGCATGAGGGACGCCAGCTGTCTGGCCTTGTCCATCCACCTGTCTGTCTACGCACCTGTCTACCCCGACCTCCATCCAGCCATCTCTCCATCCATCCGTGTACGTACTTCCAGCTCTGGTTGGAAACTGAGGTGATCTGCCCCCCACATCACTATCACATCACTGTGACAGCAATGGGGTGGGGGAGGGAGTGCTCCCGGCGTGTGGTGGGGGCTGACCGGGGGCGTTGTTGCACACCCCACCGGACACAGGACACCTGAATGGGAGAGGCGTTCAGCCCCAGGCGTCAGCCTGCTGAGATTGAGAAACCCTGAGCAGGCACGACTGTCTAATTATCTGTCTATCTGTCCATCCATCCACCTATCCATGCGTTTATCAGAGTGAGGCTGAGAAACTCTGAGCAGGCATGACTGTCTAATTATCTGTCTGTCTCTCCACCCATCTATCTATCCATGCGTCTATCAGAGTGAGGCTGAGAAACCCTGACCTCAGGGTGTCTAAGTGTCTATCTATCTACTAATCCATCTATCTACTTATTCCATCTATCCATCCATTCATCCACCCATCCATCCATCGATCCATATATCTACCTCTCCATCCATGTATCCATTCATCCATCCATCCATCCACCCATCGTCCATCCATCGATCCAACCATTGATCCATATATGTACCTATCCATCATCCATCCATCCCCATCCATCATCCATCCATCTATCCATCATCCATCCATCCATCCATCTACCCATCATCCATCCATCTACCCATCATCCATCCATCCATCCATCATCCATCCATCATCCATCCA
>SJYB01005803.1:203230-213563 GCA_006408585.1 Antidorcas marsupialis | reverse complement strand
CATCCATCCATCCATCTACCCATCATCCATCCATCTATCCATCATCCATCCATCCATCCATCACCCATCAATCATCCATCCATCCCCATCCATCATCCATCCATCCATCCATCATCCATCCATCTATCCATCCATCTACCTATCATCCATCCATCTACCTATCATCCATCCATCTATCCATCATCCATCCATCCATCATTCATCCATCATCCATCCATCCCCATCCTTCCATCATCCATCCATCTATCCCTCCATCCACCCGTCCATCCATGTATGCACCTATGGCTGTGGTTCACAGACTAGGAGGGCTTTACCCTCCGAGGAGACACATGATAATATCTGGAGACATTCTGCCTGTGACAGCGACGAGGACAGGGGCTGCCCCTGGCGTATGTTGGGGGGAGCCCAGGGACACTCCTCCACACTGTATACAGGGCCCAGGATGCCCCCCATCAGAGACCCATCCAGCCCCAGATGTCAGTGGGGCTGAGGCTGAGAAAGCCTGACCGGGCACAGATGACTGGACAACTCTCTGATGCGGGGTGGCGTCCTAGCCCTGTGGGGTATGGAGCGGCGACCCCAGTCTCCACCCAGCACATGGCAGGAGCGTTCTCCCCGCTGACTTCTGAGCAGCAGAAAGGCCCCCAGACGTCGGCACACGTCCCCTTGAGGCAGAATCCCGCACGGTGAGAGTGACCGGTTTAGACTCAGCTGTTTGTACAGGGGCTGGGAGAACCTCCACCTCCTTTCAGGGATAAACTGGGGCGGGAAGACACAGGTGGCAAGGAGAAGGGATCCGTGTAGATGAACGGAGACACGTGTGTATCTGGCTGAGTCCCTTTGCTGTTCACCTGAAAACATCANTCCATCCACCCATCCATCTATCCATCATCCACCCATCTACCCATCATCCATCCATCCATCCCTCACCCATCCATCCATCCATCACCCATCAATCATCCATCCATCCCCATCCATCATCCATCCATCCATCCATCATCCATCCATCCATCCATCATCCATCATCCATCCATCCATCCATCTACTCATCATCCATCCATCTATCCATCATCCATCCATCCATCCATCATCCATCCATCCATCCATCATCCATCCATCCATCCATCTACCTATCATCCATCCATCTACCCATCATCCATCCATCCACCCATCCATCCATCATCCATCCATCTATCCATCATCCATCCATCCATCATTCATCCATCATCCATCCATCCCTATCCTTCCATCATCCATCCATCTATCCCTCCATCCACCCGTCCATCCATGTATGCACCTATGGCTGTGGTTCACAGACTGGGAGGGCTTTACCCTCCGAGGAGACATATGACAATATCTGGAGACATTCTGCCTGTGACAGCGATGAGGACAGGGGGTGCCCCTGGCGTATGGTGGGGGGACCCCAGGGACATTCCTCCACACTGTATACAGGGCCCAGGATGCCCCCCCATCAGAGGCCCATCCAGCCCCAGATGTCAGTGGGGCTGAGGCTGAGAAAGCCTGACCGGGCACGGATGACTGGACAACTCTCTGATGCAGGGTGGCATCCTAGCCCTGTGGGGTATGGAGCGGCGACCCCGGTCTCCACCCAGCACATGGCAGGAGCGTTCTCCCCGTTGACTTCTGAGCAGCAGAAAGGCCCCCAGACGTCGGCACGCGTCCCCTTGAGGCAGAATCCTGCACGGTAAGAGTGACCGGTTTAGACTCAGCTGTTTGTACAGGGGCTGGGAGAACCTCCACCTCCTTTCAGGGATAAACTGGGGTGGGAAGACACAGGTGGCAAGGAGAAGGGATCCGTGTAGATGAACGGAGACACGTGTGTATCTGGCTGAGTCCCTTTGCTGTTCACCTGAAAACATNTGTACAGGGGCTGGGAGAACCTCCACCTCCTTTCAGGGATAAACTGGGGTGGGAAGACACAGGTGGCAAGGAGAAGGGATCCGTGTAGATGAACGGAGACACGTGTGTATCTGGCTGAGTCCCTTTGCTGTTCACCTGAAAACATCACAGCACTGCTAATCGGCCATATCCCAACACACACACAAAAACTTTAAGAAAAGGCTGTGGTCGACATGTATACACTATTGAAACTCTGTGTAAAATACATAAAAACATAAAATACACAATGAGAGCCTACCGTATACCACAGGGAACTCTGTTCAATATCACACAGCAGCCTGGATGGGAGGGGAGTTGAAGGGAGATTGGATACATGTGTGTACGTCTGGCTGAGCACCTTTGCTGTCTGCCTGAAACCATCACAGCATCGTTAATCAGCTACATTCCAACACAAAATAAAAGTGTCATTTAAAAAATCTAAATATACATGAATCATTGCTCCTGGGCAAGCCCATTACCCAGGATGACCCAGTGGATGTTTATAAACCATGGAGCCCACGGGAACAGAGAAACACTGATGTGCCCCTGAATTAACCACCGACATCGACCAATTCTGAGCCAGAAAAGCAAAAGACAACACACGTTGCTGCTGAAATTTTGCAGGACGTGTTCTCTGACCAGAGCAGAACTGAGCTGGAAATCAGCAACAGAAAGTTACGTAAAGTCCCCCAGGACTGATCAGCTGTACAGCTCCTTTCAAAATAACCCACAGGCCAAACGGAAATAAGAGAACTAGGAAGGGAAACAGAAAAAAATATTTGAAACCGGATACAAGTGCAGACACAGGGCCTTCCCCAGTGGCCCAGGCGTTACGACTTTGCCTTCCAGGGCAGACGCTGCAGGGTCACTCCCGGGTCTGAGATCCCACAGGCCTTGCAGTCAAAACCTCAAAACAGAAAGCAGAAGCGATATTGTAGCAAATCAAATAAAGAGTTTAAAAAAAAAATTCACGTTTTAAAAATCTTAAAAAAAATGCAAACACAACCCAAGGAAATCTGTGCGGTGCAGCTTAGACTGTGTTGAAAGGAGTATTTTCAGGGTTATATGCTGGCAGGAGGAAGGAAGGGTTTAGAACCAATAGTTTATGCCGTCTCGTTAAGAAATCAAGGAAAACCGTAGTCAAGACCAAAGAGGCAGAAACAAGGAAATAGGAATGGGTGCACATCACGGAAATCGAAAGCAGAAAGGCAGCAGAGATGACCAATTGAATCAAACACCGGTTCCCTGATGGGTCAAGAAATTGACAATAAACTGNGTAGTCAAGACCAAAGAGGCAGAAACAAGGAAATAGGAATGGGTGCACATCACGGAAATCGAAAGCAGAAAGGCAGCAGAGATGACCAATTGAATCAAACACCGGTTCCCTGATGGGTCAAGAAATTGACAATAAACTGACCAACCGCTTGTCAGATCAATCCAGGAAGTGAAGGGAAGCGAAGGGAAAGTCGCTCAGTCGTGTCCAGCTCTTTGTGACCTCACGGACTATACAGTCCATGGGATTCTCCAGGCCAGAATACTGGAGTGGGCAGCCTTTCCCTTCTCCAGGGGATCTTCCCAACCCAGGGATGGAACGCTGGTCTCCCACATTAGGGACAGGCTACCCACTCCCAGTATTCTTGGGCTTCCCTTGTGGCTCAGCTGGTAAAGAATCAATCCGGGAAATAAAAGCAAAAATAAATAATAGACCAAGTGTGAAGGGGGCTGAATGGACATCACTCAGACCGTATGGACTGCATTAAAAAATAAATAAGAGGGACCTCCCTGGCTGTTCAGCGGTTGAGACTCCACCTCCCAATGCAGGGGGTGGTGGGTTCAGTCCCTGGTCAGGGAGCTAAGACCCTCTCACAAGCCTCCTGGCCGAATACTAACACAAGGAACAGAAGCAACATTATAACAAAGTCAAGACTTTAAAAATGATCCACATTAAAAAAAAAAAAACACCTTTAACAGACTATTACTAGGAAAACTGTATAAACAAATTCATGTTCACCAACCTGACAACTTAGATAAATATATCTCAATTCCTCAAAATACAGAAATCACCAAAATTTACTCAGAGAAAAATGGATAGCTGTCATGTAACTACTACAGCGGGTTCCCCAGGTAATGTGAATGGTAAAGAATCTGCCTGTCAATGCAGGAGACCCGGGTTCAATCCCNAGACCCTCTCACAAGCCTCCTGGCCGAATACTAACACAAGGAACAGAAGCAACATTATAACAAAGTCAAGACTTTAAAAATGATCCACATTAAAAAAAAAAAAACACCTTTAACAGACTATTACTAGGAAAACTGTATAAACAAATTCATGTTCACCAACCTGACAACTTAGATAAATATATCTCAATTCCTCAAAATACAGAAATCACCAAAATTTACTCAGAGAAAAATGGATAGCTGTCATGTAACTACTACAGCGGGTTCCCCAGGTAATGTGAATGGTAAAGAATCTGCCTGTCAATGCAGGAGACCCGGGTTCAATCCCTGGGTCGGGAAGATCCCCTGGAGAAGGGAAGAATGGCAACCCACCCCAGTATCCTTGGCTAGAGAATCCCATGGACAGAGGAGCCTGGACGGCTACAGTCCATGGGGTCACAAAGAGTCGGATACAACTGAGTGATTCATACAACAACCTACTAAAAGAATTAGACTGATAGTTAAATACTTAGGACAAAAAAAAAAAAAAGCCTTTAAACTTGCTGGTTTCACAGGCAAATTCTACCAAACATTTAAGGGGAAAGAAAAATCTCTGTTCTCTACAAACAGTGCCAGCAGACAGAAATACGTGTCAGTTGATGATGTTAAGGATTGGGGCATATTTGCTGTTAATGAACTCTCGCCACAGGTTTTGTGTGCTTGTAATGTCTTAGGTCTGCTTTGACCATATGTGAAATAGAGAGCCAGCCCGATGTATGATGCCGGGAGCCCAAAGCCGGGCTCTGTGACAACCTGAAGGGTGGGCTGGGGAGGGAGGTGGGAGAGGGGTTCCAAAGGGAGGCTGATTCATGTCCGTGTAAGGCACAGGCCACCACAAGCCACAGTTATCCTCCAATTAAAATAGATGCATTTGAACAAGTTTTTAATCAGAGTAACGCTGGCTTCCAACACGCATTAAAAGAAAAAAAAAAAAGTCGAAAGCATCAATACAAACAGAGTAATTTCCACGAACGAGGGTTGACCGCAACAGGACTCCTTGCTAAGAAACGGGATATCGGGATATCGGTTCGAGCTTTGGAAGAAACCAAGGTGATTCACGATGACAGCGGAAAAGAAAGTCTATGACCTCAGAAGATGCAGGGAAGACAGCTGGCAGACGTCAGCCTTCAGTTGCGTTCTTCAAAATGTACGGAATCTCAGAAAAACGGAACCGATGAACCCGCTTGTGGGGCAGGAATAGCGAAGGAGACCTAGGGAACGGGCACAGGAGGGCAAGCGGACGGCGGGATGAACTGAGAGCGTGGCACTGACCTCTGGACACGGCCGCGTGTAACACAGCCAGCCAGGGGGAGCCGCTGTGGAGCCCGAGCTCAGCCCGGGGCTCTGTGATGGCCCAGAGCGGGTGGGATGAGGGGTGAAGCAAGAGGGAGGGGGTACATGCATCCACGTCGCTGATCCAGCTGCTCACACAGCAGAAACCACCAGGCAATGCTATAAAGCAATTAGATGCCAATTAAAGAAAAACAAAATAACAACAGCGCTTCTCAGGCTTAGACTTCTCACACCTGTAAAAAAAAAGCGCCTACCAACAGTGCCCACTAATTATCCTTCCTGGTTAAGACTGCTCCCTTAAGAGGGTCGGGAAAGGGACGGAAGCCAACTCACTTTCCTGGGCACCATCCAGCAGGACCTGCTCCGGTGAGACCTAGAAAGAACACACAGCCTGAGCACAAGGAAGGAGGCAAGCTCTGTTTAAAAAAAATAAAAAGAGTACAGGCCGCCGGCAGTATCATCGCAACCCGAACCACCCCCCCACCACCACACACACACTTTTCAATATGAAAACGATGATGATTCTTACAAAGTGTTGGATTTAACTGAGTATGCCAGAAGATATGACTGGTGGATCCGAGTGTTTGGCAACAGCTCTGGACCTATGGTTAAAAAAAATGCTCGGTAGCCACCCAGATTGTAACGGGTGGAGTGAGTGGCTGCTGTGTGGGATTTTTGTTCCAGACAGTTGGAAAACTTGCAGCAACTTTTTATTTTGCACTGGGATATAGCCAGTTAACAGTGTTGTGATGGTTTCAGGGGCAAAGGGATTCAGCCATCGGAAATTTAGCAGACTCGTATCTGCTATAAAATAACCTGTAAGTTATGTGGACAATAGTATCCCTGAGCAAAACATGGCTTTCATTATTTTTTAAGAATCTGTGTTTGTTTAAAATGTGCCTATAAAACACTGCATTGGATGTAGATATGGAGAGGAAATGAATTGTTGGATGTATTTCCCAGTAAAATCTTATCCTCATTTTCTTTACATAAAATGTCTTCCACTGTGCTTCTGTGGAAGGATTTACAGATAATAGAATTATTACAGATATTAAGCAAATTTAATACCAATCTTTAGGTTGCTTTTTCCTGCAGTTCTTACTTATTGAATAACTGTAGTAAACAGTTTCAAGAAATGCTCTAGGAAAATGCTACATATCTAAAGCTCTTTTTTGTTTTTTTTTTTTTTGATGTCTGTAGTTATAAAAATACCTTCTTGTGTGTAAACTTATAAGTCTTTTTACTCATTTGTTCATTCTGGCAGCCTGGATAGAATTAATTATTTTGAGAGTACATAGAGTTGGGTCATGGATTCATTTTATTAACTCTGAGTGAATCTGGTTTTTCATTGTAAAAACCCTAATTAATATACTGATCCCTTCTTTACAAAGAGGTAAAAATTACTTGGCAAAACCAGGACAATATTGTAAAGTAATTAGTCTCCAATTAAAATAAATAAATGTATATTTTAAAAAGTTTTTAAAAATAAATTAATTTTAACTTAGGAGTATAATACGGATTGAAGGCTTTCAGGTTTTTCGGTAGCATTATGTTGATTGAACACTAGGCCAGGTGACTTGTTTCTCAGGACCAATATCACAGATGGCTCAGTGGTAAAGAATCTGCCTGCAACTCAGGAAACACAAGGAGACTTGGATTTGATCCCTGGGTTGGGAAGATCCTCTGGAGAAGAAAATGGCAACCCAGTCCAGTATTCTTGCCTGGAAAAAAATCCATGGACAGGAGCCTGGTGGGCTACAGTGCTAGGTTAAAATTGGGAAAAAGCACAGAACAATGGGTGTTGGAGTCTTCAGGTTGAAAAGACTTTGTGATGTTCAGACTATCTCTTTTTGATAGGAAATCCTTACAGTATTTTTTGTGTATTATAAACAGAAGGCATTTCATACTTTCAAGGCTGTTCCAGTCTTTGTCCTTTCACCCTCACGAGAGTCCTTAAAATTGAATGTGGGATTGATATTTATTTTCTTCTTTTATTCTCATTAGCACTTCAGATAAAATGCTAAGTAAAACTCAGACTCTCTTAATATGAAAAAATAAAAAATAAAAGAGTGTCTAGATAGACTAAAAAATGCCTAGAGAAAAAGATGCTCAGAGAAGTCGTGTGAGTCTAGCAAGACTGTGTCACAGAAGGAGACTATTATAAAAGTCAGTGGTATTTTTTTATAGATAGCGATGGATAATTAGAAGTTAAAATTTTTGAAAACACTTATGAGTATGAATTAGAAGTTAAATTTTTTGAAAACACTTGCGAGTATTGTTGGCATTTAGGGGAGAATGGATACATGTATTGGCACGGCTGAGTCTTTTTGCTGCCTACCTGCAACTATCAGAACACTGTTAACGTACTACAGTCCACTATAAACTAAGATGTTCAAGGAGACATTATGTTGGGAAGACCCCCTGGAGAAGGGAAAGGCTGCCCACTCCAGTATTCTGGCCTGGAGAATCCCGTGGACTGTATACGCCATGGGGTCACAAAGAGTTGGACACGACTGAGCGACGTTCACTTTCAGGATAAAGATGTGATGTGCGTGCATGTTATCCTTGTTCGGCAGTCCCTCCATCTGTGTCTGATTCTTTCTGACCCCATGGACTGTAGCCCACTAGGCTCCTCTGTCCATGGGATTGTCCAGGCCAGAATACTGGAGTGGGTAGCCGTTCCCTTCTCCTGGGGATCTTCCCAACCCAGGGATCTAACCTGTGTCTCCTGCATTGTGATTCTTAACCACTGAGCAACCAGGGAAAGGCATCACACACACACACACACACACACACACACACAGTGGAATACCACTCAGTCATAAAAAAAAAAAAGAATAAAATAATGCCCTTTGCAGCAGCAGGGATGAACCCAGAGATTATGATACAAAGTAAGCCAGAGAAAGACAATACCATACGGCATCACTTAGATGTGCAACCTCAAATATGACCCAAATGAAAGCATTTACGAAACAGAAAGAGACTCACACACGCAGAGAATCGACTTGTGGTTGTCAAGGAGGAAGAAGGAGAGGGAGAAGCTGGGAGTCTGAGATTCACAGACACACACCACGGTGTACAAAACAGACAGACAAGCAGGACCTACTGTATACCACGGGCAACTCTCCTGAATACCCTGTAATGACTTATCATGGAAAAGAATCTGAGAAAGAACATTATATATATATATATATATGCGTGTATGTGTATATACTGAAAACATAGTAACATTGCTGATCAGCTCTACTCCAGTGCAAAACAAAAAGGTAAAAAAAAAACACTGGTGTGTCGCTACCATCAGGGTAGACATGAATGAACAGAAACGAGGAAGCCGAAACACAGCCATGCTTATAGGGAAAACTGATTTTTAACAACGATGATAAGATAATTCAGTGAGGAAAGGATAATTTTTTAAAAACTCAAACGGTGCTAGAAACCTTGGAGCCAGCCTTAGGCAACAGCATCACCATGCTTCGCTACGTCACGTCGTAAGAAAGTGAACTCAACGCATGATAAACGGGGGGCTGACTGGTGACCAACCAGTAAAGAATCTACCTGCCAATACAGGAGAGCCGGGTTCGATCCCCAGGTTGGGAAGATCCCCTGGAGAAGGACACAGCCACTCACTGCAGTACTCTTGCCTGGAAAATCGCATGGAGAGTGAAGCCTGGCGGGCTATAGTCCACGCGGTCACAAAGAGTCGGGCACGACGGGGTGACTAACGCTTGCTTACTTACGCACCAGTATTCTTGGCTGGAGAGTCCCACGGGAGCCACAAACAGGAGCTTCCAGTAGCTGGTTAAACACGGCTCTGGGTGTGTCTGGGAGGATGTCTGTGGATGAGACGAGCACTCGAATGGGTGGGCTGGAAAAAGTAGATGGCTGTCCCTAGCGTGGGTGGGCCTCGTCTGATCAGCTGAAGCTCTGGACAGCCCAGAGCCGCAGACCTTCCTGAGGTGAGCGAGAATCCCTCCTGCCCGACTCCTCCGCAGGGACCCAGCTCTCCTCCTGCCTGTGGACCTAAACAGGAACTTCAGCTCTTCCTGGGCCTTGGGCTTGTTGCCTCGCCTGCAGATCTCAGGACTTGTCAGCCTCCGTGGCACCAGGAGCCAATTTCTCAAATAGGTATCTCTCCGTTATCCACCTATCTACCCACCCACCCATTCATCTGTCTGTCTTATCTCTAAGTCCAGGTATCTGCCTGTCCATCCAGTCATGTATCTTACTCAGCCATCTATCCATCTATCGTTATCTATTTAGTTACCAAGCTACGCTATACCTACATACCTTTCCATCCATCCATTCACCTGTCATTTATCAATCTAGATATCTATCTATCCATCATTATCTATGTCCGTATCTATCCACCCATCCATCACCTGCCTACATTATCTGGGTATTTATCCCTCTATCATTATCTGTTTACCTACCAACATATCCACCCATCCATCACCTGTCTGTCTTATCTATCCATCTAGGTATCTGTCTCTCCATCCATAGTTATCTATCCATCCATCCATCCATCCACCCATCCACTCACCTGTCTTATCTAGCAGTCAAGTATCTACCCATCTTATCCGTAATCTATCATCCATCCATCCATCCATCCATCAATCTACCATTCTACTATTTCTCATCTATTCATCTTTCTATCCACCACTATTTCATTATCTATCCATCTATCAATAATGCTCTATATATCTTTTATCTATGTATCTGACCATCTATCCATCTATCAATCATTTATCTCTCTACCTACCAATTTTCTACCATCTACCTACCTATCTAATCTATATATCTGCGTCATTTATATAATCAAAGTATCTATCATTATTATGAGCTAATATCACCTATAATCTAATATATAGGTATCTACTTTTTATCTATATATACATACACACACACACACTGTCCCTCCATAAAT
>SJYB01005803.1:175676-192500 GCA_006408585.1 Antidorcas marsupialis | reverse complement strand
CCACACACACACACACACACACACACACCATACGCACACAGAGATAGACACACATATACACACCGTACAGACACACATAAACATATACACCATAGACACACACAGACAAATACACACACACCATACACAGAGACACACAGACACACAGAGATGCACACATGCCACACACACACACACACATGCCACACAGACACATCATACACACACACAGAGACACACCATATGCCAGACACACATGACATGTGTTCTATACACGCACACACACTCTGCACACACACAACACACAAGCCACACACATACGTGTCATATCCACACACAAACACTGCACACACAGCACACGCCACAAACACACATATGCGACATGCACCCATCTCACACACACACACACACACACACACCATACGCATGCATGCATGCCATATATGTGCATACACACTGCACGCACACCACACACACAAAGACACGCAACACATAAACACACCACAGACACACAGACCACACCTGCACATGTGTTACGGGAGCTGATCAAGTCTCTACTTTTTTGGGCAATATTCTGGCTCAGGGTTGGAGACTGTGCCCCACAGACTGCTGCAGGAAAACTCCCTCTTTGGTGCAGATACATTGCCTAAATTGACACCTGTCATGTATTTCCATGGGTTCCTTTGGCCCAGAGTCATCATTAAGACGTGACTTGGAACTAATTTGGAGGCTCCCATCTGCTGGGACCTCAGGGTTTGGCAACGCCCAAATTTTTCCCTGGCAGTGTGGAACTGACACGGGTCTGAGAGCCGGGTGCCCCGGCCACCACTCCGATGTAGGAGGGCGTCATGTCCAGTGGAACCACAGGGTGACCCTTGGACGGGGACCGGCTCACTGGGACCTTTGCAACAGAGCAGAGAAGCCCGCTTGCACGGCAGGAGGAGGTGCCATCCGACAGACATGCAGCGGCCCCTGACAAATGCACTGAGCCTCCAACTCTGACATTTCCAGGAGGTAAACAGAACCAGCCCAGCTGGCCGCCATTCCTGGATCCTCTGCAGGCCGCCTGGCAGACAGCGAGTCAAGGCTTCCAACTGCACGATCCTCTTCCAGGGCTGCAGACACACAGGCAAGAATCTGCACCCGACCGTCACTATTAAGGCTGCCAAATCCGTGCTCGATTACTTCTGAAGATGCAGAATCAAGATAACCTTTCAGGGACATCTGGCGGTCCAGGGGTTGAGAACCCGCCTGTCAAGGCAGAGTACACAGGTTCGATCCCTGGTCCGGGAATATTCAACAACTATGGAATCCATCAGCCACAGAGAAAGATCCCACAACTAAAGGCCAACGCAGCCAAATAAATAAATTTCTTGTACAGATAATTAATTTAAAAAAATCTTTTCTGAGGCTGAAGTTGAAGCTCCACTGCTCCATTTTCTGCAAAAATGCCCAGGTCGGTAACGGAGTAAAAATGGTCACCCCCGTGGCACCCTCAGGGAACACTCTGAAGACCCCTCACAGTGGGGGAGGCGTTGTTTCCTTCCATCCACTCTGTTTCTCACCTGCTCTGAGCACAGTGGTTGGGAAACAGTTGCACTGGGTGGACCAACAAGTTAGTTCAGATTTTCCTCTAAGAAGTTAAGGCAAAACCAGAATAAACTTCTTGGGCAGCCCAATGAAACTGAGCTGTTGCTTCTTTGTATAAATTTCCTTGCTGCTGCTGCTGCTGCTGCTAAGTCACTTCAGTCGTGTCCAACTCTGTGCGACCCCATAGATGGCAGCCCACCAGGCTCCCCCGTCCCTGGGATTCTCCAGGCAAGAACACTGGACTGGGTTGCCATTTCCTTCTCCAATGCATAGAAGTGAAGTCGCTCAGTCGCGTCCGACTCTTAGCGAACCCCATGGACTGCAGCCTACCAAGCTCTTCCGTCCATGGGATTTTCTAGGCAAGAGTACCAGAGTAGGTTGCCATCCCCAAACCATAATCGATTAGGCTGACCATCACACCCAGAAAAGCAATGTGGAAAGAACTGTGGACGCCAAGGTCCATCTTCTTTGCGTTTCTTTTTTTCTTCTTCTTCTTTGCATTTTTGTGCAAAGGAGGCGTTTCACCCTGTAAATGCAGAACCGAGAGAGACAGCTCAGGGGAAAGAGGACCGCTGATGGAGGTATGGGCCAGGATAGGCTACCAGAGGCTGCTATAACGCACGGCCCCAGAACCTCAGGGCTTCACGTACACGCAGGCTACCAGCCCATCAGTGGGGTTCCAGCTCTTCTCAGGACCAGGACCCAGGGTGATGGAACAGCCCAGACCTGCAACATTGCCAGTCTCACAAGGGAGAGAGAACCAGAGCCGTATGGAACCCGGAGCCAGCTTGTCAACCTTCAGATAGGAAAACGACACAGCTCATATCTACCCCAAGCCGTGCTCCGTGGTGACTGAGCTCAGCTCAGTAAGAAGTAGGAGCTTCCCCCACTGGGGCAGCTGTATTCGTGATTACAGAATCCACAATAAGGAGAAGACTAAACAAGCAAAACCAGTCATACTGTATTTGTCTGATACTCACTGGATCGGCCAGCAGAAAGCAACAGACGGGAGAGCCTGGCTCCAGTGAAGGAACAGAAAGAAGAAGTCATCCAAAGTTAAACAGCTCTGCACCTCAGCGTTCACTGAAGTGCTATTCACCACAGCCAAGACGTGGAAGGGACCTAAGTGTCCGTGGACACAGAAATGCGTAAAGAAGAGGTGATATGTGTACACGGTGGAATACTACGCAGCCGTGAAAAAGGATTCGGGGATGCCATTTGCAGCCACACGGATGGACCCAGAGATGAGCATAGTGAGTGAAGCAAGCCACACAAAGGAAGACACGTATCCTATGACATCACTAATACGTGGAATCTAACAAAAAAATGCTACACAGCTTCCCTGGTGGCTCGGGTGTCACCTGAGGAGAAGCCAACTCACCACACCTAGGGAGTAGCCCCCCGCCGACAGCAACCAGAGAAAGCCCTTGCAGCTACGAAGACCCCGTACAATCGACATCACTTATTTTAAAAAGTTTAAAATGGTACCAATGAGCTTATTTGCAAAACAGAAAGAGACTCACAGGCATAGAGAACAAACTTATGGTCGCCGAAGGGTGAGCGTGGTTGCAAGGATAACTTAGGAGAATCAGAACTGACCCATAAACGCTACTCTATATAAAATAGAGAACTATCATAGTTATTGTTAGTTAATAATTAGGTACCGTTCCCTATACACACACAGGGACGGTCGTGCGCGTCATTCAGGGAACTCTGCTCAATGCTCTGTAACGATCAATATGGGAAAAGAATTTGGAAAAGAGTGGATATCTGCCTATGGAGAGCTGGGCTACTTTGCTGAAACTTACACAACACTGTAAAGCAACTCCAATAATAATTTTTCAAAAATAAAGAAAATCCACCAAAATAAAATAAACTATGGCGCAAATGAACTTGTCTACGAAGCAGAAACAGACTCACAGACGTATAGAACAGGTGTGATTGCCAAGGGGAAATAATGGACTCGGAGTTTGGGCTTAGCAGATGAAAACTATTATATACTGGGTGGATAAAGTATAACGTCCTACTATATGGCATAGGGAATTATACTCAGTATCCTGTGATAAACCACCACAGAAAAGAATATGAAAAGAAAGGCATGGATGTGTATAACTGAGTCGGTATGGTGCCCAGAATAAACGAACACAGCATTGTAAGTCAACGATACTTCCGTAATAAACATCCAGGGGAAGGAAATGAATGGGCTTCCCGAGCCTCAACTTTGCAAGGCTGGCTTTGGGCCAGGGCTATGAACATTCCATCACTGGCTTTTATGGGCTTTGGGGGAGCAAGAGAACCATTCCACTC
This sequence comes from Antidorcas marsupialis, assembly GCA_006408585.1. Taxonomy (NCBI): domain Eukaryota; kingdom Metazoa; phylum Chordata; class Mammalia; order Artiodactyla; family Bovidae; genus Antidorcas; species Antidorcas marsupialis. The sequence goes on along the minus strand of SJYB01005803.1, from coordinate 188,624 downwards.
TGCCCAGGACATAAAATTCAAAGTCATTCACACGTTCTGAAAGAATCCCCCATGACGCTTCCCTGATTAAAAAAGCGATAGTCGCCAGAGGCCAACGGTACGTATGAAAAAAAAAAAATCACTCTTTAAAAACTCCACATGGTTAGAAATTTTAATGGCCTATATTTTAATGGTTTTCTACTAAAAAAAAAAAAAACATCAGGGGGAAAACGTGAATATTTAATTCAACCAGCCTCACAGAAATGTCTCAAACTCTTTATATCCTCAGTTGAGAAATTGGTAGCTTAATGACGCCTGCTTGAAACTGATGACGTTTGCTTGAGGGAGAGTGGCTTTCGTGTCAGTGACCACCTGTAGACAGAAATGGAAAATAATTGGGGTTCCAGTTGCCAACTGCACCTCCTAAAATCTCCAGCTGAGCTTTGGTAGAGCTTTAAAGGGATCCATGACTTCCCTGGTAGCATCATGACAAAATACTGCAGACTCAGCATCTCAAATCATGGACACTCATGGCCCCAAGTCGCGGAGGCTATAACGTGAGACCCAGGCGTGGGCAGGGATGGCTCCTCCCGAGGCCTCTGTCCTGGGCGTGTAGACGGCCGTCTCCTCCGCGTGTGCTCATGAGCTCGTCCCTGTGTGTGTATCCGGGTCCTCATCCCCTCTTGATATGAGGACCCCAGTCCTTTGGGTCAGGACCCACCCTAGTGGCCTCATTTCAGCTTCATCCCCATCTTCCAAGACCCTCATCTGCAAATGCAATGACATCCTTAAGCCCCTGGCGGGGGGGGTGGGGGGTAGGGGAGGGATTAAAGANCGGGTCCTCATCCCCTCTTGATATGAGGACCCCAGTCCTTTGGGTCAGGACCCACCCTAGTGGCCTCATTTCAGCTTCATCCCCATCTTCCAAGACCCTCATCTGCAAATGCAATGACATCCTTAAGCCCCTGGCGGGGGTGGTGGGGGGTAGGGGAGGGATTAAAGATTCCCCATGACGCTTCCCCGATTAAAAAAGCGATAGTCGCCAAGCCTAACAGAGACCAACAGTCCCAAGACATGAATTTGGTGGGGGGTGGGGGTGGGTTACTATTTAGTCCCAGAAGCCACACAATGAATGCCCATCACTTCACAAAACTACAAAATATTCAGAGCTGTTTCTGCCCCTTATGGAGTCCCCTAATGGGGCTTCCCTGGTGGCTCAGGGGTAAAGAAACTGCCTGCAATACAGGAGACATGGGTTCGATCCCTGGGTCAGGAAGATCCCCTGGAGGAGGGCATGGCAACCTCCTCCAGTATTCCTGGCCTGGAGAATCCCATGGACAGAGGAGCCTGGAGGGGCTGAAGTCTACGGGGTCACAGAGAGTCAGACACGACTGAGCCTGCGGTCCTTGGTGACGTTCTCTGTCGGTCTCTTTTCTGATATCCACCGTCTTCAGAAGGAACTGAGCGAGACCCTGAGCGTCAGTTTTCAATGACAGCACTGCCTGGGATATTTGCGTCATCAGAGATGGTTCCGGCACCCTTTTAAAAGGGAGACGCCCGCCTCCTCGGGCATGTCTGAAACGATCACAGCCAGCATCTATGCAGATAACCCATCAGAGCTGCAGACACCCAGGAAAGCATGGCTGAAATTGGCGGTGAGCCCCGGGGACTCTGATAGGTTCACAATGTTATCAACAAATACTGAATTTCTCTGCAAGTCAGCTCCATGCATCAGCTCAGCACACATAGTTCTCCCGAAAACATAACCAACACAGCGCAAACCTGTGCAAAGTGTGCACTGATCAGTCGTGTCCAACTCTCTGCGACCCTGTTGACTGTAGCCCGCCAGGCTCCTCGGTCCATGGGATTCTCCAGGCAGGAAGACTGGAGTGGGCTGCCATTGCCTTCTCCAATACATGAAAGTGAAAAGTGAAACTGAAGTTGCTCAGTCGTGTCCGACTCTTTGTGACCCCATGGACTGCAGCCCACCAGGCTCCTCTGCCCGTGGGATTTTCCAGGCAAGAACACTGGAGTGGGGCGCCACTGCCTTCTCTGCTGAGTCACTAGGGAAGGCCTTATTTCATATATATTATACCTTAAAGTTGACTTTTTAAAAATCCCACATGAAATAATAAACTGTAACTGTGACGAGTCCAGTATCTATCTCATCTTCAGGCAGATGTGTGCTGAGTATCTCTTCCAGACATTGAGGCTTTTCTGGCCGTTGGCGTGAAGATGAAATTGTAACCTGGACTTCTGGAACGCTGTGCTAGTGAAACCTACTGGCATCATTTCAGAGGACTCTGAGGAGCTGCTGCACCATCGTTCTCAGCACACAGAAGGTGGTGTTAGTGGCAAGGAAGCCACGGGCAAGGAATGCAGGAGACCCGGGTTCAGTCCCTGGTTCAGGAAGGTCCCCTGGAGGAGGAAAGGGCACCCCACTCCAGTACTCTTGCCTGGGAAATCCCATGGATGGAGGAGCCTGGTGGGCTACAGTCCACGGGGTCTCAAAGAGTCGGACACGACTGAGCATAGCAGACGTTATGTTAATGAGGATTATAACGACACCGAGCGAGCAGAGCACTTAGCCTACCCAACACGGTTTCCTTAAAGCGCCACCGTCCCTTCAATGGGATGGACGTCGACAAACATGTAACACGTCAGCAGATTAAAAGCAAATATAGAGGAAGAAAATATATAAAATGTCAGCACATGTTTAAGAGGGAGAAGATGCAATAACTTGAAATAATTTTTTATTTATATTTGCTACTGCTGGGGTCCAGCCCCAGTGGGTCCAGGGTAATTCGAAGGTGAGACGGAGTTGGCGTTCTAGGAAAAAAAACTTATTTAATTACAGATATATAGAGAGATTAAAAACGTATACTGTAGTAGGAAAATTAGTGGAGAGAAAGAGGCTGAATAACTTGGTTTATGTGGAATACCAATCACCACCTACGTAGGCCTCATGCGTCTTCCTGTTCTCCCAAAGGAGAGGAGGCACTGAGGCCTTCCCGGTCTGATCTTAGAAGCCCAGGGAAAATTAGCAGGCTTGGTGAGTACCCACATTCCAGATGGGAATTCAGCCAGAAAAACGGGGAGCAAGAAAGAAACGACACGGGGGGATCAGTCTTTCCAGAAACTGACCTGAATTTTTTATTTTTAGGTTGGCTTATATACCTTTTGTTACACACAGGGATGCATACAGAGTCACGCGGGGGTCAGCAGTCCTGACCTTTATCAAAATCAGGTGCTTCACATAAATGTATAAAAACAAGGTCTTAGGGGTTTTACATCATCTTCTGGCCATGAGGCCTGCTGACATTTTACGACCCTTTCTTTCTGCTAACCAAAACACTCATTTTTTCCAAGGGTGTTTTTTCTTAAACCAGGTGCCACCCTCTGAAGGTAGCAGATAAAGATGTATTTCTATAGGGTGAGGGTGTAATGGGTTACAACTAAGAAAGGAATTTATTTAACCCAAGGTTAACATGATCAATCTTAAAGGTTAATACTTATTTCTCCTATATGCTAGTTATATTCATTATAAGGTCAGGGAGTATGGAGATTTAGCAGCAAACATCAGCCCAACAAATGAAAACCCTTCACCAATGTTCCCCTTAAGATCTATTTAGTCTTAAGATAGTGATAAAGTTACATTTTTACATAGCAAGGACACAGTGATTTATAACAAAGTACAGTGATCTATAACAAAAGAGAAAATTCATTAACTCAAAAAGTCTAGTATTGCTAACATCAAAAACTACTATATTTCCTTTTCTATATTCCAAATACATTGATTAATATATTCCCAGGTGCCTAAGGATATGGAGGCCTGGCGGCAATCATTGACTCAACAATGAGAAAAGCCCTATGCTAATTAAGACTCTCAAAATACTCCAAAACTCTCTGTGCTGTTTATGGTGGAGAGGTTGTCACACAAGCTAGTCTGCCAGCAGAGAGGTTTGACCTGAGACACCCTTGTCACGCCCAGGGCAGGGAATTAGCAGCAATTATTGGCACGACAAATGAAAAACCCCTTCACCAATATAATTCCTAACCAACCCACTATACTAATGATTTCTAACTTCCCAAAAGAATCTGCCTTTAGCAAGTCTAAAACATCTCGTGCCTCTCATGGTTGGGAGGCTGTAAACAATCACATGTGGCCGGACGAACCTGTACAGGCAGGCCAGACAGCCTTCAGAGGAGTTCATAAGTTGAAACACTCTTGTCACGCCCAGGAATTTTTACTGTCTGGAGCTGCACGTTTACTCCTTCTCCGAGAGAACCGGTGGGGAACAGCTCCCCGTAAAGTCAGCGGTGTAGGTGACAGCATGAAACAGTAAAGTAGGCAGGCTCTGGTTTTGGGGGGAGATGCTCGGGAACAGGGGGTTTCCTGAGGCTTGATCACGCCTCTGCGTCTGCCAAGCCTCCTTCCTCATGACCTTTGCCATGGGCGGAGTTCCTCACACTGGCTCCCGGCATCTACAGTCCATGGGGTCGCAAAGACTCGGACACGACTGGGCAATGTCACTTTCTTTCCCTTTCTTTCTTTGCATTTAATATTGTGGCTTTTTTCACATTTTCTTTATTTGTCCGTGGGTGCTTTTACCATTATGGCATTTCACATATTGTCTTTGTCTATATTTGCCTTTAAAACGGTGACACTTTATATATTATCTTTGCCCGTATTGGCATTTCCTGTGGTGACATTTTATACACTGTCTTTATCAACATTTGCATTTAGTATGAAGACATTTTATATGTCGTCTCTGTCTATATTTGCATTTCATATGGTGACATTTTATATTTTTTTCCTTTATATGTGCTTTTAATCGGGTGGCAGTTCCCATATTTTCTTTTGTCTGTACTTCTTTTAATATTGTGGCGTGACATGGTCTTTATTTGTCTAAATTTTGATTTAATACGGTGACATTTTGCACATCTTTGCCCACATTTGCATTCAATATGGTGACACTTCATAGACTGTCTTTGCCTAGATCTGCATTTAATATTATGACATTTTATATCCTGTCTATTTGTCTATATTTGCATTTCATATGGTGACATTTTATGCACTTTTTTCTATATTTGCTTTTAATGGGGTAATATTTTACATATTTTCTCTTTATGTCTATGTTTGCTTTCACTATTATGGCATATACTGTCTTCATTTGTCTACATTTGCATGTCATAAGGTGACATTTTACATAGCTTCTTTGCCTATATTTGCATTTAATGTGCTGACATTTTCTATATTTTCTTCCTCTATTTTTGCTTTTAATCTCCTGACATGTTACATATTTATTTGTCTATATTTGCTTTTAATAGTGTGACACATACTTGCCTCGTCCGTGACAATTACATTTACTTTTATATCAAAACACTGCAAACGTATGTTTTAAAAAATCTGTAAATAGTTCAAAACAATACGTCTCTCTCTTTTTTTAATTCTTAGAGAAATGTGATTATAATCTTCCTTTCTGACCCCTACTCCCCTCCCCCCCCCAAAAAAAAATACTAAAGTTGTGTCTCTGAAAGAAACTTACTCAAGCCTCTCTGGCTAGAAATCAGAAGAAAGGACTGTTGTGTGAAGAATTTCCATCTGAAGCAGAATACAGAGGAAGGCATCCCTCCCTTGCAGAAGGCAGCTTCCTCCCTTTCTCTGGGAAGAAGACTTGGAATATCCAGGGGCCTTCAAGTGTGGGCTGAGGGTGGGTGTGTTGTGTTAAGTCACTCAGTCCTGTCTTTTTGTGACCCCGTGGACTGTAGCCCATCAGGCTCCTCTGTGCATGGAATTCTCCAGGCCAGAATACTGGAGTGAGTTGCCATTTCTTCCCCCAAAGCATCTTCCCAAGGCATCTTCCCCACCTAGGAATAGAACCCGAGTCTCCTGCATTGCAGGCAGATTCTTTACCATCTGAGCCACCCGGGATGCCCACCTTGGGGTGGGTGTTCCCCATGAATCCAGGAAAGGCAACACTGCGGTCTTCCCAGTGCCAGGTCGTCCCCGTGGGTCCCGGCTCCTGCTCCAGGGCGTCAGCAAACAGCATCCATGAAGCGAATTGCAGGAATGTTTCCCCAGAGGGAGGGAGGTGGACTCTTGAGTTGGCCAAAAGGACGGAGGAGCCCGGAGCCAGACAGGCATCAGCTTGAGGTAGGAAGACAGATGGGTTCCAAGCTGGAAAGCTACAATCAGCCACCCTTCCACCCGCCTGCAATGCCGGAGACCTAGCTAAGATCCCCGGGTGGGGGGAGATCGCCTGGAGGAGGGCAATGCAACCCACTCCAGTATTCCTGCCTGGAGAATCCCATGGACAGAGAAGCCTGGTGCGGCTACAGTCCATGGGGTCTCAAAGAGTCAGACAACGACGGAGGAAATAACCCTTTCACATCTTTCCGCTTACATTTCTTAAAATAAGAGATAGGTGGGCTGCAGCTGAGGACTTTATAACCAACCAAAAACAGCGTAGATAGCCAGTCTTTCTTCTCTTTCCTCAAGGGAATGATCAACGCTAGGTCAAAGGGGAAAAGCCTGTCTGATAAGGGACACACCACACCTACTCCAAAAGGCTCCTTGCAGTCAAAAGTCAGAAGATAATTCCAGACCATAATGAGTCCTGCCCATCCCAGAAGCCTTCCCTTTGAGATACATGTAGGCTAGGGTGTGTGTGCACACTCCAGGGGAGGGTCCTGAGACAAATTAACCTCGGGTGGAAGTCGGGGACAAACCCAGGTGATTGGTGGAGGGATGATGATAACCAGGAAAAGGGTCCCTTTATGCAGATGACACCACCCTTATGGCAGAAAGTGAAGAAGAACTAAAGAGCCTCTTGATGAAAGTGAAAGAGGAGAGTGAAAAAGCTGGCTTAANGATACATGTAGGCTAGGGTGTGTGTGCACACTCCAGGGGAGGGTCCTGAGACAAATTAACCTCGGGTGGAAGTCGGGGACAAACCCAGGTGATTGGTGGAGGGATGATGATAACCAGGAAAAGGGTCCCTTTATGCAGATGACACCACCCTTATGGCAGAAAGTGAAGAAGAACTAAAGAGCCTCTTGATGAAAGTGAAAGAGGAGAGTGAAAAAGCTGGCTTAAAACTCAACGGTCAAAAAACTAAGATCAAGGCATCTGGTCCCATCACTTCATGGCAACTAAATGGGGAAACTGGCTGACTTTATTTTTGGGGCTCCAAAATCACTGCAGATGCTGACTGCAGCCATGAAATTAAAAGCTTGCCGCTTGGAAGGAAAGCTATGATCAACCTAAACAGCATATTAAAAAGCAGAGACATTAATTTGCCAACAAAGGTCCATCTAGTCAAGGCTATGGTTTTTCCAGTGGTCGTGTATGGGTGTGAGAGTTGTACCATAAAGAAAGCTGAGCACCGATGAATGGATGCTTTAGAACTGTGGTGCTGGAGAAGACTCTTGAGAGTCCCTTGGACTGCAAGGAGATCCAGCCAGTCCATCCTAAAGGACATCAGTCCTGGGTGTTCACTGGAAGGACTGATGCTGAAGCTGAAACTCCAATCCTTTGGCCACCTGATGCGAAGACCTGACTCACTGGAAAAGACCCTGATGCTGGGAAAGATTGAGGGCAGGAGGAGAAGGGGGCGGCAGAGGATGAGATGGTTGAATGGCATCACCGACTCGATGGACATGAGTTTGAGCGAACTCCGGGAGATGGTGAAGCACAGGGGAGCCTGGAGAGCTGCAATCCGTGCGGTTGCAGAGAGTCAGACACAGCTNATTGAGGGCAGGAGGAGAAGGGGGCGGCAGAGGATGAGATGGTTGAATGGCATCACCGACTCGATGGACATGAGTTTGAGCGAACTCCGGGAGATGGTGAAGCACAGGGGAGCCTGGAGAGCTGCAATCCGTGCGGTTGCAGAGAGTCAGACACAGCTGAGCGACTGAACTACAACAAGAAGGAAGGTATCCAAGAGGTGGTCCCCAGCAGCTTTTTTTCTGAGAGAGGTGGGCATCCCTGGTGGCTCAGATGGTAAAGAATCTGCCTGCCCATGCAGGAGATGCGGGTTCAGTTCCTGAGTCAGAAAGATCCCCCGGCCATGGGAATGCACTCCAAAGCAACCCACTCCAATGATCTTGCCTGCAGAATCCCACGGGCAGAGGAGCCCGGCGGGCTACAGTCCACGGGGTCGCAAAGAGTCGGACACGACTGAGCGAGTAAACAGCAGCAGAAACTACAGTACTCTATGTTGTCTCTGTTTATATACCACGTTAGTCTCAATTCCTCTGGCCTCCAGATCAAGCAGCCCTTCAGATTACAAGACACCAGCCGGGGGCCCGACCACGTAATTCAGTCCAGACGCGACAGTGAAGTGACGAGCTGAACCCACAGGGTAAGGGCTCGTCCTGACCAAACCGCGCCCACATCAGACGCCCACGACGAGTCCCAGGAGTACGCCCACGAACGGCCCCATGCTTCCAACCAGTCAGGTAGAAACGGGTGGTTCCACGACCCCATTTCTGCGATCCCTACCCTGCCAGAGGGGTGTACAGAATTTACACAAGCAGCGAGCGTCCTCACGGGATTTCAGAAATGGAATATTTCCTGCCGGGTCAGTAAACAAAGGCTGTCAGAGTCATCAGCGACGGGCGCCTCTGTGGATGGTGAGCCGGGGAGCCCAGAGGGAGCTCAGGAAGGGAAGGGAGACCCGTCATCCAGCGGCCATCTGACCGCAGCCAGCTCCCCATGGAGAGCCCTGGGGGAGCTCAGGCTGCGAACACACGGGGTGTAGATGGCAGACACGTGACACGCACACAAAAGCAGTGATTCCAGAGAGTCCCGACTCTTGCCTCCTCCCATACACACACAAGCATTGCGCTCCTTAACGTGGGACATCTGCTCTCTTTAACTCACAGCTCTCTTTTGACGCTCAGAGGACCTGGTTTTTGTTTGCAGAGCCTCTGTGATAACCTGTCTTGTCCTCTCTCTTTACTGGCTTTGACCGTGGGCTTGAAGCCCTGAAAAATCCCCCATTGAATAAGACACAGCTGTTAAACTCTCAGTTCAGTTCAGTCGCTCAGTCGTGTGCGACTCTTTGCAACCCCATGGATTGCAGCTCGGCACGCCTCCCTGTCCATCACAAACTGCCACAGTTTGCTCAAACTCATGTCCATCGAGTTGCTGATGCCATCTAACCATCTCATCCTCTGTCATCCCCTTCTCCTCCCGCCTTCAATCTTTTCCCAGCATCAGAGTCTTTTCCAATGAGTCTGGTCTTCGCATCAGGTGGCCAAAGCATTGGAGTTTCAGCTTCAGCTTCAGGCCTTCCGAGGAATATTCAGGACTGATTTCCTTTAGGATGGACTGGTTTGACCACAAGGCACGTGGGATGGTAGTTCTCCAACCAGGGACCGAACCAGCACCCCCTGCCTTGTAAGGCAGAGTCTTTTCTTAAAAGAATTTTTTTAAAGTGTTTCTTTGTTTGACCCTGTCAGGACGTAGCTGCTCCACAGCACGTGGGATCTTAATCCCCCAACCAGGAATCGATCCCACATCCCCGGCTTTGCAAGGCAGAGTCTTAACCACTCGACCACGAGGGAGGTCCCTAATTCTTTTCTGTCTCTGGGAAACGCGACAGAGTCTGTGCTCATTGAAAGCATTCTTTTAACGTGCCCCTTGGCTATCTGGGGCCAGCATCGTTTTTTCTCCCTTCCTGAATCCCCTCGGCGTGCACTGTTGAGGGCACGAGGGCCGGAAGGCCTCAGCATCCTTTGTCAAACGTCACCCGCCAAGTCAACAAAGGAAGCTGCAGCTTTCAATCAAGCTATCAGCCACTTCCTTCATGCACGAGAGTCCTGGGGGAACAAACAGGACGCCTGCTTTTTGTCACTTTGCTGACAAAGGTCCGTCTAGTCAAGGCTCTGGTTTTTCCTGTGGTCATGTATGGATGTGAGAGTTGGACTGTGAAGAAGGCTGAGCACCGAAGAATTGATGCATTTGAGCTGTGGTGTTGGAGGAGACTCTTGAGAGTCCCTTGGACTGCAAGGAGATCCACCCAGTCCATCCTAAAGGGGATCAGTCATGAATATTCATTGGAAGGAAGGATGCTGAAGCGGAAACTCCAGTAGTTTGACTACCTGATGCCAAGAGCTGACTCACTGGAAAAGACCGTGATGCTGGGAAAGATCGAAGGCGGGAGGAGAAGGGGACGACAGAGGATGAGACGGTTGGAAGGCATCACCGACTCGATGGACATGAGCTCCGGGAGTTGGTGATGGACAGGGAGGCCTGGCATGCTGCAATCACTGAGGTTTGCAGAGTCAGACACGACTTGGCAACTGAGCAGCAATCCTACAGAGGAAAGCTGTGAAATCGTTACCTGGAGATGCCTGGTTTCTTTCACTAACAGCAGTGTTCCCACTACCTGGTTTTTGTTGCAAAAACTCCTCCACGACCTGCCTGTCTCCCGTGTCTTTGCAGCAGCCCCTCACAGCGATCTGACAGGCTGCCTTCTGGGCTTAATTCCTCAGTTTTCTCTGCCAAATACATGATTCAGTGTACAGGTTGTGCATTTTCTTTTAACTGCTAAATTCTTTTTAACTTTTTAACACTTCTCATTTTATACCAGAGCATACCCTGATGGCTCAGATGGTAAAGAATCTGCCTGCAATGAGGGAGACCTGGGTTCCATCCCTGGGTTGGGAAGATTCCCCTGGAGGAGGGCATAGCAATCAACTCCAGTGTTCTGACCTGGAGAATCCCATGGACAGAAGGGCCTGACGGGCTACCGTCCACACAGCGTGGAGTCACAAAGTGTCAGACACAACTGAGAGACTAGCACTAACTTAGAGACGATAAGCAATGCTGAGATAGTTTCAGCTGGACAGAAGTTGTTAGCTGCTCAGTCGTGTCTGACTCTTGGCGACCCCGTGGACTGTAGCCCGCCAGGCTCCTCCAGGCAAGAACACTGGGGTGGGTTGCCATGCCCTCCTCCAGAGGGTCTTCCAGAATCAGGCATCCAAACCAGGTCTGCTCCACTGTCAGCAGGTTCTTTGCTAAGCACATTTTTTTTGCAGAGCCCTGTACCAATGTCACCGGACAAAAATCTCTGGACCGGGCCAAGCCCCATAGCAACTGTTGCCATGAGACGCCAGACGTAAACCAGCCAGTTCCCTGACCCCGTATTAGGTAAAATACCCACTCCAGTACTCTCCCTTGAGCCAGCCCCCTGTTCTAACAGCATCTTCCACTCTAATACACTTAATTCTTCTTATGCCTCATGTCTGGAAATTCTTTTCCAACCCACACACAGACCCAGACAATTTCATCCTTTAAAAACTTATTATTTCATACTGAAACAGAACCGGTTAGCAATGGTGTGACAGTTTCTTGTCGACATAGGTTGTGTATTTTTTTTTTTCCAGTCAATAGAAGTGACCGTTTGAGTCCACAGTACTGCAGGCATGGACTGATGAAATCAGTAGCCGGGGGGGATGAAACCAGTCCAGCCTAAGGGAAATCAGTCCTGAATGTCCACTGGAAGGACTGATGCTGAGGCTGAAGCTCCAAGCCTTTGGCCACCGGATGTGAAGAGCTGACTCATTTGAAAAGACCCTGATGCTGGGAGGGATTGGGGGCAGGAAGAGAAGGGGACGACAGAGGATGAGATGGCTGGATGGCATCNTGTCCACTGGAAGGACTGATGCTGAGGCTGAAGCTCCAAGCCTTTGGCCACCGGATGTGAAGAGCTGACTCATTTGAAAAGACCCTGATGCTGGGAGGGATTGGGGGCAGGAAGAGAAGGGGACGACAGAGGATGAGATGGCTGGATGGCATCACCGACTTAATGGACATGGGTTTGGGTGGACTCTGGGGGCTGGTGATGGACAGGGAGGCCTGGCGTGCTGCAGTCCATGGGGTCGCAAAGAGTCGGACACAACTGAGCGACTGAAATGGGAAACTGGCAGAGAGGAACTGCATGTTTCTCGTTACATCCCTGGAGTGGGGAGGGGGTCCCTAGCTCCTCTGGGGGCTTCTGGGATGTGCCTAGAACGTTCCCCCTGCAGGAAGAAGAAGAGTCCTTCAGTCTTACCCTCCTGGCTCCTCGTGGGTGTTCACGTGATGCTGTGATGTCCAGAGTCCTGCTTGACCGCTCAGAGGACCGCAGAAAATGACAATATCTCAGGAAGGCTGGGGACACACGCCGGGCAGTGACTCCTCCTAACCGAGCCCCTGCCCTTCGGAAGAAAGCTCAGTCTTGTAAACGATGGCTGTGTGAAATGGAGTCTCTCCGGCCACATCAATAAACACAGATGCAACGGCCAACGGCGACTTCAAAGCTTCCAAATGTGAATGTGTTTCTCGCTCGGTCGTGTCTGACTCTCTGTAGCACACAGAGGTCTGTGCGGTTCCAGGAAATACAGAGCATCAGAGGCCCCGGGGTCCTAAGAATAGAGAGCGGAGGAGGCAATTCCGGTGGATATATCGGAACGCGGCGTGACGAGGAAAAAGAGGAGAGAGACGGGATGCGAACGAAGACGCTGAGAAGGCAAAACGGTTCGGGAACCCACATCTCAGGAAGAAAAACAAACTAGTAAGCAGTGCAAACGGAAACCTAGGCTAATTTCAGTTCGGAAGGCTCCATCATTAACTCAATCAAAAAAGAGAAAGCTGACCATATCATCCCGCAGTCCCACTCCTGACGCATATCCAGTGAAATCCAGCATCTGAAAAGAGACAGGGAGCCACGTATTCACGGCAGCACTGCTTACAAGAGCCAGGGCATGGAAGCAACCGAGACGTCCATCGACAGATGAGGGGATGTAAAAGATGTGCTGTAGATAGTGGAGAATTATGCAGTCATGAAAAAGAATGAGATCATGCCATCTCAAGCTACAGGGGAGGGCCTAGAGATGGTGATGCCGAGAGCAATAAGTCAGAGAGAGAAACAGCACATGGCATCTCTTATATGTGGACTCTAAGAAGAAATTATACAA
>SJYB01005803.1:137113-161749 GCA_006408585.1 Antidorcas marsupialis | reverse complement strand
GGAGATGGATGGTCAGGGAGTCTGGGATGGACATGGACACACTGCTGTGCTTAACATGGAGAGCCGGCAAGGACCTGCCGTCCAGCACAGGGAACTCTGCTCCATATCTCACAATAACTTATAGAGGAGAAGAAGCTGAAAAAGCATATATAGAGAGAGGTATAACTGAAGCACTCTGCCGTACCCCAGAAACAAGCACAATATTGCAAATGAAAACTCCGGGAAAGCTGCATGTGTGGGAACCCACACGTACAGTTGCTCAGAGGTGTCACGTAGCAGGGTGCTGACCAACACGTGCCTCCAAGCCACAACGATGCCCGGGGCTCAAATACAAGCCTCCGAATATCACCGCTGCCCTTGCCCCCCATCTGCGGCCTCGAAGGCTGAAAACCCAAGGCAAGCTTCAAGAAACGGGCCAAGTGCCCCCCCAGGGATGGGGTCGGGGCACCGTCCTGGTGAATGCCCCCGTCCAGGTGTTGTTCTCAGGGGTGCTCCCAGCATCTGCAGGCTCTGGAGAAGGGACGGACTACACACTCCGGGATTCTTGGGCTTTACTGGTGGCTCAGCTGGTAAAGAAGCTGCCCGCTGTGCAGCAGCAGTGCGTGGCTACTGAGGTGTTTTCATTTATTTTTTTAATATTTATGTACCGGCTGCAGAGGACTCAGCTGCAGCATGTGGGATGGACTCCCATAGCCAGGGACGTAAGCTGCCCCGCGTCCCTGGCAGTGCGGAGTCTCAGCCACGGGACCACCAGGGCAGTCCCGAGGCTTAAGGCTTTAATTCAGGATCCCAGGGCTCTGTTCAGACCCAAGTATTGGAGCAACGTGTAATCACCCCTAAGTCAAGCATTATGGCACAGGACTCCCTGCTCACTGAGAGATGAGCGACTTGGGGAACACAGCCGTGTGGGAAAGCCCACACACTGACACACAGGGGCATGAAAAATACGGACGTACGGATGCAGGGATAAACAGAGACACACACAGAAAGAGGAATAAATATAGACGCTCCCGGGCATACAAATGCAGACACATGCAGACGCACGAGAAACACGGACGCAATAATACACAGAGACGCACGGACGCAGATAAACACACACATAAAAACACAGACTCACGGACAGAGGAAGAAACAGAGACACACAGACATACAAATGCAGAACCCGGGCTTCCCTGGGAAAGCATTCAGTGGGAAAGCACCCGCCCGCCAACGCTGGAGACGCGGGTTTGATCGCTGGTGCGGGAATATCCCACATGCTGGGGAAGAGCCAAGCCTGTGCACCACGGCTGTGGAGCCTGTGGTCCACGACCGGAGAAGTCACAACACTCTAAACGCACANAGACGCGGGTTTGATCGCTGGTGCGGGAATATCCCACATGCTGGGGAAGAGCCAAGCCTGTGCACCACGGCTGTGGAGCCTGTGGTCCACGACCGGAGAAGTCACAACACTCTAAACGCACACACTAAGATTCATGCAAAACAGGTGGACACGGACCTCTAAACACACAGACACAGCCGCGAGACAAACACAGGCACCCACACATGCAGGTGTGAACAGACACACGCACACAATCACAGACACACACACACACGAAGGTCACACAGTTAAATGTAGAGGCACACACACACAGAGACACACACACACGAAGGTCACAGGCTCACTTAAATGTAGAGGAACACAGACACACACACAGAGACACACAAAAACCTGGATACACACACACACACACACACATAAAAATCTCGATGCACATAGACACACACACAGACACACACACACACAAAAACCTGGATATGCACAGATACACACACACAGAGACACACGCACACATGAAGGTCACACAGTTAAATGTAGAGGCACACACACACACACACACACAGAGACACATGCAAAAACCTAGATACACACACACACAGACACACACACGAAGGTCACAGACTCAGTTAAGTGTAGAGGTACACAGACACACACAGACCCAAACACACACAGACAGAGACACACAAAAACCTGGAGACACACAGACCCACACACACACACACACACACACACAGGCCGGCAAAGACCTGGATACATACAGACACACACACATATAGACACACACAAGAAGGTCACAGACTCAGTTAAGTGTACAGGCACACAGACACACACACACACACAGAGGCACACAAAAACCTGGATACACACACACACATAAAAATCTCGATACACATAGACACACACAGACACACACACAAAAAAACCTGGATACACACAGACACATACAAAAACCTAGATGCACACACATACACACAGAGACACACACACACGGAGGTCACAGAGTCACTTAAATGTAGAGGCACACACACACATATAGAGACACACAAAAACCTGGATACACACACACACACAGAGACATGCACATTTGCAAGTGTCAACAGACACAGGCACACAATCACAGACACACACACACACGAAGGTCACACAGTTAAATGTAGAGGCACACACACACACACAGACACACACACACGAAGGTCACAGGCTCAGTTAAGTGTAGAGGCACACAGACACACACACAGAGAGACACACACACATGAAGGTCACAGACTCAGTTAAGTGTACAGGCACACAGACACACACACACACACACAGAGGCACCCAAAAACCTAGATGCACACACATACACACAGAGACACACAAAAACCTGGATACACACACACACACATAAAAATCTCGATACACATAGACACACACACACAAAAACCTGGATACACACAGACACACACACACAGACACACACAAAAACCTAGATGCACACACATACACACAGAGACACACACACACGGAGGTCACAGAGTCACTTAAATGTAGAGGCACACAGAGACACACAAAAACCTGGATACACACACACACCCCGCATCCGGGACCACTCCCATTCACAGGCCTCCACAGCAAAGTGGGGGGCTCCGTCCTTCCATCGCAGTGGTCCTCAAGCTTCCAGGCACCAGGGACCGCTTTCACAGAAGACAGTTTTTCACGGAGCGATGCGGGCAGAGGACGGTGTCGGGTGGACTCCGGCACATCACGCGGCTCAGGCACTGTGTGTGTTTCATTCTCACATCAGCTGCAGCCGCAGACCATCAGGCACCGGCTCCCAGACGCCGGGGATCCCCCCTGTCCCGAGGACATGAGTGCCCTGCAAGGCGCCCGGGCTCTGCCTGCGGCCTGGGGTGAGCTGCAGGTGGCCGAGGCACTCAGCTTCTCCCTCCACCACCACGGCCACTTCCCCCGGGGAAGACAGCCTCTCTATTTCCCGCCGTCCCAGGAGCCACGAGGGCGCCGTGGCGCTCAGCCGTGTCTGCAGGAAGCCGAGCTCCGGCGCCAGCCGAAACACACGAGCCGATCCTTTGAGGCTGAGCAACTCTGGGCAACACCAGAATAGGCTCGGAAGGAGAAGGCAAACGGGCCAGGCCTCCCAAGGCGCCCTCACGCCGGTCCCACGGCCAGAGACACAGAGAGCGCAGCTGCAAGCAGGGGTGTGTGCTGTGCTCACTCGCTCAGACTTGTCCGGCTCTTTACGACCCCGTGGACGGTGAGGCTCCCCCAGGCTCCTCTGTCCATGGGATTCTCCAGGCAAGGGCAGCGGAGCAGTTTGTCATGCCCTCCTCCAGGGGAATCTTCCCCACCCAGGGATGGATCCAACCCAGGTCTCCCACATTGCAAGTAGATTCTTTCCCATCTGAGCCACACGGGACACCCATCTGGCGTGAAATCTTCCCTGCTGGTCCCAGGATCAGCATCCCAGCGTGCCTCCAACCTTTGCCTCAACTCCTCAAACGCACAAACGTTGGCACCTCCGGACCTTGGTGTTAACAATATGCCTCTTTTTTCTCCCCGGAGATCCAAGTGCCCCTAATTCTGAAATGGCAACTCTGTCCACATCAGCCTGGGTCACGAGCCCACAGTGGTTAAGGCGACCCACATCCGGAGGCTGTTTCTCAAAGGCACAGCCCCCGAGAGCTGGGCAACCTGGTCAGTCCACCCCGGATGGGCTTCACCCAAAACAACTCTGATGTCCACGTTTTACGAGAACTGCTGGCCCCTGACAAAAGTGAGAGGGTCTCGCCCGTGCTGAATAAAAGGTGTCCACGCTCTCCTCCTTCACAAGGAGGACCAAGGCTTTGGGGAGGAAACTGTCCACGTGCATTAAGGTACTCATCACAGGTGAAGTGTGGACGTTCATCCAAATAAAATATCTATCACATGCTGCTTGGAGGAGGATGTTGTCAATGGACTTCTCTCCCCCCACCCCAAAGTGTTAGGGGCTAGCCTGAACTTCAGAACAGGACCTTCTCTGGAAATGAGGTCTCTGCAGGTGTGATGGAGTGAAGGGTCTGAGGCGAGGTCCTACTGGATGAGGGGGGCCCTAAACCCAAGGATGGGGTCCTTATAAGACACAGAAGAGGAGAGACAGGGACGCAGAGGAGAAGCCACGTGGAGACAGAGGCGGAGACGGGAGGGAGGCGGCCCGCAGCCCAGGGATGGACGCCCGGAGCCCCCAGCCCAGGGATGGAGCCCCCAAAAGCTAGAAGAGGTGGGGAGGACCCTCCCCTGGAGACTCTGCAGGGAGCCAGCCCTGGGACACCCTGACCTCAGACGTCTGGTCTCCAGGGCTGGGGGAGGATATATATCCTCCCTGTCTGTGGTTTTAAACCACCTGATCTGTGCTCACTTATAACAACTTATTGTAACCTTTCATAATAGAGTTCTTCCCAGAGGCTCAAGAGAGCCTGCAACGGAGGAGACACGGGAGACCCACGTTCGATCCCTGGGTCGGGAAAATGGCAACCCACTCCAGTATTCTTGCCAGGAGCATCTTACGAACAGAGGAGCCTGCCGGGCTACAGTCCATGGGGCCCACAAAGAGTCAGACACAACTCAACAGAGCTCATTACAACAAGGGCATGAAACCAACTCACGGTGGAAAGAAAACTCATCACGCGTGTTGCTCTCCTTCCACGAGAAGCAACATTACCTTTCAGAGGCACACCTCTCCTGACAAACAGGACCTTTATTTACACACGCTGTGACCGTCTGCCCTGCAAAAGCAAATGGGTCCACTCCTGCACGGTCACAAAATATTTTAATCCCTTTTCTATTTAATCTATTTAATCTCTTTTCTAGTCATCAAATAGAAGTAGAAAAAAAAAATTTTTTTTAAGCAGGTCTTGAAGCAACAGAAGACAGAGAATAAACCCCAAGACAAACTCTGAGCATCGTTTTCACCGGCCTCAAAGCACTGTTAGAGTTTCCTTGGTGGCTCAGCTGGTAAAGAATCACCTGCAATGCAGGAGACCTGGGTTCCATCCCTGGGTGGGGAAGATCCCCTAGAGAAGGGAAAGATTACCCACTCCAGTATCCTGGCCCCGGAGAATCCCATGGACAGTCCATGGGGTCACAAAGAGTCAGACACGGTTGGGCAACTTTCACTTTCTCAATGTGTTCGTTACGTCAGGGACCACCCATCGCCGCGTGCGCCTTCACCGGCCCCCAGACAGGTAAGGCAATTTGAGCTTTTTTGCTAACAGCCACGAGAAGCAGGGTGGTGGGAGGTGGTTAACAAGCACAGACAGGATCTAACTGGTGTTCTAGAGAATTCTGATGAGAGAGGAACACCGCTTACAGGAACAAACAAGACCAGAGCGTTCAGCCAGCAGGAGGTGTTTGCTCTAAACACGTGAAAAATGTTTTTTGGTTTTTTTTTTTAATAAAGGAAAACTCTCTCTCTGTTCAAAGCTCTTCCAACATCCAAAGGGTGGCTTTTCCACACTGACCAATGGCCCAGTTCTCTTCGGATACCTTTTGGGCGCCCTACCATTCAGTGCAACCCTGATATGAGGTGACTTAGTGCAGACCCCACGGGGGTAAAGGGCTCAGCCCCCCAGGACACCCCCACTTCAACTCCAACCGCAAGGAGTGGGTCCCCAGGGTCACTCACTTCTGTCCAACGTGGTTCCAAGCCGAAGGTGGGAGGAGAAGGGGACAACAGAGGATGNTTTTAATAAAGGAAAACTCTCTCTCTGTTCAAAGCTCTTCCAACATCCAAAGGGTGGCTTTTCCACACTGACCAATGGCCCAGTTCTCTTCGGATACCTTTTGGGCGCCCTACCATTCAGTGCAACCCTGATATGAGGTGACTTAGTGCAGACCCCACGGGGGTAAAGGGCTCAGCCCCCCAGGACACCCCCACTTCAACTCCAACCGCAAGGAGTGGGTCCCCAGGGTCACTCACTTCTGTCCAACGTGGTTCCAAGCCGAAGGTGGGAGGAGAAGGGGACAACAGAGGATGAGATGGCTGGATGGCATCACTGACTCAATGGACGTGAGTCTGAGTGAACTCCGGGAGCTGGTGATGGACAGGGAGGCCCGGCGAGCTGCGATTCATGGGGTCAGAAAGAGTCGTACACGACTGAGCGACTGAACTGAACTGAACAATGGGTCACGCCTGCAAGGGTAGCGGGACGATTGTGCCTGGCTGGCTCAGCCACTGATGCAGGATTTTCTTCCCACTAAACAAACGAACAAAATAACCTGGTTCCTTCTGCTTTTCCCACTACAAACGGGCACCTGCCTTCCACCTCTACAGCGATTAAATCACCTCTTTCCCGGGATGCGGTCCTCATTTAGCCCCCAAATAAAACGTAACTCGAAAGTCTCACGTTGTGCAATTTTTCTTAAGTCGACGCTTGGTCCTGAGCTGTGTCTGAAGCCTAGCCCAAATCTGGAGGTAAGACTAACATGAACACAATAGAAACCTCTTATGTCCCCTGACCAGATAATCCCGAAGACATCGTCTGGAGATCCTTCAATTAATAACGTCGGCAGAGACCGTGTCTCTAAACGAGGTCACTGTCACAGATTCTGGAGATAAACATACGCACACATTTGGGGGGATGCCCACCGAACCCAAGACATCTTCTGGGGGCTGCTGTTGTTCAGCTGCTCAGGCGTGTCCGACCCTTTGCGACCCCATGGACTGCAGCACGCCAGGCCTCCCTGTCCATCACCAACTCCCAGAGCTTACTCAAACTCATGTCTGAATCAGTGATGCCATCCAGCCATCTCATCTTCTGCCGCCCCCTTCTCCTCCTTCCTGCAATCTTCCCCAGCATCAGGGTCTTTTCCAATGGGTCAGTTCTTCGTATCAGGTGGCCAGAGGACTGGAATTTCAGCTTCAGCATCAGTCCCTCCAGTGAATATTCAGGACTGATTCCCTTTAGGATGGATGGGTTGGATCTCCTTGCTGTCCAAGGGACTCTCACGAAAATAGTATGAAGATTCCTTTAAAAACTAGGAATAAAACTGCCTTATGACCCAGCAATCCCACTCAGTGCTGGGATACACACCGAGAAAACCAGAATTGAAAGAGACACGTGTACCCCAATGTTCATCGCAGCACTGTTTATAATCGCCAGGACATGGAAGCAACCCAGATGTCCATCAGCAGACGAATGGATAAGAAAGCTGTGGTGCATATACACAATGGAGTATTCCTCAGCCCTTAAAAAGAATACATTTGAATCAGTCCTAATGAGGTGGATGAAACTGGAGCCGATTATACAGAGTGAAGTAAGCCAGAAAGAAAAGCACCAATACAGTATACTGACACATAGATATGGAATTTAGAAAGATGGTAACGATCACCCTGTATGTGAGACAGCAAAAGAGACACAGAGGTACAGAACGGGCTTTTGGACTCAGCAGGAGAGGGCGAGGGTGGGATGATTTGGGAGAATGGGACTGACACGTGTATGTTAGCGTAGGCCAAAGAGCTGACCAGGGCAAGTCCGATGCAGGACGCAGGGCACCCGAAGCCGGCGCGTGCGGGGACGGGGTGGGGAGGGAGCTGGGAAGGGAGTCAAGAACGCAGGGGACACAGGTGTGCCTATGACCGGTTCATGCTGATACGTGGGCAAAGTCATCACAATACTGTAAACTAATTACATATTTTTTTAAAAAGTCTTCTCCAACAGCACAATTGAGAAGCATCCCAGCATCGCCATAGCCTAACCACCTGATCGATAAACTTGAGCTGTCCGTGGCAACCCAGTCGGCCAGCAAACGAGGAGGACCACCCCTCTCTCCAAAGCCCCAGAAGGGAAATCAGGCTCCCAAGCCCAGCTTCCCTCGCCCTCACGTACACGTTCTCAGAAGCCACGAGCTCAGGTCTGCACGAAACCTCCGTCGAAGCAGGTACGGCCCGACGCTCATTTTCCTTCTGAGTTTTACAAAGGCCCCAGACCTGGGTCTGAGGTAACAGCTTCTCCTTTTTTATTTTTCAAATAATGTGGCTCCGCTTCTCTGTATATACATAACCCTGCTTATTCAGGAGGTAAAAAAACAGCAGCCAAGAGTGGATGGCGCGAACAGAAATGAAGAAAGGGGAGAAAATGAAACACCGCAGGCTGCAAAGGTTACAAGCGGGGGAGAAAAGAACCTGAAAGGACGCATCTGGGTGCTCACTCGCTCAGTTGAGTCCAACTCTCTGCGACCCCATGGACTGCGGCCCCCCATGTTCCTCTGTCCATGGGATTCTCCAGGCAAGGATGCTGGACTGGGTTGCCACGCCCTCCTCCAGGGGATCTTCCCCACCCAGGGATCACCCCCCAGTGTCTTGAATTGCAGGTGATTCTTTACAGTCTGAGCCGGCAGGGAAGCTGAACAAGTGTCCAACGCTCTGGAAATTAGCATGTGGCAGAAACGGACTTGTTCAGCTACGGTGGAAGGGGACCCATGAACCAGCACAGGTAGAATGAAGCAAGGACTCCTCCATCCCACCAGTCGGGACCAAGGGCCCCCAGCCTCTGGGATCTGATGCCTGAAGGATGCCATGAGGTGGAGCTGATGTAATAACAGAAATAAACTGCAAAACAAACAAACAAAAAAAAAAAAAAGTAAGGCTTCCTCAGTGGCTCAGCTGGTAAAGAATCCGCCTGCAATTCAAGAGACCCGGGTTCGATCCCTGGGTGGGCAGATCCCCTGGAGAAGGGCCTGGCAACCCACTCCAGTATCCTTGCCTGGAGAATCCCATGGACAGAGGATCCTGGAGGGCTACAGTCCACGGGNAAGGCTTCCTCAGTGGCTCAGCTGGTAAAGAATCCGCCTGCAATTCCAGAGACCCGGGTTCGATCCCTGGGTGGGCAGATCCCCTGGAGAAGGGCCTGGCAACCCACTCCAGTATCCTTGCCTGGAGAATCCCATGGACAGAGGATCCTGGAGGGCTACAGTCCACGGGGTTGCAAAGAGTCAGACACGCCTGAGCACGCACGCCCAGTAAACGCAGAGTGCTTGAGTCAGCCTGCAAGCATCCCCACCGCCTGATGGTTCATGGAAACACTGTCTTCCGTGAAACTGGTCCCTGGTGCCGAAAAGGCTGGGGACCTCTGGTCTGGACCACCCTAGTCTCCTGTGTAAACTGGGGCTCCCCTGGTGGCTGTGTCTGCCTGCAATGCGGGAGACCCGGGTTGGAGCCCTGGGTGGGGAAGATCCCTGGAGAAGGAAATGGCAACCCACTCCAGTATTCTTGCCTGGAAAATCCCATGGACAAAGGAGCCTGATAGGTTACAGTCCATGGGGTCGCAAAGAGTCGGACACGACTGAGCAAATTCACTTCACTTCACTTCACTTCAGGGTCCTCGAGAGCACCCAGGACCCAGCAGAATCAGCAGAGCAAAGTGTGTGCCTGACCCAGTCCAGTCTCATCTGTTCAGGAGGCCTCAGTGAAGTCGCTGAAGATTGAATGAACTCAGAGGGGCCTTGGGAAACTGCTTTTCTATCCTAGAGGAAATCAGTCCTGAATATTCACTGGAAGGACTAATGCTGAAGCTGAAACCCCAATCCTTTGGTCACCCGATGCAAACAGCTGACTCACTGGAAGAGACCGTGACGCTGGGAAAGACTGAAGGCGGGAGGAGAAGGGGACAGCAGAGGATGCGATGGTGGGTGGCATCACCGACTCAATGGCCATTAGTTTGGGTAAACTCCGGGAGCTGGTGATGGACAGGGAGGCCTGGAGGGCTGCAGTCCATGGGGTCGCAGAGAGTCGGACACGACTGAGCGACTGAACTGAACCAAGAAATGTGCGGTGGAAGCGAGAGGTGAGGAGCAGGCAGGAAACACAGACATCTGGGGGGAAGTCAAGGTCAACACCTGAGCCCCACGGGGATCAGAACAACCTCCCCACCCCCGAGCTCCATCAGACACACAGAAGCTTTCCCTTACCCGGGCCTTTACAGTCAGCAAATGTCACGCCCTGTGACTTAAAAGGCGCAGGACTTCCCCTCCATAGAGAGCAAGTGCAGGGCAGTCCTCCAGGGAAAGACCCACAAAGGGCTAACCAGGAAGAGGCCCGAAGCATCACTTCCCCAGGTTCCCCCTCCGGCCAGTGTCTCCCCTGCCCTGGGCAACCTGCTTTCCATCATGGAGGCACTGATGGCATTTCTAGGACTCTCTAGGCACAGAATTTCTATTTCTGTTGTTCAGGCATTCCATCAAGTCCAACTCTCTGCAACCCCGTGGACCGCAGCACGCCAGGCCTCCCTGTCCATCACCAACTCCCAGAGTCTACTCAAACTCATGTCCAGCGAGTCGGTGATGCCATCCAGCCGTCTCATCCTCTGTCGTCCCCTTCTCCTCCCACCTTCAATCTTTCCCAGCTTCAGGGTCTTTTCCAGTGAGTCAGCTCTTCACATCAGGTGGCCAAAGGTATTGGAGTTTCAGCTTCAGGCAAAACAGGTAAACGGCCTATTTGTACAAAGGCGGACACATCACTGTTTGCATGCAGAGGGGGAATCTCTTTTTCCCGCTGAGATCCCACATCCTTCAAGCAGATAAAAATGCTCTAGTTGCTTCGGTCGTGTCCGACTCTGCGACCCCGTGGAGACAAAGGGGGAAACCTGCTTCTGGAGCTTACTTATCTCAGTATGCATTTAGCCAGACAGCCAGAACAGACTTGTGATTGCCAACGGCGGAGAGGGGGAGGGCAGGATGGATTGGGGGTTTGGGGGCTTAGCAGCTGGAAACTGTTGCATCCAGGATGGATAAGAAGCAAGGCCCTCCCTCCCGCACAGCGCAGGGAGCTCTATCCAACTCTCCTGTGATCAACCATCATGGACCAGAAGATTCACAAATACAGAGGGGTTTTGAACCGTGTGATACTGAGAGAAAAGGAAGAAGCTGAGAAGACAAGACGCAGAAAGAAGACGGAAGGAATTTTAAAAAGAGAAAGAAGGTCATCATCGGCAAACTCCATCAAAGAATGTAGTAGAAGCTGGTAGGAAATTTATGCCCCAAAAAGGGCTTCCCCAGTGGCTCAGCGGTGAAGATTTTGCCTGCAATGGAGGAGTCGCAGGTGTGACCCCCTTATATGGATCCATATATGCTTATAAGGCTTCCCTGGTGGCTCAGTGTTAAACAATCTGCCCGCACTGGGGGAGACTCAGGTTTGATTCCTGGGTCGGGAAGATCCCCTGGACGAGGGCATGGCAACCCACTCCGGTATTCTTGCCCGGAGAATCCCATGGACACAGGAGCCTGGCGGGCTGCCGTCCACAAAGGCACAAAGGGCTGGACAAGACTGAAGTGATTCCACATAACTGTTGGTCTCTCAGTCGTGTCCGACTCTCTGTGACCCCATGGACTGTGGCCCCCCCAGGCTCCTCTGTCCATGGGATTTTCCAGGCAATAATCCTCGGGGGTGTTGCCATTTCCTCCTCCAGGGGATCTTCCCCACTTAGGGATCTGCCTCTTCGCAAGCCCTCAGACTGCACCATGCCAGGCGGCCGTACAAACAGCCGCTATACAACCACAGATGTAAGTACATCTATCCATACACCGCTCCAGTCTCCAGGCGGAACAGCGGGGAAATTATTAGAAGTCATAAGTCAGACATGAGTAGACAGGAAGCCAATTCCAACCCCGTATCTCTGGCAAAACGAGTGCCCCCAGGCACCACCTCCAGGCATCTTTCTTCCATAACTGCATCAGCTTGACATTCCATTCCAGCCGCACAAAGGCGGCACCCGGAGGTTCCAGGACGCAACACCTCAGACGAACGCTCCTGTCCCCGGTCAGATTCAGCAGTCAGCTCTGTTCCCTCCTGAGAGCAGCCACGCCTCGCCAACCCGCAATGCATGGCTCAGCGTTTCCAAGTGTGTGCTCTCTCCAACGAGGTCAAGATGTTTCAAGTGGCGCCATCCAAACCCAGACAGCGCATTAAACAGCAGACACGTGACTTTGCCAACAAAGGTCCATCTAGTCAAAGCTGTGGTTTTTCCAGTGGTCATGTATGGATGTGAGAGTTGGACTATAAAGAAAGCTGAGCACCGAAGAATGGATGCTTTTGAGCTGTGGTGCTGGAGAAGCCTCTTGAGAGTCCCTTGGACTGCAGGGAGATCCAACCAGTCCATCCTAAAGGAGATCAGCCCTGGGTGTTCATTGGAAGGACTGATGCTGAAGCTGAAACTCCAATCCTTTGCCCACCTGATGCAAAGAGCTGACTTGCTTGAAAAGACCCTGATGCTGGGAAAGATGGAAGGCTTGAAGAGGAGGGGACGACAGAGGATGAGATGGCTGGATGGCATCACGGACTCGATGGACGTGAGTTTGAGCNTTCATTGGAAGGACTGATGCTGAAGCTGAAACTCCAATCCTTTGCCCACCTGATGCAAAGAGCTGACTTGCTTGAAAAGACCGTGATGCTGGGAAAGATGGAAGGCTTGAAGAGGAGGGGACGACAGAGGATGAGATGGCTGGATGGCATCACGGACTCGATGGACGTGAGTTTGAGCGAACTCTCGGAGACAGTGAAGGACAAGGAGGCCTGGCGTGCCGCGGTCCATGCGGGTCCCAAAAATAAAGCTTGACTTAGTGACTGAACAACAAATGAACAACAGCCCATTAGCCTAGCGTGTCATCAAGTGGTACACTGTGTTTCTTCCTACGCTTCTGGAAAACCTTTTCATCTTGTACTGAAGTAGAGCCGATGAACAATGCGTGATGGTTTCAGGTGGGCGGGGAGGGACTGAAGCTGGGAGACGTGACACCCCTGGGGTGGAGCCCCTCGGGGGTGATCACAGAGGTCACAGTTCGGGGGGAAACATACACGTAAATGCAAACACCATGATGCTTCACAGGTTCCCGGCCTCATCTCTCCACCTGCAGTGGGTGAGAATCCTCCTGGCACCTCAGGAGACCCAGGCGCGATCTCCGCGGGAAGATCCCGCATGTTGGAGCCACAGAGCGCACGCACCACAGCCAAGGAGCCCGGGCTCCGGAGCCTGGGAGTCACAGCTACTGAGGCCACGAGCAGCAGTTCCTGAAGCCCGTATACCCGAGAGCCTGTGCTCTGCAGCGAGACAGAAGACACGCCCGAGTGGGAAGCAGAAAGTAGATAAAAAGCGGAAGACGGGGACAGCCCTGGCTCGTCGCAACTGCAGAGAAGCCACACAGCGACAAACGCCTAGCTCAGCCGAAGAAAAAGATCAATGTTTCTTCAAAAAATGACATGAAGTTTTGCCTTGCTTCTGATTATAAAACATATCTAACAGGACTTGCCCGGCCGTCCAGTGGTTAAAAATCCACCTGCCAGTAAAGGGGACTCGGGTCTGATCTCCGCTCTGGAAAGATCCCACGTACCACACACGCTGTGTCACCGTGAAATACATGAGCATAAACTAATGCTTTCACGCAAAGGGAAGTAAGTCAGACAGAGAAAGACAAATGCAGTATATCACGTGTAGAACCTAAAAGATAAATGAGTTTACAAAACAGTCAAGATGTGGAAACACAGTAAGCTGTCCATTGACAGCAGAATGGTTACAGATGGGGGACATATANACTAATGCTTTCACGCAAAGGGAAGTAAGTCAGACAGAGAAAGACAAATGCAGTATATCACGTGTAGAACCTAAAAGATAAATGAGTTTACAAAACAGTCAAGATGTGGAAACACAGTAAGCTGTCCATTGACAGCAGAATGGTTACAGATGGGGGACATATATGCAATAGAATGTTACTTGCCCTAAAACAGAGTGGAATATAGCCATCGGCAGCCACATGGATGGACCTAGAGGTGGTCATGGGCTTCCCTGGGGACTCAGATGGTATAGAATCCACCTGCAATGCAGGAAACCCAGGCTCAATCCCTGGGTCAGGAAGACTCCCTGGAGGAGGGAAGGGCTACCTTGGAAGACCCCCTGGAGGAGGGAATAGCAACCTTGGACGACCCCCTGGAGGAGGGAAGGGCCACCTTGGAAGACCCCCTGGAGGAAGAAAGGGCTACCTTGGAAGATCCCCTGGAGGAGGGAAGGGCTACCTTGGAAGATCCCCTGGAGGAGGGAATAGCCACCTTGGACGACCCCCTGGAGGAGGGAAGGGCCACGTTGGAAGATCCCCTGGAGAAGGGAATAGCAACCTTGGAAGATCCCCTGGAGGAGGGAAGGGCCACGTTGAACGACCCCCTGGAGAAGGGAATAGNACCTAAAAGATAAATGAGTTTACAAAACAGTCAAGATGTGGAAACACAGTAAGCTGTCCATTGACAGCAGAATGGTTACAGATGGGGGACATATATACAATAGAATGTTACTTGCCCTAAAACAGAGTGGAATACAGCCGTCGGCAGCCACATGGATGGACCTAGAGGTGGTCATGGGCTTCCCTGGGGGCTCAGATGGTATAGAATCCACCTGCAATGCAGGAGACCCAGGCTCGATCCCTGGGTCAGGAAGACCCCCTGGAGGAGGGAAGGGCCACCTTGGACGACCCCCTGGAGGAGGGAAGGGCCACCTTGGAAGACCCCCTGGAGGAGGGAATAGCAACCTTGGACGACCCCCTGGAGGAGGGAAGGGCTACCTTGGAAGATCCCCTGGAGGAGGGAATAGCCACCTTGGAAGACCCCCTGGAGGAGGGAAGGGCCACCTTGGATGACCCCCTGGAGGAGGGAAGGGCCACATTGGACGACCCCCTGGAGGAGGGAATAGCAACCTTGGACGACCTCCTGGAGGAGGGAAGGGCCACCTTGGAAGACCCCCTGGAGGAGGGAAGGGCTACCTTGGAAGACCCCCTGGAGGAGGGAATAGCAACCTTGGACGACCCCCTGGAGGAGGGAAGGGCCACCTTGGAAGACCCCCTGGAGGAAGAAAGGGCTACCTTGGAAGATCCCCTGGAGGAAGAAAGGGCTACCTTGGAAGATCCCTTGGAGGAGGGAATAGCCACCTTGGACGACCCCCTGGAGGAGGGAAGGGCCACGTTGGACGACCCCCTGGAGAAGGGAAGAGCAACCTTGGACGACCCCCTGGAGGAGGGAAGGGCCACCTTGGATGACCCCCTGGAGAAGGGAATAGCAACCTTGGAAGACCCCCTGGAGGAGGGAAGGGCCACCTTGGAAACAACCTCACAGATGCAGACAGCTTGCTGCCACAGGTGAGGGGTGGGAGGTGAACAAAACGGGGAAAGAGGTCAGAGGCACAGACTTCCAGGTATAAGCCACACGAGGTGCAGGGGGCTGATGGCAGCTCATGCCACTTTATTTATTGTATATCAGAAAGTTGCTAAGCAGTAGATATTTGCAGTCCTCATGAAAGACCTCTTGGACTCTATGCTGCAAAACAGACCAGCAATTCTTTTCTGCTTTTTCAAACTTAAACCATTTGAGATCTGTCCACGATCTATCCATTACCTTGTATATGAGTGTCCTGGATCGGCCAAAACAAACAATGTCAAATGGGATCATGACTTAAAACCACGGACNTGAGGGGTGGGAGGTGAACAAAACGGGGAAAGAGGTCAGAGGCACAGACTTCCAGGTATAAGCCACACGAGGTGCAGGGGGCTGATGGCAGCTCATGCCACTTTATTTATTGTATATCAGAAAGTTGCTAAGCAGTAGATATTTGCAGTCCTCATGAAAGACCTCTTGGACTCTATGCTGCAAAACAGACCAGCAATTCTTTTCTGCTTTTTCAAACTTAAACCATTTGAGATCTGTCCACGATCTATCCATTACCTTGTATATGAGTGTCCTGGATCGGCCAAAACAAACAATGTCAAATGGGATCATGACTTAAAACCACGGACATCCACCCTCCCCGAGTCCTGGAGACCAGGCGTCTGAGGTCAGGGGGGCCCAGGGCTGGGCTCCCTGCAGAGGCTCCATGGGAGGGTCCTCCCACCTCTTCCAGCTTCCGGGGGCTCCGGGCATCCATCCCTGGACTGGTGGCCGCCTCCCTCCGGTCTCTGCATCCGTCTCCACGTGGCTTCTCCTCTGCGTCCGTGTCTCCCCTCTTCCGTGTCTTACAAGGACCCTGTCCTTGGATTTAGGGCCACCCCCAGCCAGAAGGACCTCATCTCAGACTTATCACTCCATCAAAGGAAGGAAGCAAAATAGAATGGGCCAGAATCCAATGAAAATAAGGATAACGAAAGAAAGAGAAAATGCAAAGTGACCATCCATGGGCATAAACCTCATATCCTTCGGCAGAGCAGAAAAACAAGAGCATAAAATAGATGGACAACAAGGGGGAAAAAGAAGAAATGGCAAGAACGAAGCGTGACCAACACCGTCTCTTCACTGCGGGCGAGGCGTCGTGACGGGGGTCACACGCTGCAGGGCTCACTTCTTGGCCAAGACAGCATCGTAGGTGCCCCCCGTCCTCCGGCTCCGCACGTCGCGGAAGCCGGCGGGGGCCAGGAGCGCGCGGTACTGGGCGGGGGTCCGCTCGCGGCCCTCAGTCTGCACCAGCATGTTCAGCGAGTACAGCAGCGTGATCAGGGGTCCCCGCCCGTCCGCGTCCAGGAGGCTCTCGATGACCAGGATGCCGCCACCTGCCGCGGGGAGGGTGAGGGGTTGAGCAAGCGTCAGCCCAGACCCAGGACCCGCCGTGCACTCTCTCCTCACCCAGCTCCCTGCCCACACCCCCGCCGCGCAGATTAGTCCACAGCTCTGGGCATCGCCACCCTCCCCTGCAAGATGGACCCGGACCTAGGATTCCCCCTGGGACAGACCCTGACCTAAGACCCCCCTGGGACAGACCCTGACCTAGGACCTCCCCGTGGGACAGACCCTGACCTAGGACCTTCCCGTGGGACAGACCCTGACCTAGGACCTCCCCGTGGGACAGACCCTGACCTAGGACCTCCCCATGGGACAGACCCTGACCTATGACCTCCCCGCGGGACAGACCCTGACCTAGGACCTCCCCACGGGACAGACCCTGACCTAGGACATCCCTGTGGGACAGACCCTGACCTAGGACATCCCTGTGGGACAGACCCTGACCTAGGACCCNCTAGGATTCCCCCTGGGACAGACCCTGACCTAAGACCCCCCTGGGACAGACCCTGACCTAGGACCTCCCCGTGGGACAGACCCTGACCTAGGACCTCCCCGTGGGACAGACCCTGACCTAGGACATCCCTGTGGGACAGACCCTGACCTAGGACCCCCCTGGGAAAGACCCTGACCTAAGACCCCCCGTGGGACAGAGCCTGACCTAGGACCCCCTGGGACAGACCCTGACCTAGGACCCACCCTGGGACAGACCCTGACCTAACACGCTCCTGGGACAGAGCCTGACCTAGGACCCCCTGCAGGACAGACCCCGAGCTAGGACACACAGCCATTGTCCCCTCTTCCCCCGCAGCTCCAGAGGCCAGCGTGGCCCGCAGGCGCTGGAGCGTTCACTCGACTCAGCAGCGCTGTGTCTGCGCACACTGCCCACCTGCCTCTGGCTGCACCGGGTGTAACCAGGAGCGTGCTCAGGCGCTTCGGCCGCGTCTGACTCTTTCCCACCCCAGGGACTGCAGCCCCACCAGGCTCCTCATGTCCATGGGACCGTCCAGGCAAAAATGCTGGAGAGGGTCGCCATGCCAGGACAGGGTCCTTATGAGACACAGACAAGGACAGAATCAGACACAGAGGCAAAGCCGCGTGAGGACAGAGGCAGAGACGGGAGGGAGGCGGGAAAAGGCCATCGATCCTCAAAACGCATGTTGCTGGGAACGCAGGCCCGGGAAACGACACGCGACCGCTCTTTCTTATTTCCCAGCGTCGTCGCTTAGAAACAAATCCATGACATGACGCATCACATCATTTTCTCTCTGAAAGCACAAATGCCAGTGTGCCAAGCAAGCGATTGAAGTAAACGTCATGCACATTGTAACGCGATCCTCAGACCAAACGCCACGTGCTAAGCCATGTTCTCCTGGCTGCCTTGGAAAGTCACCACGGCCTGGGTCCTTTTCGGACAATGGACCTCGAGGCGAGGAATGCCCACACTCCGCCCCCCAGACATCAAAGTCAGATCCGTGCATCATGGGCCGTAATTTGCAGTGATGTGGACACAGGGCGGGCTGGCCATCAGAAGGAGGCTCCTGGGGAGAGGCTGACATGGGACCTCCAAGCAGCAAGAACGTGAGGAAACGAGCTTTGCCTCCCGATCTGGGGGATTGTCCTCGTTGCGCTGTCCAGAGACAAGAGCCTTCCGTAAGGCCGTGTTTGGGCCATGCATGCAGCATCTGAGGGTGTCAATACATATTCCTGCACATATATGTACAGATGCAAACACGTGTAACACGCACATATACACACGTACCCATATATACATGAGCGTCCCTGACAGCTCAGTTANAGACATCAGAGTCAGATCCGTGCATCATGGGCCGTAATTTGCAGTGATGTGGACACAGGGCAGGCTGGCCATCAGAAGGAGGCTCCTGGGGAGAGGCTGACATGGGACCTCCAAGCAGCAAGAACGTGAGGAAACAAGCTTTGCCTCCCGATCTGGGGGATTGTCCTCGTTGCACTGTCCAGAGACAAGAGCCTTCCGTAAGGCCGTGTTTGGGCCATGCATGCAGCATCTGAGGGTGTCAATACATATTCCTGCACATATATGTACAGATGCAAACACGTGTAACACGCACATATACACACGTACCCATATATACATGGGCGTCCCTGACAGCTCAGTTAGTTAAGAATCCGCCTCCCACGCGGGAGACCCAGGGTCAACTCCCGGGTCGGGAAGATCCGCTGGAGAAGGGAGAGGCCACCCACTCCTGTATTCTTGGGCCTCCCTGGTGGCTCAGCTGGTAAAGAATCCGCCTGCAATGTGGGCGACCTGGGCTGGATCCCTGGGTCGGGAAGATCCGCTGGAGAAGGGAGAGGCCACCCACTCCAGTACTCTGGCCTGGAGAATTCCATGGACGCTATACTCCATGGGGTCTCAAAG
The DNA here is from genome assembly GCA_006408585.1 of Antidorcas marsupialis. Lineage (NCBI taxonomy): Eukaryota > Metazoa > Chordata > Mammalia > Artiodactyla > Bovidae > Antidorcas > Antidorcas marsupialis. The sequence goes on along the minus strand of SJYB01005803.1, from coordinate 142,483 downwards.
AGTCAGGCATGGCTGAGCAACGGTCACAGCCCATAATATAACTATATACACAAATGTAATATAGTTTTACTGTTAATATATAGTATTTTAATATTTTAAATTTTTTAACATTTTTCATGATATTTATTTTTAAGGATATCCAAAACTAAAAAATATCTGTGACTATTATTTTATATTGACATCCATGTATTCGTTTATTATTTAAAAGTAAACGCTTAATATATGAAATTTAAATGTAAATATAACGTGCTTTATGTGTTCCATATGTGCAGCTTCATTCACTCAGCTGTGTCTGACTCTCTGCGATCCCGGGGACTGCAGCCCGCCAGGCTCCTCTGTTCATGGGAGTCTCCAGGCAAGAACACTGGAGGGGGTTGCCGTTTCCTTCTCCAGGGGATCTTCCCGACCCAGGGATCCAACACACGTCTCCTACGTTTCCTACACTGGCAGCTGAGGTCTTTACCACGCACCACCTGCGATTTGTGTATATGTATGTGCACAGACTCCAATCCTTCGGCCACCTGATGCGAAGAGCCGACTCCTTGGAAAACCCGCTGATGCTGGGAAAGATTGAAGGCAGGAGGAGAAGGGGACGGCAGAGGATGAGATGGCTGGATGGCATCACCGACTCAAAGGGCATGAGTTTGAGGAAGCCCCGGGAGGTGGTGATGAATAAGGAAGCCTGGCGTGCTGCAGTCCATGGGGTCACAAAGAGTCAGACACGACTGAGCGACGGAACTGAAACACAGGAAGCGAACCAGACCCCACACAGCATCCCCTGCGGAGGAAACTCATCGTTTCTGTGACCTTGGAGACGCTGAGCCTTGCATATTCTAAATGGAAAAACTACGCTGCTTGGCAACTTTATATTTTTTTTCTTCTTTTAACTAATTTTTTATGGACATATAGCTTCTTCACAACGTTGCGTTTGTTTCTGCCACACAGCAAAGGGAATCAGCTGTATGTGGCTGTGTGCTGAGTCGCCTGAGCTGTGTCTGACTCTGTGCGACCCCACGGACTGCAGCCCGCCAGGCTCCTCTGTCCATGGGATTCTCCAGGCTGCAGACACCTATATATCCGTTCCTTGGCAATTTTCCTGTTTGTACTAACCTTGCTTTTTCTTCCTTTTGGATGACATCAGGTATGGACCAGAACAAGGCAAACAAATAATAATGATACTAGGAGCCATTGAGGGACGTCCTCAGAGGTCTGCTGGCTAAGACTCTGAACACTCAAACCAAGGGGCCCGGGTTCCACGTCTGGTCAGGGAACCAGATCCCACCTGCCACACCTAAGAGTTTGCAAGCCACAACGAAAGATCCTGTATCCCACAACGTAGATGGAAGATCTCCAGTGCCGTGGCTAAGGCCGAACACAGCTAAAGAAATGAATCACTAAAAATAAATTTAAAGGACCAAGGTTTCAAAGATCTCTCTACACAAAGTGAAAAAAAAAAAAAAAAACATTCACCATCAAGTCACTTCAGGATGCATTGAGACATAAATAATTCACTTTTGCTCAACACACTTCCCAGAGCTCCCCCACCGAAGGGCTCTAGACACACCCTCCATGAACGGCCTCACTTCTGAAAATGACGCCGTACTTTGAGAACCGCGACTTCGCAGGGCAGGAAATGGAAGAGTGTGGCCAAAAAAGAGATGATACGAGGGATGGCGATGTCTCGAACAGGAAGGCGGCCTCCTCACACACAGAGGCGCGTCTGCATCCCCGTGATGGGCTTTGCGAGCCCTCGGCACGTCGGGACACCGGAAACTCTGCCCTGAGCGGAGCCCCAGCCCAGCGCCCAGCGTCCCCGCCACCTACCTGTCCTGCAGGCCCGAGAGAGTCTCTGCAGCAGGTGGCAGCACTTGGCATCGGTCCAGTCATGCAGGACCCTGGCCAGGATATACAGGTCCGCCTCCGGGAGGGGGTCTTTGAAGAAATCCCCTGCAACACAGACGCGGAGTCCCCTTATCAGCCTGCCCGTCAATTTCACGTGAGCACACCTACGCCCAGAGAGGCGGGTCACTGGTGCATACAGACCTGCCCCCAGATCCCCCCAGCTGCTGACCTCCCGAAACAGACGATGCTGAGACGACTCTGAACGATGGAATACTCCCTTCAGGCCCCCTTTCCGCATCAGCTCTGCACGACGGTTTTATGTTTACTCCATTTCAGAAACTCTCATCCCATGGCCAACATCATAACAATAATCGTAATCATAACAGGGAGTTCTTGGCAGAGCTCAGAGTGGACAGAAATGAGACCCGCACCTGCTGTCTTCCTCCTGAGACAGCAGAGAAACCGAGGCACGAACAGCCAATTGCGTCTACACACGGGCGTAGAGGGTGTCTCTCGCATCTTCTGCCCTGGCAGGCGGATTCCTTACCACTGAGCCGCCTGGAAGCTTCATTTTAAGGGGGGTGTATTTGGACGGTCCAGAAAAGCACGCTGAACACCCAGTGTCTCCGTCTCCCCAGCCCGCCAGGACCCATCAGTTTCNAGCTCAGAGTGGACAGAAATGAGACCCCGCACCTGCTGTCTTCCTCCTGAGACAGCAGAGAAACCGAGGCACGAACAGCCAATTGCGTCTACACACGGGCGTAGAGGGTGTCTGCAGCTCAGACCTTGGTACCCAAGTGACGGCCTGCAGCTGGGAGCCACGCCCCACGTTTCCAAGGCAACCGCAAGTCCCTCGCAGCGGTCGGCAAAGCCGCCGTGGTTTCTGAGCCTTGGGACGTCTGGGGAGCTTCTGTCTTCTCAGTCAATAACTGCCCCCTCACTTTGCCTTCAACCCACGTCACTCATTGCCACTCGTATACGAGCTGGTTGTAGATACCTGCGTGAGTTTCCCGAGACGGCAGTAAGAAATGCCCAGAGACCAGGACACCCGTCCTCCCCGCGTCCTGGAGACCAGACGTGCAAAGTCAAGGGGTCCCAGGGCTGAACTCTCTGCAGAGGGTCCAGGGGAGGGTCCTCCCCGCCTCTTCCGGCTTCCGGGGGCTCCGGGCGTCCATCCCTGGGCTGGTGGCCGCCTCCCTCCCATCTCTGCCTCCGTCTCCCCGTGGCTTCTCCTCTGCGTCCGTGTCTCTCTTCTTCTGTGTCTTGTAAGGACCCTGTCCCTGGGTTTAGGGCCCCCCGCCATCCAGGAGGAACCTCATCTCACACCCTTCACTCCATCACCTCTGCAGAGACCTTATTTCCTAAAGTCCTGTTTACAAACTCTGGGTGAGGAGACACACTGAACTCAGTACAACACTCAGGAAAGAATTAACTGCAAGGAAACAAGACCCTCCCACCTTTCCCCAGCCATCCTGCATCACAGTTCGAGGTTTAAATGCCCGTGTGCTCAGGCGTGTCTGACTCTTTCGTGACCCCGTGGACTGTAGCCCACCAGACTCCTTTGTCCATGGGGATTCTCCAGGCAAGAACCCTGGACTGGGCTGCCACTTCTTTCTCCAGGGGATCTTCCTGACCTGGGGATCGAACCCGCGTCTCTCGCATCTTCTGCCCTGGCAGGCGGATTCCTTACCACTGAGCTGCCTGGAAGCTCCGTTTTAAGGCGGGTGTATTTGGACGGTCCAGAAAAGCACGCTGAACGCCCAGTGTCTCCGTCTCCCCAGCCCGCCAGGACCCATCAGTTTCCCCGTGGACACAGATGGTGTTCCAGACACCCACCTTCATGGAAGCTGATCCGCTCGTCCTCCCAGGCTGAGAAATGTCTCTTTGCCATCTGCACCACTCCTGGGATGTCAAACACGATGACCCGACATCCCGGGTACAGGGACACGCACACCTTGGCCAGAGCCCCAGAACCGCCTGCAAGAGGATATGGACTGTGACGGGCCCCAGACCTGGGCGGTACCCACAGTCTGGTCTCCATGGTGACAGGCTCACTTACAAAGCCCTGCGTCTAAGGCATCTTCCTGGCTGGACCAACCCACACACCAGCCTTCCATGTAGNACACCCACCTTCATGGAAGCTGATCCGCTCGTCCTCCCAGGCTGAGAAATGTCTCTTTGCCATCTGCACCACTCCTGGGATGTCAAACACGATGACCCGACATCCCGGGTACAGGGACACGCACACCTTGGCCAGAGCCCCAGAACCGCCTGCAAGAGGATATGGACTGTGACGGGCCCCAGACCTGGGCGGTACCCACAGTCTGGTCTCCATGGTGACAGGCTCACTTACAAAGCCCTGCGTCTAAGGCATCTTCCTGGCTGGACCAACCCACACACCAGCCTTCCATGTAGACTCTGAGCTGATGGCTTCCTCTCATCCAGCCAAGGGCAGACGACGGCCAGGCAGAGGAAGACCCTGGGCAGATGCTAGGGGAAGACGTGCCCATGTCTGCCTGTGGGAGATGTTTCCAGGGGACACCCAGGTGAGGAAATGGAGACTTCGCTCCAGATGCCAGCAGCGTGAACATCCCACAGTCAGGGGAATCTGCTTTTATAAGATAACCTCAACCTAAAGGTCCATCGACGGAGGTATGGATAGAGACAATGGCGTACACACACACAGTGGAATATTACGCAGCCGTGAAAAAGAACCAAACGGGGCCACCTGCCACAGTGCCGATGGACCCAGAGACGATCGTACTCAGTGAAGTTCGTCAGACAGAGACAGACAAATACCACGTGACATCACTCATACGTGGAACCTAAAATGCGATGCAAATGAACTCAGGCGTGAAACAGAAACAGACTCTCAGACATGGGAAAGAAACACACAGCTACCAACGGGGAAAGAGCGGAAGGATAAATGCGGAGACTGGGACAGACGTGGGCGCGCGACTATAAATCACGCTGGTACTTGACAAGTTCCTAGTGCACAGCACAGGGAATTCCAGTCAATACAGCGAGCCCGTGTGCTGAGCCACATCAGTTGTGCTCAACTCTGCAACCCCATGGACCGTAGCCCCTCCTCCCCCAGGCTCCTCTGTCCACGGGATTCTCCAGCAAGAATCCTGGAGGGGGTTGCCAGGCCCTCCTCCAGGGGATCTTCCCGACCCAGGGATCGAACCCAGGAGTCCTGCAGTACAGGCGGATTCCTCACCATCTGAGCCGCCAGGGAAGCCCTACGGTCTATAAACTGAGTTCCAGACCCAGCTCCGAGGTCCGGGGCGGACACTCACCCCCGAGGTCGCAGATGAGCGGGAAGGGGGACAGGTCAAAGGCGGCCAGCACCCTCACCCCCTCCAGCCTCCACACATCCTGCAGGCCTTGCATGAACCGGAGCCTTTCGTCCTCGGACCTGGAACACGACGAGACGAGCCCATGAGAACCGCGCGGAGTCCGGTGGGCGTCACCCTGAGCAACGACCCAGGGGCCCCTGAGCTGAGCAGAGACCCGGGTCCTCCACCC
>SJYB01005803.1:117653-128029 GCA_006408585.1 Antidorcas marsupialis | reverse complement strand
TGCCATGTCCTTCTCCAGTGCATGAAAGGGAAAAGTCAAAGGGAAGTCACTCAGTCGTGACTCTTAGCGACCCCATGGACTGCAGCCCACCAGGCTCCCCCGTCCCTGGGATTCTCCAGGCAAGAACACTGGAGTGGGTTGCCATGTCCTTCTCCAATGCATGAAAGGGAAAAGTCAAAGGGAAGTCGCTCCGTTGTGTCCGACCCTCAGCGCCCCCATGGAAAGGCTGCAGTCCATGGGAGTTTCCAGGCAAGAGGACTGGAGTGGGGCGCCTTGCCTTCTCCGATCCTCAGCTCGACTCCAATTTAAAGAAACAACCAAAAAACGAAGGTGGCGGGTGGGGTGGGGGGAGAAAAGCATTGCCTGGAGTATTGCTGCCACCTTGTGGCCTGTTGCGGTAACAGCGGCTATGAAAGCTGTGTTGACGGGCACTTATTCCCGAGCTCTGCAGGGCTCCAGGCACTACTGGGCTCCTAGAAGGCGGCCAGCGAACAAGAACTCAAAACTGGGCGGATGATCACGAAGCCAATGGCAACAGGCACCTTTAACCTGCGCGCATTAGGAGCAAATCACAGGAAATGATCTCAACGCAGGCAAACACTAGGGAAGGGAACCACAGACAGGCTCCAAACAGGAAAAGGAGGACGTCAAGGCTGCATGTTGTCACCCTGCCTATTTAACTTCTATGCAGAGTCCATCATGAGAAACGCTGGGCTGGACGAAACACAAGCTGGAATCAAGACTGCCGGGAGAAATGTCAATCACCTCAGATATNGGCGGCCAGCGAACAAGAACTCAAAACTGGGCGGATGATCACGAAGCCAATGGCAACAGGCACCTTTAACCTGCGCGCATTAGGAGCAAATCACAGGAAATGATCTCAACGCAGGCAAACACTAGGGAAGGGAACCACAGACAGGCTCCAAACAGGAAAAGGAGGACGTCAAGGCTGCATGTTGTCACCCTGCCTATTTAACTTCTATGCAGAGTCCATCATGAGAAACGCTGGGCTGGACGAAACACAAGCTGGAATCAAGACTGCCGGGAGAAATGTCAATCACCTCAGATATGCAGATGACACCACCCTTATGACAGAAAGTGAAGAGGAGCTAAAAAGCCTCTTGATGAAAGTGAAAGAGGAGAGTGGAAAAGCTGGCTTTAAGCTCAACATTCACAAAACTAAGATCATGGCATCTGGTCCCATCACCTCATGGGAAATAGATGGGGAAACAGTGGAAACAGTGTCAGACTTTATTTTAGGGGGCTCCAAAATCACTGCAGATGGTGACTGCAGCCGTGAAATTAAAAGACACTTGCTCCTTGGAAAGAAAGTTGTGAACAACCTAGATGGCATATTGAAAAGTAGAAACATGACTTTGCCAACAAAGGTCCGTCTAGTCAAGGATGTGGTTTTTCCTGTGGTCATGTATGGATGTGAGGGTTGGACTGTGAAGAAAGCTGAGCACCGAAGAATGGATGCTTTTGAACTGTGGTGCTGGAGAAGACTCTTGAGAGTCCCTTAGACTGCAAGAAGGTCCAACCAGTCCATCCTAAAGGAGATCAGTCCTGGGTGTTCATTGGAAGGACTGATGTTGAAGCTGAAACTCCAATCGTTTGCCCACCTGATGCAAGGAGCTGACTCACTGGGAAAGCCCCTGATGCTGGGAAAGATTGAAGGTGGGAGAAGAAGGGGACGACAGAGGATGAGATGGCTGGATGGCATCACGGACTCGATGGACGTGAGTCTGAGTGAACTCCGGGAGTTGGTGATGGACAGGGAGGCCTGGCGTGCTGCCGTCCACGGGGTCGCAAAGAGTCGGACACGACTGAGAGACGGAACTGAGCTCCTGGCCCAGCAATCTCGCCTCGAGGCATATACCTGGAGAAAACCATAATTTGAAAAGATACAGGCACCTCAATGATCATACCAACACTAGTCACAATATTCAAGACGTGGAAGCAAGCAAGCAGAGGCGCAGGTGAGGAAGGCGTGGAATATGACGCAGATGAAGAAGCCGTGCTGTACACCGCCGTGGAATATGACTCAGCCGCAAAAGGAGAAAGAAGCCAGGTGTACTTAGCATAACAGAACCACTTGGCCGGGATGAAGAACACGCAGCATCTGGGATTACTAGCGTGAGGCGAACCAGACTTCAGTGCAGAGTCACTTGGCACCGGTCAGAAGGGCTGTTGTAAACAATTCCACAAACACTCAGTGCTGAAGAGTCTGCGGAGGAAACAGCATTCTCCTCCTGCCCCCCTGGAATGCAGACGGTGCCAGGCACGATGGGTAACACTGTGGATGCTCCTCAAACAATTAAAAGAGAAAGAGAGAGAGACAGCAATCTGAACACCTCGTAACACCACACTCAACAAGAATCTGCAGACAGTCTAAGACCTAGATGGAAGGACGGGCTTTATGCATTTTTTAGGGGAAATACACGTGGGACACATGTTGACATCCACCCCTTAGAATAATGGGGCTTCCCTGTTAACTCAGCTGCTAAAGAATCTGCACGCAACGCGGGAGACCCCTGGTTCGATTCCTGGGTTGGGAAGATCCCCTGGAGAAGGGGATAGGCTACCCATCTCCAGGATTCTTGGGCTTCCCTGATAGCTCAGCTGGTAAAGAATCCGCCTGCAATGCGGGAGACCTGGGTTCGATCTCTGGGTCGGGAAGATCCCCTGGAGAAGGGAAAGGCCACCCACTTCAGCATTCTGGCCTGGAGAATCCCGTGGATTGTATAGTCCACGCGGCCACAGAGAGTCAAACTCGACTGAACAACTTTCAGTTACAAGAATGAAAACTAAACCCAAAATGAAAACAGGACCTAATTAACCTTAAAAGCATTTCCACAGTCAGGACATCCTCAAGGAAAGAGAAATCCCTAAAATTTTTTGGGGGGGATCATTTTCAAACGAAGATATCTGCCAGAAATTCATCTCCAAAACATACAAACAGTTCCTGCCCCTCAGTGTCAAAACCACAACTAACCCATGAAAAAAAAAGGGGGGGCCAGAGATAGAAATGGATGTTTCTTCCAAGAAACTATCGAGGTTGTTTTAGATTCATGAAAAGTACTTGGCACCAGGAATTATAAAGTAGAGGCAGATCAAATTCCATCGAGGTATCGCCTCACACAGCTGAGAATGATCATGGTCAAGCCCTCGACACACATCCAATGCCGCAGACGCGGTGGAAGAGCAGGGGACCCTCCTCTGGGGATGCTGGGAATCCAGTCAGGTGACGGGCGTCATGCGGGGCAGCGTAGGGGGCGCCTGAAACAATGAAAGCCAGAACGAAATGGGAATATTCCCCAAGACCGTACACACAGACGCACTTCAGGAAAGACCGAGGTCTAAATCAGAGGACCAAGACTGTGAGCTTCTGGAGGAAAAAACAGTGAGGACAGCCTTGCCATCCACTCAGAGCGATGAAATATGCACCAAAAGTAAGAAAACAGGACACCGTTATCCGCAAAAGAATTTGCACAGCACGGGGAGTCCCAGATGAAAAGATAATGCTCAGAGTGGCAAACAATCTTTGCAAACCAAGATACCCACGGAGAAGTCGTGTCCGAAACACAGAAACAGCTTGTGCGGCTCTGTGTCAAACACACACACACACACACACACACACACACACACACACACACAAAACAGGAAATAAAGGGGACATAGATTGAAATGGGTATGTCTTCCGAGAAGGCAGAGAGATTGCATTCAGTTCAGTTCAGCTCAGTTCAGTCGCTCAGTCGTGTCCGACTCTTTGTGACCCCATGAACTGCAACACGCCAGGCCTCCCTGTCCATCACCATCTCCCAGAGTTCACTCAGACTCACGTCCATCAAGTCCGTGATGCCATCCAGCCATCTCATCCTCGGTCGTCCCCTTCTCCTCCTGCCCCCAATCCCTCCCAGCATCAGAGTCTTTTCCAATGAGTCAGCTCTTCGCATGAGGTGGCCAAAGTACTGGGGTTTCGGCTTTAGCATCATTCCTTCCATAGAAATCCCAGGGCTGTTCTCCTTCAGAATGGACTGGTTGGATCTCCTTGCAGTCCAAGGGACTCTCAAGAGTCTTCTCCAACACCACAGCTCAAAAGCATCAATTCTTCAGCGCTCAGCCTTCTTCACAATCCAACTCTCACATCAATACATGACCACAGGAGAAACCATAGCCTTGACTAGAAGGACCTTAGTCGGCAAAGTAATGCCTCTGCTTTTCAATATGTTAACTGTCATTAAATTGAAGGCAGGAGAGGAATTGATGCTTTTGAACTTTGGTGCTGGAGAAAACGCTTGAGAGTTCCTTGGATCCAACCAGTCCATCCTAAAGGAAATCAGTCCTGAATGTTCATTGGAAGGACTGATGCTGAAGCTGAAACTCCAATACTTTGGCCGCATGATGTGAAGAGCTGACTCATTGGAAAAGACCTTGATGCTGGGAAAGATTGAAGGCGGGAGGAGAAGGAGATGATAGAGGATGAGATGGTTGGATGGCATCACCGACTTGATGGACATGAGTTTGAGCAAGCTCCGGGAGTTGGTGATGGACAGGGAGGCCTGGCGTGCTGNGTCCAACTCTCACATCCATACATGACCACAGGAAAAACCATAGCCTTGACTAGACGGACCTTAGTCGGCAAAGTAATGCCTCTGCTTTTCAATATGTTAACTGTCATTAAATTGAAGGCAGGAGAGGAACTGATGCTTTTGAACTTTGGTGCTGGAGAAAACGCTTGAGAGTCCCTTGGATCCAACCAGTCCATCCTAAAGGAAATCAGTCCTGAATGTTCATTGGAAGGACTGATGCTGAAGCTGAAACTCCAATACTTTGGCCACATGATGTGAAGAGCTGACTCATTGGAAAAGACCTTGATGCTGGGAAAGATTGAAGGCGGGAGGAGAAGGAGATGACAGAGGATGAGATGGTTGGATGGCATCACCGATTTGATGGACATGAGTTTGAGCAAGCTCCGGGAGTTGGTGATGGACAGGGAGGCCTGGCGTGCTGCCGTCTGTGGGATCAGAAAAAGTTGGACACAAGTGAGTGACTGAGCTGAACTATATATATTAGTATAACGAATAATCAACAAAAAGAAGAAAACAGGACCTCATCTACCTGAAGAGCATTTGCACAGCAAACAAATTCCTGAACGAGAGAAGCAGACAGCGTTCAGACTGCCAAAAAAAAAAAAAGGACTTGCAAATGAAAAGAGAAGAAATTCAACTCCAAAACTTATAAAGAGCTCATGCATCTCAATGACAAACACAGACAACCCAAGGGGAAAAAAGTAAATAAATATATATATATATATATATGCCAAAGATCAAAATGGATATCTCGTCCAAGAAGGCATACGGGTTGGCATCAGGCCCATAAAAAGATGCTCAGCATCAGCAATTATTAGAGAGAAGCAAATCGAAAGTGCAATGACGCAGCCCTCCGAGCAGGTCGGAATGGCCGTCTTCGGTAAGATCTACCAAGGTGAAGGGCAGACAAAAATCGGAATGCTCCTGCACTCTCGCTGGGACGCTAAACTGGGGCGGCAAACGTGGAAAACGGCATGGAGGTTCCTTACAAAGCTTCAGTATCCAGACACTGTACAATCCAGACATCCCACTTCTGGGCTCAGATCCAGAGAACAAGGCATATTTCAAAATAATACACGCTTCCCTGTTTTCGGGGCAGCGTGATGCACAATGGCCAAGATACCGAATCCGCCAAAGCGTCCATTGACAGGAAACGGAAGGCAGAATTCTAAGGCCTCTGTACAGGGACGCGGCTCACCCACAGAGCGGAACGGAAGAAGGCCGCTGCCCGCAGCCTGGACGGCCGAGTGGGTATCGTGCCAAGTGACAGAAGTCGGACAAGGACAGACATCACATAACCACGACGGGGGGCTCTCGGTGTTCACAAACGGACTGATTGACACAGCAGGGCTGGACTCTGAAACGGAGTAAAGAAACTTCTGTGCGAAAGGCGCTCAGTCGTGTCCGACTCTTTGTGACCCCAAGGACTGTACAGTCCATGGGATTCTCCAGGCCAGANGACATCACATAACCACGACGGGGGGCTCTCGGTGTTCACAAACGGACTGATTGACACAGCAGGGCTGGACTCTGAAACGGAGTAAAGAAACTTCTGTGCGAAAGGCGCTCAGTCGTGTCCGACTCTTTGTGACCCCAAGGACTGTACAGTCCATGGGATTCTCCAGGCCAGAATCCTGAAGTGGGGGGCCTTTCCCTTCTCCAGGGGATCTTCCCAACCCAGGGATCAAAGCCAGGTCTCCCACCATTGCAGGCGGATTCTTTACCAGCTGAGCCAGCACGGAAGCCCGAGAATCCTGGAGTGGGCAGCCTCTCCCTTCTCCAGGGGAATCTTCCCAACCCAGGAATCGAACTGGGGTCTCCTGCATTGCAGGTGGATTCTTTACCAGCTGAGCCACCAGGGAAGCTCAAAGGAACTCATGACTATCAAAAAAAAACAACCAAAATTATGGGAAAGTGGCAAATGAAAGGTTAGCAATGAACATATACACGCTCATTATTGATCAAAAAGTCTGTGCTAAATTGCACAGGGCGGTCTACTGAGCATGATATAATTACCTCTGGGAGAACAAGAACCCAAAAAAGAAATAAACCTCTATGTATAAGTGAATCAAACTCCCGAATACCTGAAAAAAAAAGAAACACCACGTGGAAACTCAACTCCACTCCAATACAAAGCAAGGATGAAAATGCCAAGAAAAAAAAAAAAAAAAGGCGGCCGTGAAGAAATGCTGCCACCTTGTGTCCGAGTTTGGAACAACAACCTAGAGGCTGCGCGGCCCTTGACCTTCACGCGGTCTCCTCGGCTCTAAGGGTGAAACTGCTGCCCTCCGAGAAGCCTTCTAGGGGCGGTCCGCGGAAAGAGCCCAACACTGGGCNAAAAAAAAAAAAAAAAGGCGGCCGTGAAGAAATGCTGCCACCTTGTGTCCGAGTTTGGAACAACAACCTAGAGGCTGCGCGGCCCTTGACCTTCACGCGGTCTCCTCGGCTCTAAGGGTGAAACTGCTGCCCTCCGAGAAGCCTTCTAGGGGCGGTCCGCGGAAAGAGCCCAACACTGGGCAAGGTACAGGAATCCCAGCTCAAGAGGCACTTTTAGCTCACACCCCGTTAAGCAAATCACACGAAAAGATTCCAGCATCCCTACTGAAAGTGTTAGTCGCTCAGTGGTGTCTGACTCCCTGCAACCCCCCGGGCCGTAGCCCATCGGGCTCCTCTGTCCATGGGATTCTCCAGGCAAGAAAACTGGCGTGGGTCGCCGCGCCCTCTTCCAGGGGATCTTCCCGACCCAGGAATCGAACCCAGGTCTCCTGCAACGCAGGCGGATTCTTGACCAGCTGACCCACCAGGGAAGTTGCTGAATATTACAGAAATGCAAATCACACCTGCAACAGGTATATCATCCCACACGGGCCAGAAGTGCCACTGTCAAAACTCTACAAATATAACATGTTGGAGAGCTCGTGGAGAAAAAGGAGCCCCCTGCAGTTTTGGTGGGAATGGAAAACGGTACGGAATGTTCTTAAAAAACTAGAGATAGAGCTATCGTGCCATCCTGTGGTCTCGCTGCTGGGGCAGACACCTGGAGAAAACCTTAACTAGAAAAGACACGTGCAGCCCAGGGTTCATCGAAACACTATTCACAACAGCTAAGACACAGAAGCAACCTCAGGGATGGAGAAAGAAGATATGGTACGTACACAGGGTGGGATATTAATCAGTTGTCACAAAATGAAACAATGTGTTTATTTGCGTAACTGAATCCCTTTACTGTAGAGTGGAAATTAATGGAACATTTTAAGTCAACACTACCGCTGTAACATTTCAAGCAGCCTAGACGCCCATCGACAGACGAATGAATCAAGAATTTGTGGTACATAGCGACTTAGCCGCAGCAGCAGCGTATACAATGGAATATTACTCAGCCACGAAAAGGGGCGCCTTTGAGTCAGTTCTAATGAGGTGGAGGAACCTGGAGCCTGTTACTCAGAGGGAAGCAAGTCAGAAAAAGAAATATCTTCTACTGAGACATATGCATGGAATCTAGAAAGACGGTACTCGTGAGCGCATTTGCAGGGCATCAGTGGAGACGCAGACATAACCGAACAGACTTACGGACCCGGGGAGGTACGGAGAAGAAGGTGGGAGGTGTGGAGAGAGGAACTCGGAAACGTATGTCACCATGTGTGACGCAGATAGCCGATGGGAGTCTGCGGGATGCCTCGGGGAGCTCAAACCGGGGCTCTGGGCCAGCCTAGAGGGGTGGAATGGAGTGGGAGGTGGGAGGGAGTTTCAAGAGGGAGGGCACACAGGTAAACCCATGGCTGATTCATGCGGATGTCTGGCAGAAACCCACGCAGCACTACAAAGTGGTTATCCTTCAATGAGAAATATAGCAATTTAATTCTATTGGAGTGGGTGGGCGGCATCACCTGTAGATGGCAGAGAAGAGCTCCTCGGACGGGATCCCGAAGGCTTTCGAATACTGGTTCCTCCCTTCCCTGAAACCAAGGAGGAGACCGTCACTGAGGCCCCGAGACGTCACTGCGCTCCGTTCACGCAGCCTTGCGCTCACAGACCTTACCCTGGCACCACAGACGGCCTCCGTCGGAAACGAGTAAGCCAGGACGGCTCAGGAACCGTTTTCCAGTTTGCAGTTCCGTTCAGTCGCTCAGTCGTGTCCGACTCATTGCAGCCCCATGGACTGCATTACGCCAGGCCTCCCTGTCCATCACCAACTCCCAGAGCTTGCTCAAGCCCATGTCCATGAAGTCAGTGATGCCATCCAACCATCTCATCCTCTGTCGCCCCCTTCTCCCCCCACCTTCAATCCTTCCCAGCATCAGGGTCTTTTCCAGTGGGTCAGTTTTTCACAGCAGGTGGCCGAAGGATTGGGGCTTCAGCGTCAGCCCTTCCAGTGACTGTTCCCTTTATTTCTATTATTATTCCATCAGCTCCACCTCACACCAGCAGGCATTAGGTCTGGGAGTTTGGAGACCCATGCGGTAAGAAACCTAACATGTTGGTTCCTGGGTCGCCCAGAGGCCAGCCCGCAGGCAGCCCTGGGGACTCGGGGGCGCGGCTGACACGCACCTGACTGCCTCGGCCAGGTGGCGCCAGCAGACGTAAGCGGTCCTGCCCGAGTACAGCAGCATGTCCCGCTGGGACTTGGGGCTGCCTCTCACCAGGTAGGTGCTGGCGAGCTCCGTGTTTGCATACACAGCTGAAAACAAACAGAACAGGCGGGGTGGGGGGTGGAGACAAAGTTAGACACCCAGGCATCGGCCAAGATGCAACAGTGACTGGCAACTGCCTGACTGGAGACGTGCTTCTCGCCTGGGACCGTCGGAACCCTGACAGCTGGACCCTCAGTCCCAAAGGACCGGCTGACCCGTGGTGCAGGGGCTGCGGGTCCTGCCTGCTGCCTTCAGCTTTGGTAAATCCCACGGAAAGATCCGATGTAGCAAATGGAAAGGGCCAGCGAGCCCCTGTGTTGTTCAATCCCTCAGTCGCCTCCGACTCTTTGCGATCCGATGACTACATGTAATATTTGTCCACAAGGCTCCAATACTTGGGCCACCTGCTGCAAAGAACTGACTCCTTGGAAAAGACCCTGATGCTGGGAAAGACTGAGGGCGGGAGGAGAAGGGGACGACCGAGGATGAGATGGCTGGATGGCATCCCCGGCTCGAGGGACATGAGTCGGAGCAAACTCTAGGAGATGGTGGAGGACAGGGAGGCCTGGCGTGCTGCAGTCTATGGGGTCGCGAAGAGTCGGACACGGCGGAGCGACTGGACTGAACTGAATCCGCCCACTGTTTCTGCCCAATCTGCACCTGCCGAATGCTCGCGGGGCTCCAAGGGGTCCCCAGGGCGACAGCGTTGCAGCAGGAGGTCCTGTAATCTGGTCTCTGAGCCGAGCATCCCCGCGTCTCTGGGCTGGCAGGTTAGCCCACATCCCACCGTGCCTCCCCGAGGGTCTGCAGGTACAGCAGGCTCCTCCCGCCCCCAGGAGCTTCCCCGTGAACGTCCGCCATCCTCCATAGGTGTGTCGTAACCAGACCCAGACCGCAGCCCACGCTGGGTGTTCGAGGTCAGCACTGCCCTTGGGGGGGAAGGGGCGGGGCTGCAAAGCTCACTCACAGGGTGTGACTGCTGGACTCCCAAGCCCGAGGCCATGTGAGTACCGTCGACCCCCAAACAATGTCCTCCTGTTCAAGTTCACTCACCCTCACTGTTTGCACCCCATAAATGCAACGGGGACGCAAGGCCTTGCTTCAAGGAGAAAGCCCATCACCCACCCCTACCGTAGCCCACCCACCCATCCTT
>SJYB01005803.1:96741-117364 GCA_006408585.1 Antidorcas marsupialis | reverse complement strand
AAAAAAAAAAAAAAACCATCTGGGTGACTGAGATAGGGCTTACAATTTTTAATTTTGCAAAGAAAGGGCATTAAAAGTAAAAACTGGCAAGGACCATCTTCTGTAAGAGGAAAGCAGCTTCAATACCAAAACAAGGGTATGATCTTAACACAAAGGGCAACCCTTGAAAAGGAGCAGCTGAGCATCGTGGAAAAATTACTCCCGTGTTAACTCTTCCGTCACGGTTCTGTCTCGTTCCTTGGATAGTTCATCACGGTTTCAGTGCAAACACCAGCCTCTGGAAATTTCCTGACCCACAGTCAGCAAATGACAACCCCAGTTTGGTACCCGGTTTTGGCCATCTGTTTTTGCCAATAAAGCTTTATTGGAACCTTGTTGCATCGCCTTCTCTGCTAAAAACCTTTATTGTAACTCTGCTTCACTGCCAGTCTGGTCTATAACGCTTTATTGGAACCCTGTTCCACCACCTGTCTATCAATAAGTCGTTATTGGAACCCTGTCTACCACCTGTCTAGTCAGCAAGGCTTTATTGGAATGTTGTTCCACCACCTGTTTTGTCAATAAACCTTTATTGGAACCCTGTTCCACCACCTGTGTTGACACTAAAGCTTTATTGTTATCCTGTTCCACCACCTGTGTTGACAATAAAGCTTTATTGGAACCTTGTTTCAGCATCTGTTTGGTCAATAAAGCTTTATTGGAACGTTGTTCAACCATCTGTATGGCCAATAAAGCTTTATTGGAACCTTGTTTCATCACCTGTCTGGCTGATAAAGCTTTACTGGAACCCTGTTCCACCACCTGTGTTGACAATAAAGCTTTATTGTTACCCTGTTCCAACACCTGTGTTGACAATAAAGCTTTACTGGAACCTTGTTTCAGCATCTGTTTGGTCAATAAAGCTTTATTGGAACCTTGTTCAACCATCTGTATGGCCAATAAAGTTTTATTGGGACTCAGCCCCGCCCATCTGTCTGTCTCCAGCAGCTCTGATGCTCTGAAGGCGGAGATGACTGTCATCTGCAGGGACCCAGTAGCCAGCCCACCAGCCTGAGAAAGACTTACTCTGTGGCTCTTTCTAGAAAAATAAAATAGAAAACGGTGCTGAGAGCGCGCCTTTAAAACGCCTTCTTCCAAAGAGCCAGGGTGCTCACCTTTCCCTCCCCTCTCGTCGGCTTGCAGCAGCTTCAGGGACACGCAGGCGTCCAGCAGCAGCTCTGTCCCCCGGGGGCTGGAGCCCAGACGTGAAGACACCGCCGCCGAGTCCAGGGGCTCCAGGGCCTCTGCCAGGAGCTCAAACACCCCCAGCTCACAGGCAGCGAAGAGAACCTCGGGGCAATGAAGCCAGAGTCAGCCTTAGNCAGGCGTCCAGCAGCAGCTCTGTCCCCCGGGGGCTGGAGCCCAGACGTGAAGACACCGCCGCCGAGTCCAGGGGCTCCAGGGCCTCTGCCAGGAGCTCAAACACCCCCAGCTCACAGGCAGCGAAGAGAACCTCGGGGCAATGAAGCCAGAGTCAGCCTTAGTGCTCAGGAGACTCACACTCTCAGGAGGGTGAGTCAGACAGAGAAGGAGAAATATCATACGCCACCCCTTACGTGTGGGATCTGTAAAGAAATGGCACAAACCAACTTATAGAACAGAAAGAGACTCACAGACTTAGAAAATGAACTTATGGTTGGTGGCGGAAAGGATGGTCAGGGAGTCTGGGATGGACATGGACACACTGCTGTATTTAACTTGCAGAACCAACAAGCACCTGCTGTCCAGCACGGGGAACTCTGCTCAGTCCTCTGTAATAACCTTATGGTCACCAGGGGGAAGGATGGGGGAAGGGATCGTCAGGGAGTCTGGGATGGACATGGACACACTGCTGGGTTTAACATGGAGAGCCAGCAAGGACCTGCTGGACGGCACAGGGAGCTCTGCTCAATACTCTGTAATAACCTTATGGTTCCTGGGAGGAAGGATGGGAAAGGGATAATCAGGGAGTCTGGGATGGACTTGGACACTCTGCTGGGTTTAACATGGAGAACCAGCAAGGACCTGCTGCCCAGCACAGGGAACTCTGCTCAGTGTCCTGTGGCAGGCTGGCTGGGAGGGGAGTTTGGGGGAGAGTGGATGCGTGTGCATGTCTGGCTGAGTCCCTTTGCTGTCCACCTGAATCCATCACAGCGTCATTCACTGGCTACACTCCAGTATAAAATTAACTGTTTGCATTAAAAAGGCCGTATCAATTCCTGTTCTGTTAAGCCTGTATTAACTCTTATTNGGAGAGTGGATGTGTGTGCATGTCTGGCTGAGTCCCTTTGCTGTCCACCTGAATCCATCACAGTGTCATTCACTGGCTACACTCCAGTATAAAATTAACTGTTTGCATTAAAAAGGCCGTATCAATTCCTGTTCTGTTAAGCCTGTATTAACTCTTATTCTGTTAAGATCGTGTCTACTCTTCTTAAGGTTCTATTAATTGTTATCCTTAATAGGTCGCTCGAACTCCTACTATATTAAGACTGTGTTAAGCTTTATCCTCTTAAGATGGTATCAGCTCTTGCAGTGAGCTTAATATTAACTCTAATTATATTAAGTTGTAATGACTCCTGGTCTATTGAGATGTCATGAACAGTCCATTAAGAGTGCATTCAGATTTCTTTCTATTAAGATTTTATTAACTTTCCTTGTACAAAGGTTATATATATTCAGCCATATTCTATTAACATGGTATCAGTTCTCACCCTGTTAGAGTTGTGTTGATTCTTGTTCAGTGAAGTAGGCATGAGCTCTCACCCGGCTATGATTGTACAAGCGCCTATATTCAGGTTTTATTCACTATCTGTTGCCAGGTTTTGGCAGACAAGCGCATCTGGGGTTTCCCTGGTCGCTCGGACAGGAAAGAATCTGCTTGTAATGCAGGAGACCCGAGTTTGATTCCCGGGCCAGGAAGATTCCCTGGAGGAGGAAATGGCAACTCACTCCAGTATTTTTGCCTGGAGAATCCCATGGACAGAGGAGCCTGGTGGGCCACAGTGCATGGGGTCACAGAGTCGGACACGACTGAGTGCCTAACTTACCCTGCAATGATTGTATAAGCCCTGTATTCGGGTTTTATTCACTCTCTGTGTAAGATTTTATGAACTCCTATTCCAAGTGATTGTAGTACATTTTCTTGCCTTAACGTTGGGTGCACTCTTGTTCTATTGAGGTATTATAAGCTCTCACTCCATTTAGGTTGCATTCAGGTTTTTTTTCTATTCATATTTTATCAGCTCTCTTCATGCGAAGGTTGTCTTCAGTCCTATTCTACTAAGATGGTATCAGCTCTTGTTCTGTTGAAGGGGTGGTGACTCTTATTCTGTAAGGCTGTAGTAGCTTTTATTCTCTGAAAGTTGGGTGCACTCTTGTATCAAGAGTTAATCAACTGTCTTACTGAGGTTGGATTAAGTTTTATCCAGTTAATATGGCATTGGCTTTTCTACTGAGGTTGTATTAACTCTTATTAGAGTAAAGTTGCAATCCCTCATGTCTGAGTGAGATGTTTTGAACTCATCCTGCTGCTGCTGCTGCTAAGTCGCTTCAGTCGTGTCCGACTCTGTGCGACCCCATAGACGGCAGCCCACCAGGCTCCCCTGTCCCTGGGATTCTCCAGGCAAGAACACTGGAGTGGGTTGCCATTTCCTTCTCCAACGCATGAAAGTGAAAAGTGAAAGTGAAGTCGCTCAGTCGTGTCCGACTCTTAGCAACCCCGTGGACTGCAGCCCACCAGACTCCTCCATCCATGGGCTTTTCCAGGCAAGAGTACTGGAGTGGGGTGCCATTGCCTTCTCCTACTAAGGTTGTATTCTGATTTTATTCTGTTGAGTTTTTAAATTACTTTATTTATATTTATTAGTCTCCACCGGGTCTTAGTCGTGGCATGTGGGGTCTAATTCCCTGACCTGGGGCTCGAACCCAGGGCCCCTGCACTGGGAACTCAGAGTGTTCGTCACTGGGTCCTCAGGAAAGTCCTTCTATATGAGCTTTACTCAGGCTCTCATTCTGCTCAGGTTGGATTCAGATTTATTCTCGTAACACAGGATTCGCTCTTGTTCTGTTGACACATTTGGTGACTTTTACAGCAGAATCCCAGGGCGGGGGAGCCTGGTGGGCTGCCGTCTGTGGGGTCGCGCAGAGTCGGACACGACTGAATGACTTCACTTTCCCTTTTCACTTTCATGCATTGGAGAAGGCAATGGCAGCCCACCCCAGTGCTCTTGCCTGGAGAATCCCAGGGACAGCGGAGCCTGGTGGGCTGCCGTCTGTGGGGTCGCGCAGAGTCAGACACGACTGAAGCGACTCAGCAGCAGCAGGAGTAGCTTTACGACGCTGAGTTAGCCTCTGCCGGACAGCACAGGGAATCGGCCACCGCTTATGCATATATCCCCTCTTATTTTGCACTTCTTCCCGTGGAGGTCAGCACAGAACTCCGGGTCGAGTTCCCTGAGCTGTACCGCAGGCTCTCATTCGTCCTGTTTCATACACGCGATCAACAGTGTATATGTCTCCATCCCAGCCTCCCAACCCAGCCAAGATTTTATTAAGTCTGTGGCTCTGCTGAGGTTCTATTAAGTTTTATCCTCAACGCCAGATTCACCTTTGTTCTACAGAGATGCTATTTCTTAATACTCGGTTCATATTAAGTTTTATTCGAGTAAGAGTGCATGCACTCTTGTTTCACTAACACAATGAAAAAAGGGCTAGTTCGTCAGTCAGTTATGTCTGACTCACTGTCGACCCCATGGACTGTCGGCCCCCAGGCCTCTCTGCCCATGGGATTCTCCAGGCAAGAGTCCTGGAGCGGGGTGCCATTTCTTCCTCTAGGGGGTCTTCCCGACCCAGGGGTGGAACCTGGACCTCCTGCGTGGCAGGCAGATTCTTCACCAAATGAACCCCCAGGGATGCCCCTACAAATGTCGTTCTGAGACGCCACTCCGAGAGGGCCAACACGTCCCCAGAAGGGCCCCAGGCGCCGATGGCCAAGCTTCTGCCCGTGGACACGCCCAGAGCTCCAGCACACCCCGCGGCCCCCGGAGGAGACCCCAGCCTCACTCAGCACTGGGTGTCTGTTGTCCGCCTCACCTCCCGGGAACAGACCCCCAGCCGGCGGAGTCTCTTCCTACCTGGGAGACCATGAAGCCGTTGGCGTATTCCTTCAGGAGACGGTAGCCCTCAGCCTCCTGGGAACACATCTTCCTTCCGGGCCGGTCTGGCTTGGAGGGACCCCGGCTATCTCTCGGCTCCACCCGTCTATGAGCAACCTGGGCAGATGGCCAGCGCGTCACTACTGACCCCGCAAGCTGGACGCCGGGGAGCAAGCCCAAGACGGATCGTTCTGGGCGATTCCGTCAGCCTGCTGAAGGGGATGAGAGAGCTTACAGGGGACCCCTGGGGCTTCTGTTCACTGCTTCTGTCTGTGGTGAGCACACAGCCTGTCACTCCCAGGCCCCTCCCATCCTCGTACCATCAGCGGTGCAACTGGTCCCAAACCCCCACGCCCACTAATCACTAGCGATGATGACTCACTGGACACTCCGGGCCCTTCCTATGTGGGGTCAGGTGTATTAATTGTCTGGGTGCAGCCGTAACAAAAGACCACAGACTGTGGGATTAAAACCACAGGCATCCGTCCTCCCCCAGGCCTGGAGACCAGACATCTGAGGTCTGGGGGCTCTGGGCGTCCGTCCCTGGGCTGGGCTGGGGGCCACCTCTCTCCTGTCTCTGCCTCCGTCTCCACGTGGCTTCTCCTTTGCGTCCTTGTCTCTCCTCTTCTGTGTCTTATAAGGACCCCATCCCTGGGTTTAAGGCCACCTCCACCCAGGAGGACCTCACCTCAGACCCCTCGCTTCATCAGGTCTGCAGAGAACCTTTGTCCAAACAAGGCCAGGTTCTCAGGTTCTGGGGGTGAGGACGTGGACAGCTGTTTGGGGAGCCGTGATTCAACCTCATACACGGGGGTGGTTGAGGCGTCCCCGTTTATCAGGGTGATCAGTTATTTCCGGCAGCGGCATTTCAATCGCCAGGGACCGTGGTGAGCCCCGCTGTTGCGGGAGGAAGCCCAGCACCTGCCCTGAGCTGCTGTCCTGCCGTGGGCCGCCCCAGCCCCACTGGGGATGCACTCTGTCTTTCCCAGCCGTCTCTGACGCTCAGCTTCATGGAGCCCAGACGGGCGCTTCAGCTTCCACCCCCCACCACAGGGGCTCTCCTGCCCTTTTCCACCCTGAACCCCGGCAAGCACACCTCGGTGTCCGCTGACCACACCGTACCTCATGGCCTGTTTCTGGGGACGCCCTGCTGGATTTGCGGTTGGGGGAAAGCTCCAACTATGAACCAATGCTCTGCCTCGGAGAGGTCCTCTGTGCTCCGTGGCTGGGCAAGCGAGGATTCCAATAAAGCTTTACTGACAAAAAAAAAAGGGAGAGTGGAACAGATACCAATAAAGCTTTATTGACCAGAGAGGTGTTAGAACAAGGTTCCAATAAAGCTTTGTTGACCGGACAGATGGTAGGTAGACAGGGCTCTGATAAAGGTTTATTGGCAGAAAGCCTAAAGGGCAAGGCGACGAGGGGACCCTCGGGAGGGACCCCCAGGAGGACAGAGCCACAGAGCATTTGCTTGATTAAACTGCCAGCAGCCCTTTCTCAGCCAGATCCCCTGAGGCTGTGGAATCAATCCCCGGTCTTCACTTAAGGCGATTAGCTTAGTGATGAGATGGAGGGTTGAAGAGGATCAGCACCGCCCTGAGAATGAACCGAGAAATTCAAGGTCAGACCTTGGATTCACTCTTCCCGGAGCAGAAACTGTTAACCGACCAGGGTTTCCTGGCCTCCTTAATCAATGGAAACTGACCAGGGACGACAGAGGATGAGACGGCTGGATGGCATCACCGACTCGACGGACATGAGTTCGAGTGAACTCCGGGAGTTGGTGATGGACAGGGAGGCCTGGCGTGCTGCGGTCCATGGGGTTGCAGAGTCTGACACGACTGAGCGACTGAACGGCAACTAAGGAAGGATGGGGGTCGGACCCATGGCTCAGAGCCTCTGACTATCTGGCCATCAGCACAACTCAGTTCTCCAGATGGACAGTCACCCTCCTGTCGGCCAGTCTCTGATCTCAGGATCCATGATGGCACCTGAAAGAATAGGATGTGTGCCTGCCCAGATCCTCAGTCTTGACGGCAAGCTGCCTGGGGGAGGGGCCGTTCAGAGACCTGCCCCTGGGCCAGCTTCAGTTTCAGATCAGTCGCTCAGTCGTGTCCGACTCTCTGCAACCCGATGAACTGCAGGACGCCAGGCCTCCCTGTCCATCATCAGCTCCCGGAGTCCACCCAAACCCATGTCCAGCGAGTCGGTGATGCCATCCAGCCGTCTCATCCTCGGTCGTCCCCTTCTCCTCCTGGCCTCAATCTTTCCCAGCATCAGGGTCTTTTCAAATGAGTCAGCTCCTCGTATCAAGTGGTCAAAGTATTGGAGTTTCAGCTTCAACATCAGTCCTTCCAATGAATATCCAGGACTGACATCCTTTAGGATGGACTGGGTGGATCTTCCTGCAGTCCAAGGGAGTGTCAAGAGCCTCCTCCAACACCACAGTTCAAAAGCATCGATTCTTCAGCACTCAGCTTTCTTCACAGTCCAACTCTCACATCCATACATGACCACTGGAAAAACCATAGCCTTGACTAGACGGACCTTTGTTGGCAAAGTGATGTCTCTGCTTTTGAATATGCTATCTAGGTTGGTCATAACTTTCCTTCCAAGGAGTAAGCGTCTTTTAATTTCATGGCTGCCATCACCATCTGCAGTGATTTTGAAGCCCCAAAATAAAGTCAGCCACTATTTCCACTGTTTCCCCATCTATTTCCCATGAAGTGATGGGACCAGATGCCATGATCTTCGTTTTCTGAATGATGAGCTTTAAGCCAACTTTTTCATTCTCCTCTTTCACTTTCATCAAGAGGCTCTTTAGTTATTCTTTGCTTTCTGCCAAAAGGGTGGTGTCATCTCAGTATCTGAGGTTATTGATATTTCTGCCAGCAATCTTGATTCCAGCTTGTGCTTCTTCCAGTCCAGTGTTTCTCATGATGTACTCTGCATATAAGGTAAATAAGCAGGGTGAGAATATACAGCCTTGATGTCCTCCTTTTCCTATTTGGAACCAGTCTGTTGTTCCATGTCCAGTTCTAACTGTTGCTTCCTGACCTGCATAGAGGTTTCTCAAGAGGCAGGTCATGTGGTCTGGTATTCCCATCTCTTTCAGAATTTTCCACAGTTTCTTGTGATCCACACAGTCAATGGCTTTGGCATAGTCAATAAAGAAGAAATAGATGTTTTTCTGGAACTCTCTTGCTTTTTCCATGATCCAGCGGATGTTGGCAATTTGATCTCTGGTTCCCCTGCCTTTTCTAAAACCAGCTTGAACATCAGGGAGTTCACGGTTCACGTATTGCTGAAGCCTGGCTTGCAGAATTTTGAGCATTACTTTACTAGCATGTGAGATGAATGCAATTGTGCGGTAGTTTGAGCATTCTTTGGCATTGCCTTTCTTTGGGATTGAAATGAACACTGACCTTTTCCAGTCCTGCGGTCACTGCTGAGTTTTCCAAATTTGCTGGCATATTGAGTGCAGCACTTTCACAGCATCATCTTCCAAGATTTGAAACAGCTCAACTGGAATTCCATCACCTCCACTAGCTTTATTCGTAGTGATGCTTTCTAAGGCCCACTTGACTTCACATTCCAGGATGTCTGGCTCTAGGTGAGTGATCACATCATCATGATTATCCGAGTCGTGAAGATCTTTTTGTAGAGTTCTTCTGTGTATTCTTGCCACCTCTTCTTAATATCTCCTGCTTCTGTTAGGTCCAGACCATTTCTGTCCTTTATCGAGCCCATCTTTGCATGAAATGTTCCCTTAGTATCTCTAATTTTCTTGAAGA
This sequence comes from Antidorcas marsupialis, assembly GCA_006408585.1. Taxonomy (NCBI): domain Eukaryota; kingdom Metazoa; phylum Chordata; class Mammalia; order Artiodactyla; family Bovidae; genus Antidorcas; species Antidorcas marsupialis. Next base: position 108,396 of record SJYB01005803.1, on the reverse strand, counting down.
GATCTCTAGTCTTTCCCATTCTGTTCTTTCCCTCTATTTCTTTGCATTGATCGCTGAGGAAGGCTTTCTTATCTCTCTTTGCTATTCTTTGGAACTCTGCATTCAAATGGGCCAGCTTCGATCCCTGCAATCAGGAATTTTGGCTTTTAAAACACTCCAGGTCTGATGCGTAAAATCAAAGATTCTACACGAGCTAGTCACTTGGGTGATTCGGTCGATGAAGAGTCCACCTGTCAGTGCCAGAGACCCAAGTTTGATCCCTGGGCTGGGAAGATCCCCTGGAGGAGGGCATGGCAAACCACTCCAGTGTTCTTGTCTGGAGAATCCCAGGGACAGAGGACTCAGGCAGGCAACAGTCCATGGGGTCGCAAAGAGTCAGACATGACTTAGTGAGTAAACTGCCAGTCATTACATGAGAAATGGTTGCATCAACCGCAAAATGCAGATTTAAAAAAAAAACAAAAAACTTTTAAAAGACACTTCACTGGCAGTGAAGTTTCCATTACAGAAGACACAGGTTCAATCCCTGATAGGGGAACTAAGACCCCATGTACTGTGGGTGGCGAAAACATAGGAAAAAAAAACCCACACATCTAACATCTCTGAAACTGGGATGTTGCTCTGGGTTGAAGACTGTTCCCCTAACATTTCTGGAACCTTGGGTCTCTGCAGGTGTGATAAAGGCGAGGGTCTGAGATGAGNGATAGGGGAACTAAGACCCCATGTACTGTGGGTGGCGAAAACATAGGAAAAAAAACCCCACACATCTAACATCTCTGAAACTGGGATGTTGCTCTGGGTTGAAGACTGTTCCCCTAACATTTCTGGAACCTTGGGTCTCTGCAGGTGTGATAAAGGCGAGGGTCTGAGATGAGGTCCTCCTGGATGGGGTGGCCCTAAACCCAGGGACGGGGTCCTTGTAGGACACAGATGAGGAGAGACACGGACGCAGAGGAGAAGCCACGTGGAGAGGGAGGCGGAGACGGGAGGGAGGCGGCCACCAGCCCAGGATGGACGCCCGGAGCCCCCGGAAGCCGGAAGCGGTGGGAAGCCCCTCCTCTGGAGCCTCTGCAGGGAGCGCAGCCCTGGGACCCCTGACCTCAGACGTCTGGTCTCCTTTTCGCGAGAGTGCCCTCAGTTCACGGGTTCACTCTGAAGAAACTTCACCTTCCTACTACGTACCACAGGGGCCCTGCAGGGAATCAACGCACGGATTTTGAAGGAACATTTATTTATTTGGCTGCCCTGGGTCTGAGTTGTCGCCTGTGGAATCTTCGCTCTTAAGGGGAGCGTGAGTGTTTCTTAGGCCAGTGGCTCGGTTAGTAAAAAAAAAATCTGCCTGCAGTGCCGGAGACACAGGGGACGAGGTTCCATCCCTGGGCGGGGAAGGTCCCCGGGAGGAGGAAACGGCAACCTACCCCAGTACTTGTGATAGTCATTCAGTCGTGTCCGAGTCTGCGGCCCCATGGATGTAGCCCACCGGCGTCCTCTGTCCATGGGATTCTCCAGGCAAGAACACTGGAGTGGGCTGCCATTTCCTTCTCCAGGGGACCTTCCCAACCCAAGGATCGAACCCACATCTCCCGCATTGCAGGCGTATCCTAATCAGTGAATCACCAGGGAAGGGCCCCTGTTCTGCTGAAAGTGAAACTCAAAATCGCTCAGTCGTTCTTTGAACCCGGATCTCCTGCGTGGCAGACAAGATTCTTTACCATCTGAGCTACAGGGAAAATCCCCATGGACAGAGGAGCCTGGAGGGCTACAGTCCATGGGGTCGCGAAAGAGTCGGACACGACTGGGCAGAAGCTCACACGCCAGGTTTCTTATTTAAGCCCCCAGCTCGTGGCGACTTGTCACACGCTCCCCAGAAAACCTCAACCGATTTCTCACTGAAGGAAGAAACAGAACAGGCTCGGTCTTGAGAGCAGAATCCCATCTCGGCCGGACTGTGGACTTTGACCGCTGGGCCGGACTGTGCACTATGCCCAGTAACTATGGAAACGACAACCGACTGGAAAACCAGACCCCGAGGATGGAAGAACCACAGGATTCGTACCTAGGCTCTCGGTCATCTAAAAGAATACCCTAATTATCTGTGTGGCCAAACAGAATCATACATGCTCTTCTGCTTACTGGGGAAGGACCACAGGCCTGTTGAGAATTGTCCACTATTAACCACCCAGGCTTAAGGTATATGAACCACGGGTTAACTTTGCATCTTTCTTTTCCTTTGTTCAGACTAGTTTCAGGGAATCTGGGGAGGTGGGTTTGGGCACGGACGCTTAGGATATATAAGGTTTTCAGAAACACTGGTCGGGATCCTTGGCTAACAGGAGAGTCTGCCTTGGGCCTGCCGGTATGATGCGCATCGTCCTTCTGAGTGAGTGTGTTTCCCAGAATGCGTGGCTACATTACGAGTAACTGGAGGGTCACAGAGCGCTGGGGGACTGGTGGACGGCGGGGTTCATCTCTCAGAGGGGCAGCCACAACTCTTGTGTCTTGCAGCGGGTATCTGAGGGTAAGGAGGTACCGAGCGGGCGTGAGGAAGATGGTATCGTCTGAGCCTGGGATGGAGGGGGCGTGGGGGGAGCCTAGGGGAGGGCGGGCGCCATGCTATCCTCATCTTTTGCACTTGACCCGAGGAGANGCGGGGTTCATCTCTCAGAGGGGCAGCCACAACTCTTGTGTCTTGCAGCGGGTATCTGAGGGTAAGGAGGTACCGAGCGGGCGTGAGGAAGATGGTATCGTCTGAGCCTGGGATGGAGGGGGCGTGGGGGGAGCCTAGGGGAGGGCGGGCGCCATGCTATCCTCATCTTTTGCACTTGACCCGAGGAGACGGGGCTGCCCGTTGTCGGGATCACAAGCAGAAGACTCTTGGGAGTCCCTTGGACTGCAAGGAGATCCAACCAGTCCATTCTAAAGGAAATCAGTCCTGAATATTCATTGGAAGGACGGATGCTGAAGCTGAAACTCCAATTCCTTGACCACGAGATGCAAAGAGCTGACTCATTGGAAAAGACCCTGATGCTGGGAATGATTGAACGCAGGAGGAGAAGGAGACGACAGAGGATGAGATGGTTGGACGGCATCACCGACTCAATGGATGAGTGAGTAAACTCTGGGAGTTGGTGACGGACAGGGAGGCCTGCCGTGCTGCAATCCACGGTGTCACAAAGAGTCGGACACGACTGAGTGGCTGAACTGGACTCAAACCTTGACAAAGTCCGGAGCGCCCAGGGAAATCCTTGTAACCGAGCAGGACCCTAAGGCGCCTTTGCAGGAGAGACCCCCTCCCCCACGCCCTCCCATTCACTTCCTCCCTAAAGTTCACGGCTAACCGTTTCTGACGCACACTTCCGGAATTGTTTTGCAGATGCTGAAATCACCACCAGGTGGCTGAAATTAACCACCGAGGAGCAAGGCGCCTTCAGACAGACTGGCGCCTGAGGACAGGGCTGAGAACATTCCACCCCCGCTGCACCCCCATGACCCCAGGCTGTGACCTTTTCTCACTGTGAGTCGGAGAGCCCTGCACCAGCTGATCACAGACTTTCCGATGGCCCCTCCGGCACCACGTGCCCTTTTAAAGAAGTTTGACTGAAACCCTTCGGGGGGAGTTTGCCCTTTTTGAGCACCCGTCCAGCACCTGCTGTAATAAAGCTGCCGTCTCCTTCACCATCACCCACGGTCAGGAGGTTGGCTTTAACTCTGTGCAGGTGCGTGGACCCGAGGGAAAGGAAAAATCAAAGGTAGAAGCCAAAACACCCTCTTCTTAGGTTTTTATTCAAGGAAAATGTTCAAAATTGCATTAAAATGTTGCGAGTCCCTGGGACAGCAAGATCAAACCAGTCAGTCCTAAAGGACATCAACCTTGAAGGACTGATGCTGAAGCTTGTCATCTGGCTGCCTGATGACAAGAACTGACTCATTGGAAAAGACCCTGATGCTGGGAAAGATGGAGGGCAGGAGGAGAAGGGGACGACAGAGGGTGAGATGGCTGGATGGCATCACCCACTCGATGGACAGGAGTCTGAGTGAACTCTGGGAGCTGGTGATGGACAGGGAGGCCAGGCGTCCTGCAGCCCATTGGGGTCGCAGACAGCTGGACACGGCTGAGCGACAATAAAAATGCCCATAACGTAAAGCTGTTTTAAGTGAGCTCACAAGATCTCAGGCCTTTCGGCGCTGTGCAGACATCACGCCTGTCACATCACACCACATTCCCAACCCCACCAAGGAGACCCTGTCCCTGCTGAGAGCCACTCCTCATCCTCTTCCTCCCGTCTCTGGCACCACAAACCCACTGGCTGTGTCTCTGGATTTGCCTCTTCTGGACGTTTCCCATCAATGGACTCCCAGGCCGTGCGCCATTTTGCCTGCCTCTCCCGCTGAGCAGCGTGCGCTCGGGGTCCAGCCAAGCTGTAGCCTGTCGGGACTCCACTCCTTCTCATGGCTGCGTCATATTCCAGTGTGTGCGTGGACCCCACAGTTTATCCATGTGTCCAACCACCCACTTACCCGTCCATACACCTGTCCATCAACACAGCCATCCATCGATTTATCCACCCACCCAGCTATCCATCCACAAACCCACCCACTTAGCCATCCATCCACTTATCCAGTCAACCACCCTTCCATCCACCCACTTATCTGTCCATCCACCCACCTGCTTATCCATCCATCCATTTATCNGGGTCCAGCCAAGCTGTAGCCTGTCGGGACTCCACTCCTTCTCATGGCTGCGTCATATTCCAGTGTGTGCGTGGACCCCACAGTTTATCCATGTGTCCAACCACCCACTTACCCGTCCATACACCTGTCCATCAACACAGCCATCCATCGATTTATCCACCCACCCAGCTATCCATCCACAAACCCACCCACTTAGCCATCCATCCACTTATCCAGTCAACCACCCTTCCATCCACCCACTTATCTGTCCATCCACCCACCTGCTTATCCATCCATCCATTTATCCACTCACTCACCCTTCCATCCATCCACCTATCCATCAACCCAGCCATCCATCCATCAACCCAGCCATCCAGCCACCCACTTATCTGTCCATCCACCCACCCATTTACCCATCCACCACATAACCTAGCCATCCACCCATTTATCCACTCCCCCACCCATCCACCCATCCATCCATGGACCTAGGTGATTTCCATACTTATGGCCACTGTAAACAGCGCTGTTATGAAAATTACCATAGAGTCTTTCTCGGACAACTCTTCTCACATCTTTCGGGTGTACACGTAGGAGAGGGGCAGGTAGGTCCCATGGAACTTGTATGTTTTACTGTTTAAGCGTCAGTCGCTTAGTCGTGTCCGACTCTTTGCAACCCCCACGGACTGTAGTCTGTCCATGGAATTCTCTAGGCAACAGTTCAGGAGTGGGTTGCCATTTCCTTCTCCACGTTTGCCTTTTTGAAGAAACTGCTCGACTGTTTCCCACAGCAGCTGCCCTCCGTGACCTTCCCACCGGCAGCTGCCCCCCGTGACCTTCCCACCGGCAGCTGCCCCCCGTGACCTTCCCACCGGCAGCTGCCCTCCGTGACCTTCCCACAGGCAGTGCCCTCCGTGACCTTCCCACCGGCAGCTGCCCTCCGTGACCTTCCCACCGGCAGCACCGAAGGAGCCAGTTTCTCCGCAGCCCTGCCAGCACGTTTTCCCCTTGTGTTGTCATCAGCGATGACACTGATGAGTACTACTCCTATCCTCGTGTTTTCTCTTTTAAGGGAGTAACATTTTTCATTTTTTGTAGTCTGGAGACTGCACGGTGGGATGATTTAGCTTGCTGCCCTGAGGCCAGAGGCGACGTGCTTGCACGTTCTTAGACATCACCTAGTGTTGGGTAGCTGCGGCTCCTGTGGTGTTTCAGAGCGGGTGAGAGGGCCCTAGAAACAAGAGAACACTCCTCAGGGTCCCAGAGGCCGCACGTCCAAGACCCTGGCAGGGGCATATTCAGGGTCTGGTGAGGGCTCCTGCTGGTTCTCAGAGGGTGTCGTCTGGCTGTGTGACCCCTTGGTGGGAGGGACAAGGGTGCTCCCTAGGGAGTCTTTTATGAAGACATGCGGTGGGGGGGGGGGGCTCNCACTCCTCAGGGTCCCAGAGGCCGCACGTCCAAGACCCTGGCAGGGGCATATTCAGGGTCTGGTGAGGGCTCCTGCTGGTTCTCAGAGGGTGTCGTCTGGCTGTGTGACCCCTTGGTGGGAGGGACAAGGGTGCTCCCTAGGGAGTCTTTTATGAAGACATGCGGTGGGGGGGGGGGGCTCCACCCGCATAACCTGTCACCTCCCAAACGCCCCCCACCCTCACACCATCACCCTGGGTGGGGTTCCAAGGACCCACCGCTGGCACCAAAGTTCTCCAATGTTAAAGTCCCAGAGTTCTGTCTCCTGCATCTGTGGTTCTCTGTCACCGGATTCAAGCAAGCTTAGCTGGTAAACACCGTTCTTGGTCGAGGCTGGTGGAGTCTGTGGGCGTCAGACCCGTATACAGAGGTCCGACTGCAGGAAGGCGAAGTGGTTCTCTGCGGGCACGCTCAGTCCTGTCTGACTCTTTAGTGACCTCACGGGCTGTAGCCCGCCAGGCCCCTCTGTTCATGGGATTCTCCAGGCAAGAATCCTGGAGTGGGCTACCATTCCCCTCTCCAGGGGCTCTTCCTGGCCCAGGAATAGAAGCTGAATCTCCCGGGGCTGCTGCATTGCAGGCAGAACTCTTTACCGCTGAGTCACCGGGGAAGTTACTGGTTGTCTGAGGAGGCTGTACAAACAGCTTAGGAAAGAAGTGAAAGGCAAGAAGGGGGAAAGGGATAGATATACCCAACTAAATGCACAATTCCAGAGAACAGCAAGGAGAGAAAAGAAGGCCTTCTTAAATGAACAATGCAAAGAAATAGAGGGAAACAACAGGACGGGAAAGACATTTCTTCAAGAAAACTGGAGCTATCAAGGGAACATTTCATGCAAGGATAAGCATGAAAAAGCACCGAAACGGTAAGGACTGAATACAAGCCTAAGAGATGAAGCAGAGTGGCAAGAATACACAGAAACACTGTACAAAAAAAGATCTTGATGACCCGGATAACCACGACGGTGTGGTCACTCACCTAGAGCTGGAGAGCAAGGAGTGTGAAACCAAGCGGGCCCTGGGGAGCATCACTACAGACAAAGCTAGTGGAGGTGATGGAATTCCAGTGGAGCCGTTTCAAATCCTCAAAGACGATGCTGTGAAAGTGCTGCACTCAATATGCCAGCAAACCTGGAAAACTCAGCAGTGGCCACAGGACTGGAGAAGGTCAGTTTTCATTCAAATCCCAAAGAAGGACAATGCCAAAGAATGCTCAAATTACCATACNGGAGCCGTTTCAAATCCTCAAAGACGATGCTGTGAAAGTGCTGCACTCAATATGCCAGCAAACCTGGAAAACTCAGCAGTGGCCACAGGACTGGAGAAGGTCAGTTTTCATTCAAATCCCAAAGAAGGACAATGCCAAAGAATGCTCAAATTACCATACAATTTTACTCATTTGACATGCTAGCAAGAATTATGCTGAAAATCCTTCAAACCAGGCTTCAGCAGTAACTGAACTGAAAACTTTCAGATGCGGAAGCTGGGTTTAGAAAGGGCAGAGGAACCAGAGATCAAACTGCCAAAAATCGCTGGATTACAGAAAAAGCAAGAGTTCCAGAAAAACATCTACTTCTGCTTTATTGACTATGCCAAAGCCTTTGACTGTGTGGGTCACAAGAAACTGGAAAATTCTGAAAGAGATGGGAATACCAGACCACATGACCTGCCTCTTGAGAAACCTGTATGCAGGTCAGGAAGCAACAGTTAAACTGGACAGAGAACAACAGCCTGGTTCCAAATAGGAAAAGGAGTACTTCAAGGCTGTATATTGTCACCCTGCTTATTTAACTTCTACGCAGAGTCCATCATGAAAAACGCTGGGCTGGACGAAGCCCAAGCTGGAATCCAGATTGCTGGGAGAAATATCAACCACCNGAACAACAGCCTGGTTCCAAATAGGAAAAGGAGTACTTCAAGGCTGTATATTGTCACCCTGCTTATTTAACTTCTACGCAGAGTCCATCATGAAAAACGCTGGGCTGGACGAAGCCCAAGCTGGAATCCAGATTGCTGGGAGAAATATCAACCACCTCAGACATATATATGACACCACTCTAATAGAAAGTGTAGAGGAACCAGAGTCTCCTGATGAGGGCGAAAGACGGGAGTTAGGAAACTGGCATGAAGCGCAACATTGAGGCAACTGAGATCCTGGCATCCGGTCCCCTCAGTTCATGGCAAGTAGGTGGGGAAACAGCAGAGGCAGTAACAGATTTTATTTTCTGGGCTCCCAAATCACACTGGATGGTGACTGCAGCCACAAATTAAAAAGACGCTTGCTCCTTAGAATAGCTCTGACAAACCTAGACAGCATCTTAAAAAGCAGAGACATCACTTTGCCGATAAAAGGCCCGTACAGTCAAAGCTATGGTTTCTCCAGCAGTCACATACAGGTGTGACAGCTGGACCACAAAGAAAGCTGAGTGCCAAAGAAGGGGCGCTTTCAAGCTGTGATGCTGGAGAACTCTTGAGAGTCCCCTGGACTTCGAGGAGATGCAACCAGTCCATCCTAAAGGAAATCAGTCCTGAATATTCACTGGAGGGACTGATGCTGAAGATGAAGCTCCAATCCTTGGGCCACCTGATGCAGAGCCAACTCACTGGAAAAGACCCTGATGCTGGGAAAGATTGAGGGCAGGAGGAGAAGGGGACGACAGAGGATGAGATGGTCGGGTGGCGTCACGGATCAATGGACAGGAGTTTGAGCAAATCCTGGGAGACAGTGAGCGTGCTGCAGCCCATCGGTGGCAGAGAGACACAAATGAGTGACTCACACAGACGCCCCTCTCTCAGAACCAGGGTCCCTGCAGGGGCACCAACACCCACCCACTACCTCAAGGTTACAGAAGAACCACTTTCTTTCCATCACTTTTTCAAAATAGCACTGTAACTTTAAAAAAATTGCTTTTGTGAACTAAAGAATCTCCCAGCCGATGCAGGAGACCAGGGTTCAGTCCCTGCGGTCAGGAAGATCCCCTGAAGGAGGACGCGGCACCTCACTCCAGGATTCTTGCCTGGAGAATCCCCCGGACAGAGAAGCCTGGCGGGCTACAGTCCACAGGGTTGCAAAGAATTGGACACGACTGAGCAACACTTTCACTTGCAAACAAGTCAAATGCCTCTGAGGACCCATGTTCTCCTCTAGGGAATTATGCTAGGATAGTAACAGCCTGTGAAATGAACATTTACAAATGACCGAGTGATTTCAAAGACGCTAGATTATGCTCAGCTTGTGACATAGCCTAAACAACCTGAAAAGAAAAAAGAACCCCGCGTGAGTATGGGAAACATGAGCTCATTGGAAAAAAAAGATTTTATTTTACCATAAAAATGCAAACTGGAATAAACACCATCTCTCCTAAGGTGGACGATACAGCTATTTTTAAGTATTTCTGAACTTCCCTTGGAGAAGCTGACAATTATAAAATTTAACAAGTTTGCAGCCTTAAATCTGAAACGTTCCAAGTAAAAATAATTTAGCAAAATGGCTTGTTAAAAAAACCACACAGGCTAACCTTGACTAGAAACCAAAGCTAATTTTAAACCAATCTGCTTTTTTGTTTTATGCTGAATGACTTGAGTTTGTAAAAAGTGAATGTTTGGGACCCCTGTGGAGCACTTGACGCTTTTTCTTTTGTATACGGGATGACTTGAATTCGTAGAAAGCGGATGTCGGGGCCCCTTCTGTGTCCCGTCTGCACCAGCCCAAGCCCGTGACGAGCTTCCGTGTTTCAGAGCACGCAGCTTCCCTCCGGTGACTTAGTCGCGTGAATAGCCACTTGCCATTGGCATCCCACCCAAACTTCACTCCCGAGAGGTTAACCCTACAGAAAAGGGGGGGAAACGAAACAAAAAACAGGAAAAACGAAAAACCAACCAAAGCCCTCCAGCGAGAGGTTCCCTGTTCTTAATGCCCGGTGGGGCGGCGGCTGCCGGACTGGAAGCCGTCCGTCCCCGTCACTGCGGCCGGGCTGCGCCCCCGAGAGGTCCGCACGCGGCGCCTCCTTGCGGGTGGCCCGCCGCCGCGCCGCTGGTCTGGCTGCACCCGGCGGGGTCTCCGATGCTCAAGGCTCGCAGGCCCCCGAGCTCCTCCTGATCCAGGGAGGACCCGCGACATTAAAGCGACTGGATCAAGAGTCTGATGGGCAACCGAGGCTCGTCATCACGGGCCCCACGCACTCGGGCCACCGCCTGGAGGATCCTCGGGACGAAAAGCCTGGGGCCCCGCGCTCCTCGCCGGGACGCTCCCCGGGGCCGCGTGGCATGGCCGGTCTCCGGGAAGGCGGCCCCGGGGCGCGCGGCCGGCATTACCTATTCCAGGCGCTGCGGTGGCGGCCGGCGGAGCCCGAGCGCGGCCTGTCGTCGCCCCGCCGATGGCGGCTGCGCTTGCGGCTGGAGCTAGCCCTGCGGTCCCGCTCGCGGCCGCGGCTCTGGCTCTTCTCCCGCCGGCTGCGCCGCTCTCGACTGCGGCTGCGGGACTTGCGGGGGCGGCCGCGCTCCTCCGGGCTGGCACTGCGGCCTTGGCGCGAGCGCTTGCGGTGCGCCCGCCGCTCCCTGCGCGGCCTGCCGTCCTCCCGGCTGCCTGCCCGCCGCCGCGGCGCGCTGCACTCGCGCTTGTGCCTGTGCTCGGAGTCACCGCCGTCCTCCCGGCCCGCCCCGCCGCCGGCCCGGCCGCCGCCCCCGCTGGGCTCTCGGTTGCACTTGTCTTGCTCGGAGCGCGCGTCCTTCCGGGGCGCACTTGGCTCGCAGGCGGCGGGCGCGGCCTTGGGCTGTTGGGTGTTGTCCGGGATGCAGGCCAGCACGGCGGGGCACCTCTTCTCCGAGTGGCCGTCGTCCGGGCCTCGAGGGTCCTGCCCCTCCTTGCCCGGGGCCGCCTCCTCCTGGGAGGCGGCAGCGGGGGCAGCGGCGGCCGCGATGCTCCCGTTCAGGTTCTGGGGGGCGGCCGGCCGCACCGCGGGCTCCCGGTCCCGGGGCGTGGCGCCGGCCGAGGCCGACACGGTGTGCAGGATGTCCAGCACCGGCCGCAGCAGGTCGGCGGGGGAGGTGGTGCCTGGCTCAGCAGCGGTGGCGTGCGGCTCGTCTGCCTTCTTGCTGAGCAACAGGCTGAGCAAGCGCGCGCGCAACTCGCGCTCCCGCCGCTGCAGGCCCAGCGCGCGCTCTTTCTCCTCCTCCACGCGCCGCAGCTCGGCCTCCTGCAGCCGCCGCCGCTCCTCCAGCTGCTGCAGCCGCAGGCTCTCCTCCTTGTGCTCCTGCTCGTGCAGCTTGGCGGCCTGCGGGCAGAGGGGGACGACGGGGCCTGAGCCGAGCTCTCAGCACAGGCGGGCGCTCCAAGGACGGCCCGGGTGGAGCCCAGCCCGCAGGGCCCAACCACACCGGGAGCCCTGCGCCTGGCTCCGGCCAAGCTCCTGGGCACAACCCTGGGGAGGGGCACCTATCGGGGGCCGGGCCCCTCCGGGTGGCACATTCGGAGGCCATGACCATCAGCCAGTAGGATGCCCGGCAAAGCTCCTGGGCAGAA
>SJYB01005803.1:40741-53434 GCA_006408585.1 Antidorcas marsupialis | reverse complement strand
TGGGGCATAGACTTGGATAACTGTGATATTGAATGGTTTGCCTTGGAAACGAACAGAGATCATTCTGTCGTTTTTGAGATTGCATCCAAGTACTGCATTTCAAACTCTTTTGTTGACCATGATGGCTACTCCATTTCTTCTGAGGGATTCCTGCCAGCAGTAGTAGACATAATGGTCATCTGAGTTAAATTCACCCATTCCAGTCCATTTTAGTTCGCTGATTCCTAGAATGTCAACGTTCACCCTTGCCATCTCTTGTTTGACCACTTCCAATTTGCCTTGATTCATGGACCTGAGATTCCAGGTTCCTATGCAATATTGCTTTTTACAGCATTGGATCTTGCTTCTACCACCCATCACAGTCACAGCTGGGTATTGTTTTTGCTTTGTATCCACCCCTTCATTCTTTCTGGTGTTATTTCTCCACTCATCTCCAATAGCATATTGGGCACCTAATGACCTGGGGAGTTCCTCTTTTGGTATCCTATCATTTAGCCTTTTCATACTGTTCATGGGGTTCTCAAGGCAAGAACACTGAAGTGGCTTGCCATTCCCTTCTCCAGTGGACCATGTTCTGTTAGCCCTCTCCACCATGACCTGCCCGTCTTGGGTTGCAGGCGTGTAAGGTAATTAGCTTCCAATTGAAATAAATAAATTTATGTTAAAAAATAGAATCCTCTAATCACCTAGGTGATGGAATTAGGAGATGGGGCCTTTGGGAAGTGATTAGGTTGTAAGGGCAGAGCCCTCATGAATGGGACTAGTGCTGTTATGAAAGGGGCCCCAGGGAGATCCTTCATGTCTTCTGACTTGTGAAAACCCAGCAAGAGGACACCATCTATGCCCCAGGAAGCAAGCCTTTACTTGACACCCAGTCAACTGGTGACTTCGTCTTGGACTTTTCAGCCTACACAACTCTTGAGAAATAAATTTCTGTTGTTTATAAGTTTAAAAAGAAAAGAAAAGAAAGAAAGGAACAAAGAAATCCAAGACATTCTATGAAAAATGCTATCTCAAAAGTAGTATTTTCATAATAATTTTTGTATTTTTGAATGGTACATATTTTTGCATTTATCATATTTATATTTCAATTATTTTTAAAGTGTGGACATAATCTATTCTAAATCATACAATAGTTTTAAGTGATTTTTGATTTTTTCCCTTGGAAGAAATTTATTGTATTTACAGAATTAATAAATGCCTGTTCCCCTTCCCTTACCATTTAAACACTACCATGATCATTACAAAAATGTATATTTTTTTAAAGGGACCAATCTGAAAATACTGCAGACCATATGATTCCAACTCCAACTTCACATCATTTTGCAAGAGGCAAAATTATGGAGACAGTAAATATGCTAGTCATTGCCAGAAGTTAGGGAGGAGGGAGAAATAAATAAGCAAAACAGGATTTTTAGGGAAGGAAGACTATTGTGTATGATACTACAAAAAAAGATACATGTTAATAGACATTTTTCAAAACCTATAGAATATGCAGCACCAAGAGTGAAACACAGGGTAAGTTATGGACTTGGAGTGATGATGATGTCTCAATGCAGGTTCATCAGTCATAACAAATGGATGGTTCTAGTGGAAGATGTTGGTAACAGGGGAGGCTATGCATGTGTAGGAACAAGGGTATATGGAAACTTCCTCTTCTTTATGCTCAATTTTGTTATAAATATAAGGTTTCTCTCAAAAATAAAGTCTGTTTTTATAGTGACACCTTGGGTTGTGAGCTACTTCTGAGCAACATTGTATCCAAGAACTAGATTCCCCAAATTTTGAATAATCTTTCCTATTATCTTCATAAACTTTTGAAATATACTATTAATAGAAACCATATCCCTAAGAATCTTCTTAAAGAAACATTTAATTGCCTAATTCCATCCTAAAGGAAATCAGTCCTGAATATTCTTTGGAAGGACTGATGCTGAATCTGAAACTCCAATATTTTGGCCACCTGATGTGAAGAAATTACTCACTTAAAAAGACTCTGATGCTGGGGAAGATTGAAGGCAGGAGGGGAAAATCATGACAGAAAATGAGATGGATGGATGGCATCACCGACTCAATGGACACTTGAGTGAACTCTGGGAGTTGGTGATGGACAGGGAGGCCTAGTGTGTTGCAGTCCATGGGGGTAACAAAGAGTTGGACAAGACTGAGCGACTGAACTGATCTGAAAGTGAAAGAAAGTGAAGTTGCTCAATCGTGTCCAACTCTTTGCACCCTCTGGACTATGGCCTACCAGGCTCCTCTGTCCATGGAATTTTCCAGGCAAGAATACTGGAGTGGGTTGCCACTTCCTTCTCCAGGAGATCTTTCCAANAAGATTGAAGGCAGGAGGGGAAAATCATGACAGAAAATGAGATGGATGGATGGCATCACCGACTCAATGGACACTTGAGTGAACTCTGGGAGTTGGTGATGGACAGGGAGGCCTAGTGTGTTGCAGTCCATGGGGGTAACAAAGAGTTGGACAAGACTGAGCGACTGAACTGATCTGAAAGTGAAAGAAAGTGAAGTTGCTCAATCGTGTCCAACTCTTTGCACCCTCTGGACTATGGCCTACCAGGCTCCTCTGTCCATGGAATTTTCCAGGCAAGAATACTGGAGTGGGTTGCCACTTCCTTCTCCAGGAGATCTTTCCAACCCAGGGACTGAACTTGGGTCTCCCGCATTGTAAGCAGACGCTTTACCATCTGAGCTACCAGGGAAGTCTGCACACTTATTGAACTGAACTGAACTGAACTGTACTGATTGCCTGATCACAATGTGATGCTTCAGTAAGGTGGTACATATATAATTAATATACTATATTTTTATTTTGTAAGATCTAAAATCCATATTTTTCTTAAAATAGACCATTTTATACATCAGTGATTTTTCTTTTTCAGTCATGTGTGTGCTGTGTCTGCCCTCTGATGCCCTCTTGCAACACCTACCATCTTACTTGGGTTTCTCTTACCTTGGGCGTGGGGTATCTCTTCACGGCTGCTCCAGCAAAGCACAGCTGCTGCTCCTTACCTTGCACGAGGGGTATCTCCTTACCACCCGCTGTTCCTGACCTTCAATGTGGGATAGCTCCTCTAGGCCCTCCTGAGCCTGCGCAGCCACGGCTCCTCGGGTTCCTCCTCCTGGCCGCTGGCCCTGGCCTTGGGCTCTGGCTCAGGGTGTCTCCTCAGGGTCACCGCCCCTGGCCTCAAGCATGAGGTGGCTTCTTCCAGCCGCCCCTGATCTTGGATGCGGGGTGTGTCCCCCTGGCCACTCCTGACATCGGACGCAGGGTGTCTCCTCCTGGCTGCCACTGACCTCGAATGCGGGGTAGCTCTTCTTGGTCGTCACCCTGACCTCAGACACAGGGTGGCTCCTCTCGGCCGTTCCTTCGCCATCACAGCCTGGCACTCTAGGCTGCTGCCCCTGACCTTGGACGTGGGGTAGCTCCTCTCAGCCGTGCTTAGTGCACCGGCCTGGCTCTGGCAGCCACCTGCCCTTAGTGCGCTGGCCCAGCTCTCGCAGCTGCCCACGCTTATTGCCAACATCTGCTGGATCATGGAAAAAAGCAAGAGAGTTCCAGAAGAAACATCTATTTCTGCTTTATTGACTATGCCAAAGCCTTTGACTGTGTGGATCACAACAAACTGTGGAAAATTCTGAAAGAGATGGGAATACCAGACAACCTAACCTGCCTCTTGAGAAATCTGTATGCAGGTCAGGAAGCAACAGTTAGAACTGGACATGGAACAACAGACTCGTCCCAAATAGGAAAAGGAGTACGTCAAGGCTGTATATTGTCACCCTGCTTATTTAACTTATATGTAGAGTACATCATGAGAAATGTTGGGCTGGAAGAAACACAAGCTGGAATCGAGATTGCCGGAGAAATATCAATAACCTCAGATATGCAGATGACACCATCCTTATGGCAGAAAGTGAAGAGGAGCTAAAAAGCCTCTTGGTGAAAGAGAAGAGTGAAAAAGTTGGCTTAAAGCTCAGCATTCAGAAAACGAAGATCATGGCATCCGGTCCCATCACTCCGTGGGAAATAGATGGGGAAACAGTGGAAACAGTGTCAGACTTTATTTTTTGGGGCTCCAAAATCACTTCAGATGGTGACTGTAGCCATGAAATTAACAGATGCTTATTCCTTGGAAGAAAAGTTATGACCAACTTAGATAGTATATTCAAAAGCAGAGACATTACTTTGTCGACCAAAGTCCATCTAGTCAAAGCTATGGTTTTTCCTGTGGTCATGTATGGATGTGAGAGTTGGACTGTGAAGAAGGCTGAGCACCGAAGAATTGATGCTTTTGAACTGTGATGTTGGAGAAGACTCTTGAGAGTCCCTTGGACTGCAAGGAGATCCAACCAGTCCATTCTGAAGGAAATCAGCCCTGGGATTTCTTTGGAAGGAATGATGCTAAAGCTGAAACTCCAGTACTTTGGCCACCTCATGCAAAGAGTTGACTCATTGGAAAAGACTCTGATGCTGGGAGGGATTGGGGGCAGGAGAAGAAGGTAACAACCGAGGATGAGATGGCTGGATGGCATCACTGACTCGATGGACGTGAGTCTGAGTGAACTCCGAGAGACGGTAATGAACAGGGAGGCCTGGCGTGCTGTGATTCATGGGGTTGCAAAGAGTCAGACACGACTGAGTGACTGAACTGAACTGAACTGTGTGCTGTGTACTCAGTCATGTCTGACTCTTTGCGACCACATCAACTGTAGTCCACCAGGCTCCTCTGTCCATGGCATTTTCCAGGCAAGAATACCAGAGTGGGTAGCCATTTCCTTTCCAGGGGATCTTCCTGACTCAGTCATATAGTAATATATANTAACTCATTGGAAAAGACTCTGATGCTGGGAGGGATTGGGGGCAGGAGGAGAAGGGGACGACGGAGGATGAGATGGCTGGATGGCATCACGGACTCCATGGGCGTGAGTCTGAGTGAACTCCGGGAGTTGGCGATGGACAGGGAGGCCTGGTGTGCTGTGATTCATGGGGTCGCAAAGAGTCGGACACGACTGAGCGACTGAACTGAACTGAACTTATCATAAGATCTTTTTTAATTGCAGGAGAATCACTTTACGATGTGTTAGCTTCTTCTGAACAGCAACGCGAAACACCTATTCATATGCACGTATCTCCTCCCTCGTGAGCGTCCTGTACCGACCCCTCCAGGTCATCAAGAGCCCCAAGCTTAGCTCCCTGGGCTACAGAGCAGCTTTCCACCAAGTGTCTGGTTTTACACACAGTCGTGTATATGTTCAGGTCTTCTCAGATGGCTCAGCGGGTAAAGGACCCACCTGCCAACGCAGGAGACGTAAGAGATGTCGATTCGATCCCTGGGTGGGGAAGATCCCCTGGAGGAGGGCAGGCCCACCCACTCCAGTGTTCTTGCTGGGGAATCCCCTTTGATACCGGAGCCTGGCGGGTCTCCATAGGGCCGCGAAGCATTGGGCACGACTCAGCACGCGCCCACACGTTAATGTATCAATGCCACTCTCTCCGTTTTTCCTGCCTTCTCCTCCNTCCAGTGTTCTTGCTGGGGAATCCCCTTTGATACCGGAGCCTGGCGGGTCTCCATAGGGCCGCGAAGCATTGGGCACGACTCAGCACGCGCCCACACGTTAATGTATCAATGCCACTCTCTCCGTTTTTCCTGCCTTCTCCTCCACCCACTGTGTCCACGAGGACTTCATTGTGGTCTGGGCTTTCAGTCGTGTCCGACTCTTTTTCTTGCCTTGAGAAAATCCCCATGAGGAAGTCTTCCTATTTAATAAATGACACCACCCGAGCCCTCCCTTTCTTCTTCCTGAAAGGAAAGCTGAGATGTGCCTGGCTCTCTCGGAGTCTTTCTGCCTCCCTCCTTTTGATGGTGTACGACACGTGCGTCCTGATTTTGGGGTTTACAGACACAGATCCTTGAGGGCTGGTGCAAGGCAGACAGAAGCCGCCCCAAGTTGTCCCTGGAAATTGTGCAGGGGCTGATTGGACAAGGAGGGATGATCTGTGTCCAGCCCTTATTGATGATGAGCACGCACGAGTCAAAAGTGTTCCGTGAGAAAGGACCCAGGGTACCACTCTGCGTTGTTTAAGGTTGCTAAGCAACTGGGGATCGGGGAGGACATTTCACTGGCAATCCAGCCTGTGCTACAGATTCTGGGAATTCATTAGATGTTGATGTGCGAGTGGTGTTATAGATGTGGTGTGACGGATGCAGAGGGTTTGGCTTACTTCCTTTGTGAAAGGTAGACAATGAGATGTGAAGATGAGACGGAGGCTTTGGAACAGGAGAGAAAGATACAAAACCAAGAAGCAGTGATGTCTTCAGGTCTCTCACCTGAATCCGTGCATGTGGCGTGCATGCTCAGTTGCTCAGTCGTGTCTGACTCTTTTGCGACCCCATGGACTGTAGCCCGCCAGGCTCCTCTGCCCATGGCATTCTGCAGGCAAGAATACCGGAGTGGGTTGCCATTTCCTCCTCCAGGGGATCTTCCTGGCCCAGGGATCGAACTTGCATCTCTTTGTCTCCTGTACTGGCACGCAGGTTCCCTACCACAGCCCTACCCGGGAAGCTGTGTGCAGGAGTCTGAGCTCATTGAAGTCGTTCGTTCGGTTTCCCCCAAGTCCTCTCAGGGTGCTCTGTTGGGAGCGGCTATGGTGGCTGAGGACTAGGTTGGCTCACCCATCCATCCATCATCCATCCATCCAACCACCCACCCNTCATCCATCCCACCCACACATCCATCCATCCACCCATCCATCATCTACTTATCAACCGTCCATCCCTGCATGGACACGGGCTGTTTCCAGCTTTGGGCTGTTGTAACTCATGCCACTTGAATGATGCAGATTCATCTCCTCCTGGGTCCCACTTAGTGGGACCAAGAGCCCTTCCTGATCCCCTTGACTCTGTTAGTGCTCACACACTGAGACCTCCCAGCCTGGCCTCGTGCCAGGGCTATGGGGAACTGAAACCTTCCCCCTGGGCCTCCCGTACCCATGACCTTGTTTTTCTTCTTGAGGTTTTGTCAGTGCCAGCCTCTCAAGAGAAACCGCCAGACCTGATGGAGAGCACTGATAGGTGAGCTGAAGGGTGTGCCCCTTCCTCTTCTCGTGTGTTCACCTGATTCTCCATACCAAGTAGTCCACCCAGGGCTGCACAGAAGCCTGGAGGCCATGGTACAGGGGCCCGCCTTTCTGAGAGGCCAGTTGTGGTTCCTGCAAAACTAGGGGCTGGCTTCATAGCCTCTTGGGGTCCACTTTGCTCTGAAAGGTGTGATGGAAACCAAAGTGCAGGCTCAGGACCATGACCTAGTCCATCTACCCACTTATCCATCAACCCATCCCTCCATCCAAACATCCATCTATTCGTCCATCCATCCTCTCATCCATTCACCCATCCATCCATCATCCATCCATCCATCCTCTCATCCATTCATCCATCCATCCATCATCCATCCATCCATCCATCCAAACATCCATCTACTCATCCATCCATCCTCTCATCAATTCATCCATCCATCCATCATCCATCCATCCTTCATCCATCATCCATCTTCCATCCATCATCCATGCATGCATCCATCATCCATCTGTCATCCACCCATCATCCATCCATCCATTCATCCATCATCCATCCATCCATTCATCCACCATCCATCCATCATCCACCCATCATCCATCCATCCATTCATCCACCCACCCATCCACCCATCCATCATCCATCCATCCATCCATCCATCATCCATCTATCCATCATTCATGCATCCATCCATCCACCCATGGGTCTGGTCTCCATGGGGAGGAAGAGGAAATGTGGGCAACTGGATTTCCCCTTACAGGCTCACCCCAGATGTCATCAGCATCTACCCAGGGGCGTGGCCTGACCCTGCTCAGTGGCAGATCACACTTCTCTTACCTTCTGCTTTCACATTTGCTAGAGCCAGGATCCCTGAGAGCCAGGAGGGAGAGCANCATCCATCCATCCATCCATCATCCATCTATCCATCATTCATGCATCCATCCATCCACCCATGGGTCTGGTCTCCATGGGGAGGAAGAGGAAATGTGGGCAACTGGATTTCCCCTTACAGGCTCACCCCAGATGTCATCAGCATCTACCCAGGGGCGTGGCCTGACCCTGCTCAGTGGCAGATCACACTTCTCTTACCTTCTGCTTTCACATTTGCTAGAGCCAGGATCCCTGAGAGCCAGGAGGGAGAGCAGACCCCCCCCCCCCACCTGCTGTAAAGACAACAAGTGGACAAATTTTGCAGTTTGCAAAATGGAGTGGAGGTGGGTTGGCTGCCAGATTGCCATCTTGTCGTCCTAAAGTGCTTTTCAACAACTAGATAATCTCATACCACATGGAGAACAGATGTGTTCCTCCCCACTGTAACTGGGCAGGTGCCTACGAGGCCTTCCCAGGACAGACCTGCCCTGCAATGTCTCCAGCCTGCTTTCTAGTTTGTAGCAAAGCTTTTCCCCCAGGCCTCCCTGAGTTCCAAAGAATACATTCAATCAGAGAACTGAGAAAACAGAGAAACAAAGAAAAGCAATCAAGCAAGACAAGATCGTCGC
The DNA here is from genome assembly GCA_006408585.1 of Antidorcas marsupialis. NCBI lineage: Eukaryota > Metazoa > Chordata > Mammalia > Artiodactyla > Bovidae > Antidorcas > Antidorcas marsupialis. The sequence goes on along the minus strand of SJYB01005803.1, from coordinate 44,841 downwards.
GCTTCCCCAGCAGGTCAGATGGTAAAGAATCTGCCTGCAGTGCAGAGGACTGAGGTTCAGTCCCTGGGTCCGGAACATCCCCTGGAGAAGGGAATGGCAACCCACTCCAGTATTCTGGCCTGGAGAATCCCATGGACAGAAGAGCCTGGTGGGCTACAGTCCATGGAGTCACAAAGAGTTGGACACGACTGAGATACATAGATAGAAAGAAGTTAGTTGCTCAGCCATGTCCGACTCTTTGAGACCCAGCAGAGTGTAACCCACCAGGCTCCTCTGTCCATGGGATTCTCCAGGCCAGAATACTGAAGTGGGTTGCCATGCCCTCCTCCAGGGGATCTTCCCAACAGGGATCAAACCCAGGTCTCCCGCATTGCAGGTGGATTCTTTACCGTCTGAGCCACCAGGGAAGCCCATAGAGGTACTTATAGCCTCCATACCCCATAAGCAGACGGATGACCCAGGGTTTTCCCAAACTGTGGTTCCACATTCGCTCATTCAGCACCCCTGTGACTTCCCAGAAGATGGCAGCCCAGAATCAGCACCTTCATCCCCTCTTCCGCATGACCCCGGGCCCCAGAGCTGGACTTTGGCTCTGGGAGGGTCTTTTCCCAGCAGCTGCCTCCTGATCACAGCGCACCTGCTGTGAAGTCCCCTTCCTCACCCGGGCAGATCACCTTCTGGCTGCAGAACCAAAAGAGGTAGCCAGGCACTTAGGTTTCGCCTGCAAGAGGAAGTCTCTTCGCTTAGTACAGTTTTACCTTTTTTTTTTTTTNACTGGGTCCGGAACATCCCCTGGAGAAGGGAATGGCAACCCACTCCAGTATTCTGGCCTGGAGAATCCCATGGACAGAAGAGCCTGGTGGGCTACAGTCCATGGAGTCACAAAGAGTTGGACACGACTGAGATACATAGATAGAAAGAAGTTAGTTGCTCAGCCATGTCCGACTCTTTGAGACCCAGCAGAGTGTAACCCACCAGGCTCCTCTGTCCATGGGATTCTCCAGGCCAGAATACTGAAGTGGGTTGCCATGCCCTCCTCCAGGGGATCTTCCCAACAGGGATCAAACCCAGGTCTCCCGCATTGCAGGTGGATTCTTTACCGTCTGAGCCACCAGGGAAGCCCATAGAGGTACTTATAGCCTCCATACCCCATAAGCAGACGAATGACCCCGGGTTTTCCCAAACTGTGGTTCCACATTCGCTCATTCAGCACCCCTGTGACTTCCCAGAAGATGGCAGCCCAGAATCAGCACCTTCATCCCCTCTTCCGCATGACCCCGGGCCCCAGAGCTGGACTTTGGCTCTGGGAGGGTCTTTTCCCAGCAGCTGCCTCCTGATCACAGCGCACCTGCTGTGAAGTCCCCTTCCTCACCCGGGCAGATCACCTGGCTGCAGAACCAAAAGAGGTAGCCAGGCACTTAGGTTTCGCCTGCAAGAGGAAGTCTCTTCGCTTAGTACAGTTTTACCTTTTTTTTTTTTTTTCCCCCAAATAAAAATCGTCAGGCATTGCTCGGTCTGGGATTCACTGCAGGTCACTGCCGGCGGCACCGTAGGGCCGGCGACCTCCCCTCCTGGTCTGCAGGGTCTGATGCATGTCTGCAAGCTGCAGACCGTCTCGGAGAGGCGGCGTCTCCCCGAAACAGTCACCTCGGGGGCCGGCACGAGCCACCACGAGGTTCCGGCCGTGGGCCGCACCCCGCTCCCCGCCCCTGCACCCCGCCCCCGGGACAGGGCGAGCGCTGATAGGAGGGGCCCCGGCGGGCTTGGACTCCAGGAGACTGTGCAGACCGTCAGACGGTTATACAGGAAATTTCAAAACGGGTTTCCTCTGCACCGACCCTGGGTCTCCACGGAGGCCGCCTGGAGCCGGGGAGCGGGTACCTTTCCAGGCTCTGAATCCAGCGGCGAGGGTGCAAGCCCACGCGCAATGTGCGCGCCCGACACGGCGGCGATGCTGGCGTCCGCGCCGCGCCCTGACCCCCACCCCGGGCTCCTTCGGGGGCGGCGAGACGGCGGCTTCCTGACGCCAGGCTCGGTCTGAAACACCGCTGCTGCGCGTTCGGATCCAGCCCCGGGCTGCCTTTGCACCGCTGACGCGCATCTGCCTTTCCAGGTGCGTCCACTTTCTGATTTTACCGCCGTTGTCTGGAACCCGGGGCGCCGCCGGGGAAGGGCCTTACGGGGCTGAGAGCCTGGGAAGGAGGGCTGCGTGCGTCCTCCTCTCTCGGGGGTGGGGGGCGCGGACAAGACAGGAAAAGCTTCCGACAGACAGGACCTTGGTGCGCGCTCAGTCAGTGGTGTCCGACTCTCTGCGAACCCACGGACGGCAGCCCGCCAGGCCCCTCCTGTCCATGGAGATTCTCCAGGCAAGAATAGGAGTGGACTGCCATGCCTGTCTCCAGGGGATCTTCCCGACCTGGGGATGGAACCCGGGTCTGCTGCGGCTCCTGCATTGCAGGCGCGACCACTTGGTGGGGAGATGCTTTGAACACAGTCTCCTGGTGCAAACTTCAAGAAAACTTAGGTGCGCACAGATGAGCGCTGAAGGTGGCCAGGCACGACTAGGGGACGGAGACAGGGCCGGAGGGAGGGGTATTGGAGGGGGTGGCGCCTCCTTGGTCGAGGAAGGTTCCAGCCACTTGGGGGCCCCCGTGAGCCCTGAGATCAATCACCTCACTGGCTCCGATTCACCCAGAAACTGCGAGTCCAGACTATAGCCCACCTGACTCCTTTGTCCACGGAACCTCCTAGGCAGGAATACTGGAGTGGGTTGCTGTTTCCTTCTCCAGGCAAATCTTTCCCACCTGAGGATCGAACCCCGCAGTCTCGTGTCTCCTGCCTAGGCAGGCAGGTTCTTTCCTTGGAAAGCTGCATTTTATAAACCACCTCCAGTTTGGGGGGCAGTGAAGCCCCACGTGCACACTGGTCTCTGGTCTCTGCCCCGGGAATTCCAGGCGGTGCAAACCGGGAGTCTGTGCGCTTAGGGTCACGCCTGGCGAGGAGGAATTAACGCAGCGTAATGGTTCTGCTTCCAAACCAAGGAGGGTTTTGTTTGTTTGTTTGTTTTCCTTCTCTGCTCTCTGTTGGGTTGTCGTGTGTCTTCTGCGTGGGGGTCAGAAGGGGCCCTCCCACCCCGCTCTCGGGGCAGGAGCGCGGAGGAACCGGGGCGGCGCCGGGCGGGGCCCGCGTGCTCCGTCCGCCCCTTTAGAAGCGGCGCTGAGTGGTTGGATTGGAATGGGCGCCAGGGCCGAATGTGAGCGCGGACTTTCCTTTTGAAACGCCTCCAGGAGCTGCAAGAATCTCAGTTTCGCTTTCCGGGGCGGGGGGAGCCTTGCATTTCCACGGGCAGGGTTCGCGGCTGGAGGGGGTGCACCCCCTGTATGTGGTCCCCGACCCCTGCCCACCTCTAGGAGGAAGAATCGGGCCTTGTGACGAGTCAGGAGTCTGGACCCACCCTCCGGACATCGGCCTTGGTTTCTGATCCGCAGGAACATTGGCCGCAGGACGCGGGGGGCGGAGGGGGACAATACCACCTCTTAGAGGTCACCTGGGACACCCTGGCAAACCTACTGAGGCCTGTGTTTTCATCTTAGGGATGAAGGCAGGAAGGCCAGGAGTCATGGGTCAGTGGCGGGGATGGGGGTGGGGGTGGGGGGATCCCCAGGGTGCCCCTCCTTGCTGGCCCAGCCTGTTTGTCCCTCCCTCCATGGGTGTGTCCACCAGCTGGCCTCCTACCCAAGGGCCCTGTCCTGTCTGGGAGGAGTCAGGAGTGGGCAAGACACCGGGAACCCCACACCCCTCTGGTACCTTATCCTGGTTCCTGACTGTGGGAAATTATCCAGGTCCCCCATCCGCACCCCCCAGGAGACCCTCCCCAGGGCCAACACCACATCTGAGGGACCTCGACCCAGCAGATGAGCACACACTTGGGCTGCAGGGTGGCCTCCCCCAGAACGTACCCCCCGGGGTCAGCACTGGGAGCCCCCAGGGAGAATCTTGCAGCCGTGTCCACCACCCCCTCCTGGCTGGACAGATGGACACGTGGATGCAGGGTCTGCCTTCTCTTAGGGAAAGCCATGCTTTGACAGGCACCTGGTGAC
>SJYB01005803.1:25790-37235 GCA_006408585.1 Antidorcas marsupialis | reverse complement strand
TGAATTTACAGTCTTTCCTTAAGTCATAAATATATATATTCATATATGATGTAAAGAAAGTATATATATATGATAATTAGCTGAAAAGAAAGTCATAATAAATTTTATCAGGAGTAATTGTCTACAGGTAATATTTCTAGTCATAATCTAATCAAGAAATTTTATTCTAAATACTCAAATCTTAGATCAAACAGGACAGCCAATGGAAATTTTAAGCTACTGACAAAGTAATAAATTTAAAATAAAAGAAGCTATTTTATGCCAAACCTGTGGCAGGAGATAAAGCTATATTCAGAGTACAGTGATCCAAGAACTTCAACTTTACAAACTGGAAAAAAGTAACAAAATAAATTAAATGGAATTAGGGGAACATGACGACTGAAAAAATCAGAACAAAGAAAAACCTAAATATGCAAATAAAACCTCAAAGCTGGCCCTTCAAAAAACATATGCATATTTGGTGAAGAAAGCAAAGATAAAGAAAGTATAATATAAAACACTAGAAAGGAGAAAGGCAAAATAACCATAAATAAGAAAGAGATTAAATGCATTTATAATTTTAAAGAGATTATTATGTATAACTCTCAAGTAATAAAATCTTTTTAATCTAGAGAGTGATGCTATCTCCAGGAAAAAAAGAATTAAATTCAACCAAAGAGCAGAAAACCATGGAAGAGTTTAAGAAAGTCACTTAACATCTCTTACAAAAACTGTATCAGGCCTAGATCTTTTTTCCCATCTGATTCTTAAAATCTAGCTTTCTTAAAAAGGATAATCCTGATAATATCTAAATTATTTCAGTCAATATAAAAATAAACAAAATGTTCTTATTTGTATTGTGTATCAAACATCATCTTAATGCCAAACCATGGTATGTATAGTGCAAAAAATAAAGTCAGCCATCAATTTTACTTAGAAATACAGATGGAAAATTTTAAGCAAATGGAATTAATCAGTGCATCAAAAGGATAAGCCATGACTAAGCAAGGATGATTCCAAGGATGGTTTGTCATCAACAAATGTATCAAGACAATGTATTACAACCAGAAATTAATGGGAAGAGCCATATGTTTGAATCAATAGATGCTGAAGAGACATCTGGTATTGTGCCGCCCAGTATTTGTTTTCTCTTGTTTTGGTAACTGAAACCAAAGCTTTCCTCTGGGGATGCACCTGCTTGTCTTTTCTCAGCAAACGAGTACTGGATGGGATTCTACTCAGCTCCATGGTGGAACTTGTATTCTATATCATCCCGTCACATTACCCTGGTTATAATGATGCTGTGATTCAAGGGCAAGGCTATGATCCTTTGAAAGCAAGTGAGAGGAAATAAGATACTTTCTGGAGTCCTAGGAATACCCTTCACTTTCCCATCATTGGATCTGAAGCTAAACGCATGAGTTTCAGAGCAGCTGCAGCTTACCAAGTAGTCACAGGGAGAGAGTCTGTAAGAGTTAACCAGATCCCAGTGACACAGTTTGAGCCCTGATATGAAGCTGGCCTCAAGTCAACTTCATCCTGAGCATTTTTAGTTATAAACTACAGATAACATAGATAACTAATAACAACCTACTATAGAGCCCAGGGAACTCTACTCGATACTCTGCAACAGCCTATATGGGGAAAGAGACTAAGAAAGAGTGGATATATGTAGTATATGTGTAACTGATTGACTTTGCTTATAACTGAAACTAACACAACACTGTAAAGTAACTAAATTTCAATAAATTAAAAAAAAAATGGTAGTGATAGGAGTTTTAGCTGCTCAGTCCTGTCTGACTCTTCTTGATTCCAAGGACTGTAGCCCAGCAGGGCTCCTCTGTCCATGGAACTGACAAGGCAAGAATACTAGAGTAGGTAGCCATTTCCTTCTCCAAGGGACTGTTAAAAGGGAACAACAACAACAAAAAAAGCCAATACGTTCACTTTGTGCTTCAGCAAACTTGAGCTAAGATCTCTTAGCAGTTGTCACAGAGGAAATCCTCATTGCCATGTAAGCCAAGATATATTTGATAAAACCCAATATAACCTAACAAAGCTTTAACTAAAATAGGAATTGATGGGTACTTCTTAAATAAAACAAGGCTGTTCTGAAAAATAAACCTCAGTAAACCTCATATTAAAGGATAAAATACTGAAAACATTTCTTCTAAAATGCTGAAGAAGACAGGCCTACCATCCCCATTTCTATTTATTATTGTTTTGGTGGTTTAAGCCAATGCTTAAGCCAATGCTTAAACATAAGATAAGAAATGAGACACACAGGAAAAATGCTGAGAAAGCAGAGACAAAATTATATCTATCTGCAAATGATGTGACAGTAAACTTATAAAATGAGAGACTGTTATAAAAAACTACTTACATTTATACAGGAGTTGTTAATTTGACTAGAACTGATCTAAATACACAAAAATCAATAGCAATAAGAAGTGGAAAGTCATTTCACAGTGGAGACTAAAATAATTATAAGACAAGAATACATTTGACATTAATGATTCTGGATCTACACTGGAAAAAAACAAGCAAACCATAAGTTTTATTGAACATAAAAATAGGACCTGAACAAGTAGAAATATCATATGTATGAAGGAGAAAACATAATAAAAAATATCAGTTCTTTCTAAACCAATATATTAATGGAACATAATTTTATTCAGAATTTTATGACTTTAATTCATAAAGTTAACTACCAAATTATGTTAAAGGTTATGTGGAAGACCATAAGCCTAAGAAATCAAGAATTGGAGACTAGAAAGGCAGTAGGGAAAAAAATCAATGAAATTAATAATCAGCTTTGAAGAGATGAACAAAACTGGCAAACTTTGAACTAGAAAAACGAAGAAAAGAGAAGATTCAAATAAATAAAATCAGAAATGCAAAAGGAGACATTAAAACCAATAACAAAGAAATACTTAGGGTCAGAAGAAGTACTATGAACAATTTATGCCAACAAATTAGATGACCTAAGAGAAATGAACAAGTTTCTAGAAACATGCAACCTAATAAGAGTGAATCATGAAGAAACAGAGGATGTGAACAGACCAATTACTAGCAGAGACAGAATCAGCAATCTAAAACTTCCAAACATATAAAAGTCCATCATCAGACAGCTTCACTGGTGAATTTCACCAAACATTAAAAAAATAAATATCAATAATTCTCATACTCCTTCAAAAAATTAAAGAAGAGGGAACACTCTCAAATTCACTTTACTGAGCATTACCCTGACATCAAAGCTGTANAAAAAAATCAATGAAATTAATAATCAGCTTTGAAGAGATGAACAAAACTGGCAAACTTTGAACTAGAAAAACGAAGAAAAGAGAAGATTCAAATAAATAAAATCAGAAATGCAAAAGGAGACATTAAAACCAATAACAAAGAAATACTTAGGGTCAGAAGAAGTACTATGAACAATTTATGCCAACAAATTAGATGACCTAAGAGAAATGAACAAGTTTCTAGAAACATGCAACCTAATAAGAGTGAATCATGAAGAAACAGAGGATGTGAACAGACCAATTACTAGCAGAGACAGAATCAGCAATCTAAAACTTCCCAACATATAAAAGTCCATCATCAGACAGCTTCACTGGTGAATTTCACCAAACATTAAAAAAATAAATATCAATAATTCTCATACTCCTTCAAAAAATTAAAGAAGAGGGAACACTCTCAAATTCACTTTACTGAGCATTACCCTGACATCAAAGCTGTACAAGAACACTACAGGAAAAGAAAATTACAGGCCAACCAATACACCTGATGAACATAGGCACAAAAGTCCTCAACAAAATTAGCAAAGTGAATTCAACAGTACATTAAGAGGGTCATTCTGGTCCTTCTCTTCAGTCACTCAGTCATATGTGACTGAGTCATATGGTTGGCTGGCTTCATCTCCCTGCTTCCAAGGGACTCTCAAGAGTCTACACCGTGATCAAAAACACTTCTCCCTGGGATGCAAGAATGGTTCAACAAACACAAATCAATAAATGTGGCATGCTAAATTAATGAAAGGAAGAATTAATATCAATATGATCACTTCAGTAGATGCAGAAAAACATTTGGCAAAACTCACCATTCTTTCATGATAAGAACTCTGTAAGAATTCGGTACAGAAAAAATGTACCTCAACATAAAACAAAGACCATATATAACAAGCCTCATTATTAACACTGTAGTTAATGTTAACGGTGAGAAGCTTAAATAGCTTCTTCTCAGTTAGTTCAGTTCAGTTGCTAAGTCGTGTCCGACTCTGTGACCCCATGAATCACAGCATGCCAGGCCTCCCTGTCCATCACCAACTCCCGGAGTTCACTCAAACTCACGTCCATCGAGTCGGTGATGCCATCCAGCCATCTCATCCTCTGTCGTCCCCTTCTCCTCCTGCTTCCAATCCCTCCCAGAATCAGGGTCTTTTCAAATGAGTCAGCTCTTCACATCAGGTGGCCAAAATATTGGAGTTTCAGCTTTAGCATCAGTCCTTCCAAAGAACACCACTGATCTCCTTTAGAATGGGCTGATTGGATCTCCTTGTAGTCCAAGGGAGTCTCAAGAGTATTCTCCAACACCACAGTTCAAAAGCATCAATTCTTTGATGCTCAACTTTCTTCACAGTCCAACTTTCACATCCATACATGACTACTGGAAAAACCATAGCCTTGACTAGACGGACCTCTGTTGGCAAAGTAATGTCTCTGCTCTTGCATATGCTATCTAGGTTGGTCATAACTTTTCTTCCAAGGAGTAAGCGTCTTTTAATTTCATGGCTGCAATCACCATCTGCAGTGATTTTGGAGCCCCCCAAAAAACAGCTTCCTGTAAAATCAGGTAAAAGATAAGAATGCTCACTCTCACCACTTTTATTCAACACTCCATGGAGTCTCAAAAGAGCTGGACATGATTTAGCAACTGATCAACAACTGGAAGTCCCAGGCAGAGCAATTAGGCAAGGAAATTAAATAAAAGCCATCTAAATTATAAAGGAAGAGTTAATATGGTTTCTGTTTGCAAATGACACAATATTATGTATAAAGAACTCCAACAACTCCAACCAAGAAATATTTGCAAACCACATATCTAATAAGAGGTTAATACACACACAGGCACACACACACACACATAGGCTTTCCTGATGGCTCAGTGGTAAAGGATCTGCCTGCAATGCAGGAGACACCGGAGATGCAGGTTCAATCCCTGGCTCGGAAAGATCCTCTGGAGGAGGAAATGGCAATCCACTTCAGTATGTTCGTCTGCAAAATTCCATTGACAGAGAAGCCTGGCAGGCTACAGTTCAAAGGTTCGGAAATAATCGAACATGACTCTGCAGCACAGAAAACATATAAGGAAATCCTATAACTCAACGCTAGACTGGAAGAAACACAAGCTGGAATCAAGACTGCTGGGAGAAATATCAATAACCTCAGATATGCACATGACACCACCCTTATGGCAGAAAGTGAAGAGGAACTAAAAAGCCTCCTGATGAAAGTAAAAGAAGAGAGTAAAAAAGTTGGCTTAAAGCTCAACATTCAGAAAACGAAGATCACGGCATCTGGTCCCATCACTCCATGGGAAACGGAGAAACAGTGAAAACAGTGTCAGACTTTATTTTTGGGGGCTCCAANTGGTGATGATGATGATGGTGATGATGGTGGTGATGATAATGATGGTGATGATAATGGTGGTGATGGTGGTGGTGGTGGAGGTGATAATGATGGTGATGGTGGTGATGATGGTGATGGTGATGGTGGAGGTGGAGGTGGTGGTGATGATGACGGGGATGATGGTGACGGTGGTGATGATAATGACGAGGATGATGGTGGCGGTGGTGGTGGTGGAGGTGATGGTGGTGGTGGTGGTGATGATAATGATGGTGATGGTGGTGGTGGTGGTGATGATAATGATGGTGATGGTGGTGGTGGTGGAGGTGATGATGACGGTGATGATGGTGACGATGATGATGGTGATAATGACGGGGATGGTGGTGGTGGTGATGACAAGGACTGCCCTGTGCCTGGGGAATCTGAACCTTCTGTCTCAGGGCTGTCCCTGATGCTAAAATCCGAGCCCGCGTGGAGATGGCGGAAGCGTTCTAGGACGCCGGCGGGAGCGGAGCTGCTGCCACGCGGTGACTGCCCCGGACGCCAGTGGCTCCTGTCCTTTCCAAGGGCGAGCTGTATCTCTGTTTAAAAAGAGAGAGGGAAGAGGCAGCTGCCAGCCGCCACACCCCCACCCTTGACTTCCTCATCCCGGGCTATGAACACTGTCTGCCCAAGNCCTGTGCCTGGGGAATCTGAACCTTCTGTCTCAGGGCTGTCCCTGATGCTAAAATCCGAGCCCGCGTGGAGATGGCGGAAGCGTTCTAGGACGCCGGCGGGAGCGGAGCTGCTGCCACGCGGTGACTGCCCCGGACGCCAGTGGCTCCTGTCCTTTCCAAGGGCGAGCTGTATCTCTGTTTAAAAAGAGAGAGGGAAGAGGCAGCTGCCAGCCGCCACACCCCCACCCTTGACTTCCTCATCCCGGGCTATGAACACTGTCTGCCCAAGCACTTGCTGAGCCCGCCTGGCTCCTGCAGGCTCTGAGTCACACTCACAGGAAGCCAGCGGCACGGGTGTTGCTGAGGTCCCCCCACCACAAGCTGCCTGTGCCCGCCACGGGTGGCCGGTTTCCTTTCCAAGCGCAGCTCCCTTCTTAATAGACACTGCCGTTGCCATGTCTAAAAAGCCATGCAAATGATGGACGGCCAGCTCTGGGCACCGGAGTGGGACCAGGGCTGCTGGCTTTGTGCAGCCTCCCTCCCATCTGTGGCTTTTTGTTTTTAAATTAATATTCCTTTATTTATTTTCTGCACTAGGTCTTCATTGTGGCATGTGGGAGCTTTCCTCGAAGCACGTGAGCTCTAGTTCCCCAGGAAAGGATTGCACCCAGGCCTCCTGCATTGGGAGCATGGAGTCTTAGCCACAGAACCACAGGGGAGTCCCCCTGGTTCAGACTGTGATGGTCAGATCATGAGGTGCCTTGCAACCGGGCTGATCTGTGAAAACATCACTCTTTGTCCACATTATTTTGTCCTTGTTTAGTCACTCTGCTGTGTCCGACTCTTTTGCAACCCCATGGACTGTAGCCGGCCAGGCTCGTCTGTCCACGGGATTCTCCAGGCAAGAATCCTGGAGTGGGTTGCCATTTCCTCCTCCATGCTGTTGATTAAAATGGACCATGCAAGAGAGAGGTTGGGGAACCACACAGGATACCGGGGACCCGAGAGGCTGACAGAGACAGGAGTGAAGCGTAGGGCTCGGGAAGCTTACTGAAGAGTGAAGAAGATAGATAGACACGGATGAATAGAAAGATGGATAGATGGATGGATGAATGGGTGAGGAGAGATGGTGGATGGATGGGTAGACACGTACGTAATGGATGGACAGGTAGACAAATGGATGAAAAGACAGATGGGTAGGTGCATGGATAGATTACAGATAGAAGAGAGATGACAGCTGGATATAGACACCTAGATGATACATAGAAGGATGAATGATGGTTAATGATAGATGATAATGGATAGATGGATGAGAGCCAGATGATGATAGAGATGGATGGATAGGAAGAGGGATAGATGGATGGATGATAGTTAAATGACAGATCATAATAGATAGATGGATGGATGGATGGATGGATGGGAGATAGATGATATGTCTACAGAAGCTTAGATGATTCCTAGATGGATGTTCAGTTCAGTTCAGTTCAGTCGCTCAGTCATGTCCGACTCTTTGTGACCCCGTGAATCGCAGCACGCCAGGCCTCCCTGTCCATCACCAACTCCCGGAGNGAGAAAAGGCCGCGAGGTCTTACAAACTGAACTGAGCAAAGGGAAACAGAATCAGCCTAGCACAAAGTCTTGAGACGCTACACACCTCACTAAGGGTGAGTAAACATGATGGGGAAGATGGGTTAGAACCATAACCAAGAACTAGACAACAAAGAAACGTCTAGACTCTGCTCTAAGGTTTGTTCTTTACCTGCTGTGTATCCAGTAGTGAGACAGCAATCTCTTACCTGGTCCAACTTTGGTTCAGAACATAGGTCATCAAACTGTAAGACCAAGATAGATCTACACTGGGTCAGGCTTTTTCCCAAGCCTTTCTAACTGAAGTCCCAGAGCCCTGAATATCCACTCAATCCATATTGTTTCTTTTCATAAAAAATCCAAGTAGTAAGACCAGGGTTCATAGGGTCATTTACTGGTTGGCTGAAAGTGTGATTTGGAGTTTCTTTATCTTTCTGACCCTAAGTGTCCTCATCTGTAAAATGGGGACAATTATATCTTCTTCTAAGGATTGTTATGAAGATCAACACTGTGGCTGGTACAGGGGAAATGGTCAGTTAATTTTATTTTTAGTGTCTATGTCTTTTAAATCTGTACCTTTATTTTTCCTTATTTATGAATTCTTACAATGAATGAGATCTATGTTATACAAGTGGTATCTTATCTCACTATAACTAGAGATTATCATTCACTGACCAAAACTCTTACTCTAAACCCTTTAGAAGTTTAGTCCCTGAGGCTCCCCAGCCCTACTAAATTCCACAAATCTCTTTTATCTGTCTACTGGTCTCATCAGTTTGAGGGTCTCTTGTCTCCAGAGAAAACTACAAGGAAATATATATAACAGTTCTAAGCTTTGAAAACCATGATGGCCAGTGGGCTGGCAGGGCTGCCTTCCACTGTCTTAGTCAGAACAAATCTACCCTTAATACCCTTGGCAACTGTTTCCTGCAGGATAAACATCTCTTTTTCTAAGGAACTTCATTAACCCTAACAGGATTTTCAAAGGAAGGTCAGAAATTTCCCCCACCCAATAACCTCAGATATGCAGATGACACCACCCTTTCAGCAGAAAGCAAAGAGGAACTAAAGAGCCTCTTGATGAATGTGAAACAGGAGAGTGAAAAAGTTGGCTTAAAACTCAAATTCAAGAAAAGAAGATCATGGCGTCTGATCCCATCACTTCATGGCAAATAGATGGGGAAACAATGGAAACAGTGACAGACTTTATTTTCTTGGGCTCCAAAATCACTGCAGATGATGACTGCAGCCATGAAATTAAAAGATGTTTGCTCCTTGGAAGAAAAGCTCTGACAAACCTAGAACAGTATATTAAAAAGCAGAGACAAAGCTCCATAGTGTCAAAGCTATGGTTTTTCCAGTAGTCATGTATCGGTATGAGAGCTGGACTATAAAAAAGGCTGAGCACTGAAGAATTGATACTTTTGAACTGTGGTATTGAAGAAGACTCTTGAGAGTTACGTGGACTGCAAGGAGATCAAACCAGTCAATCCTAAAGGAAATCAATCCTGAGTATTCATTGGAAGCTGAAGCTCCAATATTCTGGCTACCCGAAGTAAAGAGTTGACTCATTAGAAAAAAGCCTGATCCTAGGAAAGACTGAAGACAGGAGGAGAAGGGGACAACAGAGAGCGAGATGGTTGGATGGCATCACCAACTCAATGGACTTGAGTCTGAACAAGCTCTAGGAGATGGTGAAGGAAAGGGAAGCCTGGCGTGCTGCAGTCCATGGGGTTGCAAAGAGTCTGACACCACTGACCACCTGAACAACAACTCCCAAGCTCTTCCAATTCTGTACAGCCGCTGCATGACACACTGTCGCCCACCTTCCCTTGAAGGCATCTGGGTAACCCCCATCAAAAACTCCAGTCATTATAACAATTTCCACGTTACCCCAACAACTAGTTGGCAAGGCCAGGAATGTTGATTCTGAAACCAGGCGGGGTCCTCTACGGTTCCCAGGCGGAAGACTTTCTGTCCCCCCTTTCTTGTGGACAGGACTCCAGCCTCCATGACCTTTCCTGAGGTCCACAGTTGCTAATCAAGGGAGGAGCAGCCAAGAAACCACCTGAGGCAAGATTAAAGGACCCAGGGAAGCTCAAAAAGATTAGGAGACCTACCAACTGAGGGGAATGCAAACATCTTGTCAGAGACTCCATCTTTGAATCACTGTTGTTAAACGCCAAAATTCTCCCTAAGGAGACATAGTTTTTAAGGCAGAAGCCCAGTGTGTCTACCTTTGCCTGGCAAGGCAATAAAGCTATACCTGCTACTTGACCTAAAACTCTGAGATTTGATTTGGCATCAGCATCACAGAGGCCAGGCTTTTGGTAACATATCCATAAGGGAAGATTTGCTGTGGGGTGAGATGATAAGGAAGAGCAAAGTTCTCTGACCATATGCTGAGACTAGATAGCATATTCAAAAGCAGAGCATTACTTTGCCAACAAAGGTCCTTCTAGTCAAGGCTATGGTTTTTCCTGTGGTCATGTGTGGATGTGAGAGTTGGACTGTGAAGAAAGCTGAGCACCGAAGAATTGATGCTTTTGAACTGTGGTGTTGGAGAAGACTCTTGAGAGTCCACTGGACTGCAAGGAGATCCAACCAGACCATTCTGAAGGAGATCAACCCTGGGATTTCTTTGGAAGGAGTGATGCTAAAGCTGAAACTCCAGTACTTTGGCCACCTGATGCAAAGAGTTGACTCATTGGAAAAGACTCTGATGCTGGGAGGGATTGGCGGCAGGAGGAGAAGGGGACGACCGAGAATGAGATGGCTGGATGGCATCACTGACTCGATTGACGTGAGTCTGAGTGAACTCCGAGTGATGGTAATGAACAGGGAGGCCTGGTGTGCTGCGATTCATGGGGTCGCAAAGAGTCGGACACGACTGAGCGACTGAACTGAACTGAGATGGAGTCCTCAGGTTTGGAAACCAGTGGCTGGGGCCAGTGTGTGGAATGTCACTGACCGAGCAAAATGTTGGCAGACTGCTTCCATCACTTTCCCCAGAGTCAGTGTCTGCCCTGGTGAAAACTGTAACAGAGACAGCCTTTGTCACAGCCAGTGCCATGGGACAGGAGAAGGAAGGGGGCCCATGGCACAGGTCTCTGGAAAAACAGAAATGGGCTTCATTTCTCGCACCCTTGGAATTAAATGGATGTTGTTTTCCCATATTTATGACAAGCATAAAGCACAGTGCATTGCTAATAAACTCAAGTTTAAAAATCTCAGCTTGCAACAGGAAAAATTAGAAAGAAAAAAATCCTCTCATCAATTGTTCTACACCAAGATGATAACCTGAATGGTCCTTATTAGAAATATCTTGATATTCAAGTGGTTTCCTTTGTGTGAGTTCTCACTATTTGATACTCCCTAGGGTTAGTTCTCTGTAGTCTAGGGTCTTAGAGTAAGTGCTTCCACTCTAAAGGCTCCGGGCTAGATTTCTGTTCAGGAATGAAGATTCCACAAGTGGTTTGTTATGGCATTTAGTGAGATTAAAAAAAGAAAAGAAAGAAATATCTCACCACAGAGATTAATAACAATAATCACAATGTTAGTTCAGTTCAGTTCAGTTCAGTCGCTCAGTCGTGTCCGAC